>CM019066.1:125462567-125775831 GCA_009667805.1 Leptobrachium leishanense
CCCCCAGTTCACAAGGATATATATTGCCCCAGCTCACATGGATATATATATTGCCCCAGCTCACCTGGATATATATATTGAACCAGCTCACATGGATATATATATTGCCTCCAGCTCACATGGATATATTGCCCCAGCTCACATGAATATATATATTGCCCCAGCTCACATGGATATATATATTGCCCCAGCTCACATGGAGATATATATATATATATTGGCCCCAGCTCACATGGATATATATATTGGCCCCAGCTTACATGGATATATATACAGTATTGGCCCCAGCTCACATGTGTATATATATTGCCCCAGCTCACATGGATATATATATATATTGCCCCCAGGCCCCTCCGAGTGCTTCTGTTCCTGCGAATGGCCGTTGGCATGAAGGTCTGCCGCTCACCTGGGAACCATGCAGAAGCCGCGGTCTTGCAAGATCGCGGCTTGTGGATCCCAGGCGAGCGGCCGAGCTTCATGCCGACGGCCGGTCGCAGGAACAGGAGCACTCGGCAATATTTTCTCGGGGGGGAGGTTATTGCCCTGTTGCCTTCCCCTGGATCCACCCCTGATCTGTGTCTGTCTATGTGTAAGCATCTGTCTTTTTTGCTCTCTGTCTTTCTATGTTTCTGTCTTGAAAGTGTCTCTGCATGTCTCTGTTAGCGGTTCTGTGTTCAGTGTTTACTATTTTCGTGTATCTCTCTGTGTATCTTGTCTCTCTGTGACTGCATACATGTATATATGGGTCTGTAGAAGTGTGCCTTTCAGGGTTATTCAGAAAAAGGTGTAAACCAGGAGAATTGGCAGGAGAAGAGAACAATCTAGGCCAAATAGCCGATTTTGAAAGTGAGATAAATGGGAGAATTTTTCTGGTTTGTCTATTTTGACCTCGAATTTTCACTTCTCCGGTCATTCTCCTCAGTTTCACCTTTCTTTAAATAGACCTGTTAGTTTGACTAAATGATTGAGGTTCTACATATGTGTATATAACACAACCAAAGTCATAAATATTCATCACATTCATACAAAGAAAAAAGAAAACGAGACAACAGAGGAGGAGTTTAGGTGACCAGTAAGACATTAGGGGTTAGGGAAATAATAAGTGGCTAGTTAATATGGCCAAAGAAGTGTCAGCAGTTGGGCAAGATAATTGTCCCTTGGTTGGAGGTGGGATCTGAGACCTAATTGTCTCTGGAAAATGCAGCTGCAGACTTAAGGAACCTATGAAAAATCCTGTGGCAGACTGGATAGGAACCCAGACCACAAACTCTTGAGTCTAGGGGGTTCAGCTCCAGCTGGGTCCTGTTAAAGCTTGAAACTGATACTTATAAATTATGGGCAGGTCCATAACTTAAGGTCTCTCTTCCAGCTGTCTCCAGTTCTCTCTAATTGCTGTCACTAAGCCCAGGCTTCTGGTTCTTCCTATGCTGCCCTGCTAACCATCTTTACATTCCCTCTGCTCCTATCCGTTTCCCCTACCCCAGTCCCTTAGATTGTAAGCTCACAGGATGTCTGACTGAGCATTTGGTTAAGTGCTGCACTACTTGGGCAGTCATCCTACGGGCAGGGTCATCTTTTCATTATGTATCATGTACGTCTCCTGTTTGTGCTCCCCTATTGTAAAGCGCTGCGGAATATGTTGGCGCTGTATAAATGCCTGTAATAATAATAATAATTATGGTAAATGGCAGAGTTTTGAGATTTTGCATACCTTCCTTGCTATTTTATTACACACATCTGACCATAGTGTACTGATACTTTTTGATAATTGCATATCTTGGGAAACTATAAATATGGACAATTCTTGGGCATTTTATGGTGTGACTAACAGATATTGGGGAAACCACCTTCCAAGTGCAACCATTGTGTTTTGAATGTTTTTATGTAAAATATAGCTTTAGTTCTTCATTCTGTTGACAATTGATATGGCAACCATGTCATCTGCTTCGTTGCATTGTTAGGTTAACTACTAACATTCCTTTTTTTGTGCTCACCATAGGTATATATATACATAGAGGGCTCCATAAGGAGGTATGTCCCATGTAAATGGGATGATCTCATAAGAGCATTAATTGGAACAGGTGAGAAAGGTTCGGATAGGACAGAAATTTCAATCCACTTATTAAAGTTCTCCATCAATCTACCTTCCTGTTGCGACGGGTCTTTATTTGTATTGTGGACATCCTTGGCTGGCTTCCTTTGACTGTGGACGACCTGGGCTGGTGGCATGTGGTGTGTGCCGCACTGTATTTTATTGGAGATGTTCAGTATGAGTCTGGGTTAAAGTCAAGAAACTAGCCAGCACTTTTTTACCCCTGCGTGGGGATTTAACCCTCACTTACACCCAAATAATTCATACAATATATGTAATTTGGTCTCTCAGTGAAAAGCACAGGTGTGATTTAAAACGTGGGCAGCACTTTAGTGACTTCCACCAAATACAACAACTACTAAACCAGGTTTGGCCCCCTTTCTGTACATTATATAAAAACCTAAAAGAAAAATACAAATGCACAAAATACATCATTAGGGACACAGAAACTGCAATGGCGATAGTCCTAGTGCTATACATTAAAGGGGTTATTCACATTGCGCCGATGTTCACTGTCATCATTGTTGCAACCACGATGAACTTCGTCTATCCATGGAATGAAAATGTAACATTGGTAGGCAAAATTGCTGCAAATAACGGTAAATGGCTCAAAATAACGGTGCTGCTGTTTCTTGCGTAATAAGTGCAAAGTACGGCTATTTTCCATTTACTGGTGTTTTACTAGTGTTTGCAACTTTAACAGAAACTGCAGTGGAAAGAACAGTAAAAACTACGGCAAACTATAGTTCCAGTTCACTAAACATTGAATTCAGAATAATTTTGCTGTACTTGCTCACCATACAGGCTTATTCCGAGAAAGGTGAAAACCAGGAGAATGGCAGGAGAAGAGAACAATCTAGACCAAATAGCCGATTTGGAAAGTGAGATAAATGGGAGAATTTTTCTGGTTCGACTATTTTGACCTAGAATTTTCGCTTCTCCAGTGGTTTTTAGCTCTCTCTGAATAACCCTGATAGTTTGCTGAAGCTAAACTCCCAGTGGCTTAAAAAAAATCCAATGGCTAATGAATGGCCCCTTTAGTTCTAAACAGACGTGATCATAGTTTGGCCAAGTTGAAAGTTGTTTTCCAGAGTCAGCAATTTTGTAGAAAGCAACCAACTGGCGTTTAACTCATTTCTGCACATAAAGTATGTCTCAATTATTTTGCAGCCTGTAGAAACTATCTCAATGATATTCGCCAGAAAAGCCTTGAGCAGGAACCACTTTTTTTAAAATGTGTTTGACCTTGTCATGTGGCAGCTCAAAATAGCTTGAAGGAAAATCTTGCAAAAAAATTCTGATTTATTTATGTGCTTTGAAGTTACATGGTTATTTTACAAAATAAACAAAAAAAACCCAGAAATAGTAAAGCACTATTTTACTGTATTTAAATGGAGATAAGTAAAGGATTTCCCAGCTGATAGAGGAAAGATGGCTGGTAGGGAAGTCCTAGCTGTTCATGAATGAAAGCCAAGGCCTACTTGCTGACAAAGCTTATTATAGAAATTATTAGAAAGGTTTTTTTAGGAACAATTGTGAGTTGTTGTTGTTTTGTAGCAATTTGTATTAGTACATGAAAGTACAAAACTCATGACAGTGTAGCGCTCACTCCCGGAGGAGCCGCTGAAAATGAACCACGGGTCAGTCTCCCCGCACTAGGGAATAAATATACTCCAGCACCGTTGTGGATTTTATAAATTATATAGTTTACTAAAGTAAAAGGCATATAATGAGACACGGTGTTCGTAGATATATTTACAGTATTTCGTATCGCGGTAAACGCGCAGCGGAAAAAGAAATGCGAGACTTCGTATTTCTGAAAAATGCGCGACCGAACAGAAAAATACAGTGCTTCGTAATTACGAGAAACGCGCAGCGGAAAGAGAATACAATATTTCGTAATTCGAGAAACGCGCAGCGGAAAACAAAATAAGATGCGAATCTTTGCCCCTTTTTCGGTACTAGGGAGTGAGTCCTGAACAGGTTAAGTCCCGAACTGTGAGTGTATGTGTGTGTTATGGTACCCGGGTACTATTCAACTGGCCAGTGAATCTCCTAAACGATGTCTTCGACTAGTCAAGTTGGGGCCCTGTGGGTTTCAGAAATAAACAACAGTGTGCTTTCTTGAGCTTTGTAAAACCGGCCTTGGAGGCCTCTCACCCATCCGCTCGATCACCAAGGCTCCGCTGACCCAGGACGTCTCTCCGCTTCTTGCCTTGCTGGGATACCGGCTACTGGATCTGTGGTCAGGCTTTCTTTGCTCCGGCCTGGACTTGTCCAGCTACCGCCTGCTCTCCCCTCCAATGGACTTGCGGTACTCCTTACTCGGGGTCCTCAGCTTGTCTTGATAGCAGCTTGGGTAATGTCTGTAGATAACTAGGGCTCCTTCTTGCAAGGCTGGATAACCCCACTTGGAATCCTGATAGGCCACCCTTGTGCTCCGGCCTAGTCACGGTTCCGCTCTGCAGCACTGTGTCCTCTCTCATGCACTCCCTGGCGCGCTCTGCCAGCTATCTCCACGAGGCTCAGGATGTACCGCGTCTGTGTCCCACCCACTTCCTGTGTCCGTTCCTAGAGCATGCCGGGAGATGTAGTCCCAATGTCCAGTGTCTCTTATCGCGCTTGTCTCCCTCCGGTGGCCAAAAATAGGTACTGCCACAGTAAGGTTTTAAACACAGCGCTACAACAGCAAGTGGGAACATTTAGGTTTTATGCCCCAGTTAGGCCTAGCTTGCCAATACATAGCCCACCCACATGGCAAACAATACCGTCAAATGGCATGGCAGCCATCTTGGCATACAGTGAAATCGTCCTGTCGCAGCTGTCAGTGACTCCATGTATTGACAAAGCTATCCTTGTATTCAATCCTGCAGCAGTTTAGCATTTCACAGCAGATTATTATTATTGTCATGATTTATATAGCACCAACAGTTTCCGCATCGCTTTACAATAACCAAAGGGAACGAGATACAGATAAACGCTCTTAGGATGGAGACATGAGGTGTAGAGGGCCCTGCTCATAGGAATTTACAATCTAACAGAGATGAAATGGTTTATGCTTTAGATTGGTAAAACATTGTCACTCTGGTGACAAAATCCCTAAAAATGAATTGGAAACTCAAAACATGTAAACACACTACAGCCGACTGATGAAGAACCTACAGTAGGCATCAGAAAAATGAATGATGTACCATGAAAAAGGTGGAATCTATTGAGTTTGATGGGAAAATAATTGACGTTATAAAGGGTGATTACCTAAAATCAGAATATATGGTTGCCCAGTGTACCATTTTTTTAGGGAAATAATTCCTTATTTTGCTGGGGGTCAATCTGGTCCAAGTGAAAAGCTCTAAATTGTTTCTGTATACAATACTGTATGTGGAGTTGGGTGAGCTGTTTCCAGTAGTATAGTTTTACTACCTGCAAATATGTTTTTAATCCTTATAAGGAGAATCCCGTTTATAAAAGCGTTGAACTACAGTTTTTCCCCACAGGTTATTACTAGAAGAATGAAAATTCAAATGTTTCTACTGATTTATAGCCTGGAATAATCTGATATTGAATTGATAATAAAGATACCTTCTTAATTTCACCTGTTGCATAAGGCAGGACTGCATTTTTCATGCAATGCCCATCAGCGTGAATACACTACATGCACCCAGGAAGACATGAAGGATTTGACAAACCATATCTCTGTGTTAACGAAGCTATCTTCCAGATTTATATTTTTGCCTACAAGATTTAGATTTTTTCCCCTACAAATATACTCCCCAGTCACTTCATTAGGTACACCTTGTTAACACAAATTGCTAATCAGCCAATCACATGGCAGCAACTCCAAGTATTTAGGCAACTAGACGTGGTGAAGACGTCTTGCTGAAGTTCAAACCAAGCATCAGAATGGGGAAGAAAGGGAATTTAAGTGACTTGAATGTGTCATGGTTGTTGGTGCCAGAAGAACGGCTGGTCTGAGATTTGAAAAACTTCTGATCTACTGGGATTTTTATGCACAACCATCTCTAGGGTTTACAGAGAATGGTCTGAATAAGAGAAAATATCCAGTGAGCAGGCGTTGTGTGGACCAAAATCCCTTGTTGAAGTCAGAGGTCAGAGGAGAATGAGCAGACTGGTTGGAGATGATAAAAAGGCAACAGTACCTCAAATAACCACTTGTTACACCACTTGTTACAACCAAGGTATGCAGAATACCATCTTTGAACCATCTCTAATTTTATTTATTAATGCGGCACTATTGTTCACTTTTCAATTATAATGTGAACAATATTGCTGCACTGAACAAAAAATTTTAGTTTTTTCAGTTTTAGCTGAATTTGCATATTCTCTCAGAAAAATACAGTAACGGATTCCCATTTCTAATTTTTTTTTTACAAGAGTACCCCATAGAATATATAATCGCAAAGGCTCGGATGATAAAATGTGAAAAAAAATTTTTTTACATGCTGTAAATGATTGAAATTATATTAAGGGTTATAAACAGAATATTAAGGGTTATAATATTTAATATGTGGGTAAAAGCTTCTTGATCCAAGGAGAAATCTGACTGCGATTCTGGGGTCAAGAAGGAATTTTTTCCCAGTATGTTGCATATTGGCAAGAATTTCATACTGGGTTTTTTGCCTTCTTTTGGATCAACAGCAGTAGGTGATGTGGGAGAGGCTATAAATCTGTATGCAAATTCAATTTTTTTTGCATTTTTTGTTATAGCATTCTGGCAGGACAGGACATATACATATAATAAGGATATATTATGAGTTTGCTGTAAAAAAAGATATATAATCTGTCTGGGTCCCACAATAAAACATGACTTTAAATTGCGTTTAAAGAACATGATGAGCACAAAACGGTAAAAAAGAGCTCAGCACACAGAGATGAAATGGCTCAGCAGTTAAAGGGTTAAACCATAATTTTCATCTTTCATTGTATTTCAATGCGAGATCATGTGTAAACATTTTTGGTAATAGAAGGGATGAACTTCACAAAAAAGTGAATACCAATTGCACAGATGACTGCTAAGGGACCTGGTTTAATTTAAAAATAAGGTAGGGTGAATGCAACAATGCTGCCAGCCTATAAGGGGTTTACATGATAAAGACAGAAAACTCACCTCCTCTTTGCTGTGGTTAGTGGAAGAAATTCCCACACACCCTTCCCCTTTTTAGTTTTGTCCTTGTTTCTTTTTTCATATTATACAGCTTTCGGAGTTAGTAATTGGGTGCATGTGGTCACCATAAGGCTCATCCTGCCATACCTCCCGGCATCTGTCGCAGCGTTGTGACACTTCGACGGGGCCGACCACACACTGTAGCGCGGAGAACGAATTGTGCACGCTACAACGGACGTGCTGCATAGCCTCCCCATCTATGCGCTACCACGCGCGCTCGACGGGGCTGCCAAGCGTCATCCTCCATTGGAGGATCGAGCCTTCGAGTGCTGAGCGCACTAACTGTGCTCAGTGAGGTGGCCAGACGGGCGTCAGCATGGAAGGAACGTCCACTCTCACGGACGTTCCTTTCCTCTCTCAAAAACTCTCGTCTGACCCTGGCCTGAGAAGGCAACAGTGGCTTATAATTGATAATGGGGGTGGGAATTTACCTCTAGCTTCTGAAGATCTAGCAGGTGGATCGAATTCCTAAAGAGGTTTAAGTGATTAAAGGAGCTTGCTCTCCAGCTTGCAGTTTGGGAAGAGTGAAGATTAAACTAAAAAGAGTTAAAATATTTTACAAATTTGAAACTTATCCTATACTATAATAGAGTAAGGTTTGGCGTGTCCGTCGCCAAGCCTTCTCTGTGCATGCGCGCGCAACCAGTGGCAGTTGGCTGCGCGCGCATGCAACCGCCGCGGCACGAGCCGGCTGTGCGCTCGCCGCGGCGGTTACGAGATGCACACGCAGCAGTGCAGCCTCTACCCGGCTGCCGCGCGCATCCAACCCCTGAGCGGCGAAGGGAAAGTTTCCTCGCTTCCGCTCTTTGAAGGACCCAAGCCGCGGTCACGTGGGAGTCCCACGTGACCGCGGCTTGGGTCCTTCAATGAGCGGAAGTGAGGAAACTTTCCCTGCGCCGCTCAGGCAGGTAAGTATGCGGAGACGGAGCTCCAGGGGCGGCTGTCCGAATGCCGATAGAGCATTCGAACAGCCGCCCCTTGTCTGGTCTGGGGTCTGAGCTTGGGGGCAAATATCCATGAGAGCTTGGGGGCAAATATCCATGAGAGCTTGGGGGCAAATATCCATGAGAGCGTGGGGGCAAATATCCATGAGAGCGTGGGGGCAAATATCCATGAGAGCGTGGGGGCAAATATCCATGAGAGCTTGGGGCAAATATCCATGAGAGCGTGGGGGAAAATATCCAAGAGAGCGTGGGTGCAAATATCCATGAGAGCTTGGGGGCAAATATCCATGAGAGCGTGGGGGCAAATATCCATGAGAGCGTGGGGGCAAATATCCAGGAGAGCATGGGGGCAAATATCCATGAGAGCGTGGGGGCAAATATCCACGAGAGCGTGGGGGCAAATATCCACGAGAGCTTGGGGGCAAATATCCATGAGAGCGTGGGGGCAAATATCCATGAGAGCGTGGGGGCAAATATCCACGAGCTGGGGCAATATTAACAATAGACTGCCCTCTGGGCAGGCTTTCCAACTAGTATTTAATAAAGCTGTAGCCAAAAGCAATTAACCCATATATGTCTTGTGGGTTGGGTGGGCTTTGGACAATGGGGTTGATTTGTTGCTTAAGGCAGTCATGTTTTGGGTAGGTCACAGATTTCAACAGCAAAATAATTAATAGATTGCAAAGCTTCACAGCAACAAAACTACTACTAATGTCCAGTGTGTTTTAAGGATTTAAACCTTTAGGCGCATAGAACAGGAATTTTTCTCTATGTAATAGTCAATAAACTATTGGTGTTTCGCGATGTGGTCACCTTGGACCAGATCATAGATCTTAATAGTCACCATATTAATCAACAGTGTGCATCATATAATTGTAGGAAGGAATACATAAATTTCCAATTAGTTGCAACACAGTCAATAATGTTTCGTAATTGGAGTGATCTTCTTGAGTGTTCAAGTGTTATATGATGAAAGACCGGTCCAGACGTATCTTTCAAGTGTTCTGCAGAAGTTAGAAAGAAAAAACAATTGCGCAGTACGCTTGTGACTGTGACCCCTGTGGTTCCCCTAGGGGTACTTACAGTGTTGAGAGCCCTAATCCTGGCTCTGAGGAATTTCCGCCTGTAGGGTATTTTTAGGCAGCCCTTAGCCCTCTTGCAGATGTTCAGCCGGCCCGGAGCAAAATCAGCGGTTTTGAAAGGAAAAAAAACCTCAGAATGTACTAAAATATAATGCTAATTCCACCATCTGATGGATATATTTATTACAAATTAAAATTCAATAAAAGGCACTGGTAGTGCACTGAAACGCGTTTCGCCTGAATAGGCTTCATCAGTCAGTAAATTCGATTTAGTACATTCTCTTTTTATACATATAGTTGTAGATGGGTCCGCCCCGCTGTTGTATTAGCGTGTGTTCCATTATGTTTTACTTCCGCGTATCACCAATGATTCACATGCATTCCTTTATCGACGGATGCTGGCAATGTCCAAATTTACAACCAAGCCAAAATCCTTAATCTAGACGCTTGGAAATCGGCGAATACTGTGTACTTTGGATTGTATCCACATATTCGATTGAGCATACAGATTAAAACGTTAAAAGATGTATTAAAAAGCGGTTAGGAGGCTTTCTTGCTTAAATATACTATAAAGCAGTATTATGCCCTACGTGGCAACACCGCATGTTCACACTGTTCATTTACAATTTACATTTGCCATGCAGAATGCTTCAAATACTAGATGCACAGCTATTATAGACTAGCGTTTCAATCTTAAAAACTAGTCCATATACTAATTACATGGGAGACAGGTTCATATCGAGCATAGAATGTGTGAAAAGAGGGGGAGCATTCATTACCCTCCAACAATAAAAATGAAAGTAGAAATATAGACAGGATAAAATAGGTCTCTTCCATTTAGAGGATCTTTCTATACTAATGGGTATCGAATCTATTATAGTCTCATTGATTTTTTTAAAAATGGATCATTTCAAAGTCAGCATTGAGACCATGGGGGGCTAAGGTGTTGAGTTCATAGATGGATCTCATCTCTTCCATCCCTATCTTTCTCTCATAGTTCCCTCCTCTCCAATTCTTATATACTTTTTTGATTCCCATAAATTTGAGGCCTACTGGATTTTTATTGTGGATGTTTTTGAAATGTAGCGAAACACTATGATTTTCTACCCCATTCTTTATGTTTCTTATATGTTCTTGAATTCTTTTGTTCAAAGGACGTATTGTCCGTCCTACATATCTTAAGCCACATGGACAGGTTAATACGTATATCACGTGGCTAGTAAAGCACGTGATCATATCATTAATTTTGTGAATTCTTTTATTGGCCTCAAACTCTTTAATAGTGTGTTTGTGATTGTTGGTATTTTTACAATTAAGACAATTGCCACAAGCATGAAACCCGTTGGGTATACCGAAAGTGTTTTTCTTTTTCATGGTAACACTATTATTAACCAATTCCATTCTCAAATTTTTGGCTCCTCGGCATATAATAGATGGGATTTCAGGTAAAATGGTTTCTAGGGCAGGGTCCTTTCTTAAAATGGGCCAGAACTTGCAGATAATTCCACGGATTTTGGGATTTTGAGCATTATATGTGACTATGAAGGGTACTCCCTTAATGTGATTCTCTGGTTTAGTCTTGTATTTCAAAAGGTCTTGTCGATTGATGTTAGTAATGTTTTGTTTAGTTTCCAGTAGCTTGTCCCGATCATACCCTCTGTCTTCAAAGTCCCTTGTCAATTTCGCCGTTTGTTCCTCATAATTGGCATCCTCTGTGCAGTTCCTTCTTAGACGTGTATACTGGCTTTTTGGTATACCTTCCAGCCATTGTAGGAGATGACAACTATCTTTGCCAATAAAGCTATTCACGTCTACCGTTTTAAAGAAGGTTTTAGATTTTATCTTGAGATCTTCGACATAGATGGTCAGATCGAGAAAAGTTACTTCTTACTTACTATAGTTAGTTTCTAAGACTATATTTCTATGGTTGTCGTTAAGATGTGATAAAAAATTTTGAAGCCGTTCTTCTCCTCCTTTCCATCTGAGGAAATTCCGCCTGTAGGGTATTTTTAGGCAGCCCTTAGCCCTCTTGCAGATGTTCAGCCGGCCCGGAGCAAAATCAGCGGTTTTGAAAGGAAAAAAAAAAAACTCCGAATGTACTAAAATATAATGCGAATTCCACCATCTGATGGATATATTTATTACAAATTAAAATTCAATAAAAGGCACTGGTAGTGCACTGAAACGCGTTTTGCCTGAATAGGCTTCATCAGTCAGTAAATTCGATTTTGTACATTCTCACTTTATACATATAGTTGTAGATGGGTCCGCCCCGCTGTTGTATTAGCTTGCGTTCCATTATGTTTTACTTCCACGTATCACCAATGATTCACATGCGTTCCTTTATCGACGGATGCTGGCAATGTCCAAATTTACAACCAAGCCAAAATCCTTTCTCTAGATGCTTGGAAATCGGCGAATACTGTGTACTTTGGATTGTATCCACATATTCGATTGAGCATACAGATTAAAACGTTAAAAGATGTATTAAAAAGCGGTTAGGAGGCTTTCTTGCTTAAATATAATATCTAGTCACATGCGATGTGAGATCTCTGTATAGTATTATCCCACATCAAATAGGCATACAAGCAGTCCACTCTTTTTTAGAGGATTCGCAAATGTTCCTACCCGAACAGACCGAGTTTATCTTGACAGGCATCCGACTAATATTAGAGAATAACTTCTTCTGGTTCAGAGACACGTATTATCTACAACTAGAAGGGAGTGCAATGGGAACAAAATTTGCCCCGAGTTATGCAAACCTATTTATGGCTGATTGGGAAAAATCATGGTTGACCGAATGGAAAGACCATTTTATCATCTATAAGCGATACATCGATGATATATTTTTTATATGGAAAGGAGGAGAAGAACGGCTTCAAAATTTTTTATCACATCTTAACGACAACCATAGAAATATAGTCTTAGAAACTAACTATAGTAAGGAAGAAGTAACTTTTCTCGATCTGACCATCTATGTCGAAGATCTCAAGATAAAATCTAAAACCTTCTTTAAAAAGGTAGACGTGAATAGCTTTATTGGCAAAGATAGTTGTCATCTCCTACAATGGCTGGAAGGTATACCAAAAAGCCAGTATACACGTCTAAGAAGGAACTGCACAGAGGATGCCAATTTTGAGGAACAAACGGCGAAATTGACAAGGGACTTTGAAGACAGAGGGTATGATCGGGACAAGCTACTGGAGACTAAACAAAACATTACTAACATCAATCGACAAGACCTTTTGAAATACAAGACTAAACCAGAGAATCACATTAAGGGAGTACCCTTCATATTCACATATAATGCTCAAAATCCCAAAATCCGTGGAATTATCCGCAAGTTCTGGCCCATTTTAAGAAAGGACCCTGCCCTAGAAACCATTTTACCTGAAATCTCATCTATTATATGCAGAGGAGCCAAAAATTTGAGAATGGAATTGGTTAATAATAGTGTTACCATGAAAAAGAAAAACACTTTCGGTATACCCAACGGGTTTCATGCTTGTGGCAATTGTCTTAATTGTAAAAATACCAACAATCACAAACACACTATTAAAGAGTTTGAGGCCAATAAAAGAATTCACAAAATTAATATGATCACGTGCTTTACTAGCCACGTGATATACGTATTAACCTGTCCATGTGGCTTAAGATATGTAGGACGGACAATACGTCCTTTGAACAAAAGAATTCAAGAACATATAAGAAACATAAAGAATGGGGTAGAAAATCATAGTGTTTCGCTACATTTCAAAAACATCCACAATAAAAATCCAGTAGGCCTCAAATTTATGGGAATCAAAAAAGTATATAAGAATTGGAGAGGAGGGAACTATGAGAGAAAGATAGGGATGGAAGAGATGAGATCCATCTATGAACTCAACACCTTAGCCCCCCATGGTCTCAATGCTGACTTTGAAATGATCCATTTTTCAAAAAATCAATGAGACTATAATAGATTCGGTACCCATTAGTATAGAAAGATCCTCTAAATGGAAGAGACCTATTTTATCCTGTCTATATTTCTACTTTCATTTTTATTGTTGGAGGGTAATGAATGCTCCCCCTCTTTTCACACATTCTATGCTCGATATGAACCTGTCTCCCATGTAATTAGTATATGGACTTGTTTTTAAGATAGAAACACTAGTCTATAATAGCTGTGCATCTAGTATTTGAAGCATTCTGCATGGCAAATGTAAATTGTAAATGAACAGTGTGAACATGCGGTGTTGCCACGTAGGGCATAATACTGCTTTATAGTATATTTAAGCAAGAAAGCCTCCTTACCGCTTTTTAATACATCTTTTAACGTTTTAATCTGTATGCTCAATCGAATATGTGGATACAATCCAAAGTACACAGTATTCGCCGATTTCCAAGCGTCTAGAGAAAGGATTTTGGCTTGGTTGTAAATTTGGACATTGCCAGCATCCGTCGATAAAGGAACGCATGTGAATCATTGGTGATACGCGGAAGTAAAACATAATGGAACGCACGCTAATACAACAGCGGGGCGGACCCATCTACAACTATATGTATAAAGTGAGAATGTACAAAATCGAATTTACTGACTGATGAAGCCTATTCAGGCGAAACGCGTTTCAGTGCACTACCAGTGCCTTTTATTGAATTTTAATTTGTAATAAATATATCCATCAGATGGTGGAATTAGCATTATATTTTAGTACATTCTGAGTTTTTTTTTCCTTTCAAAACCGCTGATTTTGCTCCGGGCCGGCTGAACATCTGCAAGAGGGCTAAGGGCTGCCTAAAAATACCCTACAGGCGGAAATTCCTCAGAGCCAGGATTAGGGCTCTCAACACTGTAAGTACCCCCTAGGGGAACCACAGGGGTCACAGTCACAAGCATACTGCGCAATTGTTTTTTCTTTCTAACTTCTGCAGAACACTTGAAAGATACGTCTGGACCGGTCTTTCATCATATAACACTTGAACACTCAAGAAGATCACTCCAATTACGAAACATTATTGACTGTGTTGCAACTAATTGGAAATTTATGTATTCCTTCCTACAATTATATGATGCACACTGTTGATTAATATGGTGACTATTAAGATCTATGATCTGGTCCAAGGTGACCACATCGCGAAACACCAATAGTTTATTGACTATTACATAGAGAAAAATTCCTGTTCTATGCACTGTGATAGGAAGCAGGGCTTGGTATTGAATGGGAGATACCTGAGATCAGGCCTGGTACACTGCGTTTAAAAGAACCCCAGGGAGACTGTTGGTTTTGTGAGTGTGTGGAGCAACGGGGCTCCCAGGAAAGTGTGTTATGGGTCCCTGGGGTTGGGGTAGTGGAGTGAAGGGCGGGCCGCTATCCCAGCAACCTGGATCACTTCCAGACCAGGTATTAGCAGGGTCAGCTAGGACTGTAGGTGTGGTCCACCAGGAAGGGTTTAAAAAGAAACAAGAGGAAGCTGATCCTGCAGAGTGTAAAAAGGGGGGTGGGTGAGGACCCACCAGAGTGAACTGCCGTATCACTGTATCTGCTGAACTTGCTACATTACAGAATTGCTGTGTTGCTGTGGAGCACGAGTTGCCACTGTTTGCTGTGCACCTTTCTGAAGGTAAAAATAAACTTCACTGGTTTTTACAAAAGACCTGCTGTCTCGCTACAATTACTGCCCTAGAAGACGTGGTTGAAGGAGGACCCTTGTCACACATGGTGCCCTGTGTGAGGAATAACCACACTAGTCTGAGGGCAGTATAAACCACAAACAGCATGGAGGACGTTGTGAAAGCTCTGGTCCAATCTACTGCTGCTCAGCAGGAAGCAAATAGGAGGACTACCGAGACCTGGGAAACCCTGCAGCAGCTGATATTAGCCCAGGCAGAGAATGCTATGGCTATGGCTAAAGCTCAGAAGGAGACTACAGAGACTCTGGTACGACAAATTTTGACGGCTCAAATGGAGGCCATTGGCAAGGTCCGTGAGGAACAGTTATCTGCCACGCATGTTCTGCGCAAAGAGATTCGCGCCGTGTCAGACAAGTTGGAGTCTGATCCTGCAGGCGGCCGCCAAGGCCCTAAGATAATCCGGGCCAGCCATTATCTACAAAAAATGTCTACAGCAGATGATGTGGAGGCATACCTGCTGGCCTTTGAGCGTACTGCAACGAGAGAAGGGTGGCCGGCGGCTGAGTGGGCGAGTATACTTGCCCCTTTTCTGAGTGGAGAACCTCAAAAGGCCTACTATGACTTGGAGCCAGCACAGGCCAGTGACTATGTGGAGCTTAAAGCTGAGATCATGGCGCGCCTGGGGGTGACCACAGCAGTACGGGCACAAAGATTTCATTCCTGGGCGTACTCTCCTAACCAAGCTGCACGGTCCCAGATGTTTGACCTAATACATCTTGCCAGGAAGTGGCTACAACCGGAGGTCAACTCTGCTACGAAGATAGTAGAAAACCTGGTCATGGATCGCTTTCAGCGTGGATTGCCAACCCCTCTGCGACGCTGGGTAAACCAAGGCGACCCCCAAACCGCCGACCAGTTGATTGCGTTGGTAGAAAGGTTTATAGCTTCTGGAGAAGTTCTGCATCCGCCTTCAGTGACCCAAGCCCGCAACCCTAAAACCCAGAATGCCACACGCACTGGTAAGACTGTACCGAGGGTGCGGGGGGTGGAGGAACCTGGATACGTAGAAAACACCAGAGGCATTTCTCCCAGGGTGCAGAAAGCACCTCAGTACAACCAGATGAGTAGGTGCTTTAAATGCAATAGAGTGGGCCATATAGCCAGAGACCGCGTGAACGATGAACCTATGGATTGTAATGATGCACATTCCTTGTTGTCTGGCTATGACCACGCTGGTAATGACTATGATCCCCACTTTTGTACTGTGAAGGTTAATGGCAGACTGCGTAGGGCCTTGCTAGACTCCGGTAGTATGGTCACCCTGGTAACTAAATCCATAGTACCTGGGGTGGTGTTCAATCATATGGAGAAATTGGGGATTGTCTGTGTGCATGGTGATAAACGGGAGTACCCCACAGCTGAAGTGGATGTTGAAACCCAGTGTGGGAATGTGAAGTATCGTGTGGGGGTGGTACCTAACCTGGCCCATGAAGTTGTCATAGGGAGAGATTTTCCATATTTTCTGGAACTATGGAAAGCCCCTGAACTGAGGCCAGTAGAGGAGGCTTATGTTTTTCCTTTCTCTGATGCTGATTTGGAAGATGGAGTCACTGGAAAGCACATGACATGTGGTCCTATCCCGGTGTTGGTAGGCAATCAAACATCTCAGAGTAATGAGCCAGGAACCAATGTTGGTCAGGCGGAAGAGTTATTAGAACTGGCGGGTGGCCCTGGTAACTTTAAAAGAGCCCAATGGGAGGACCCAACCCTGTTGGAAGCCAGGAATAATGTTCAGGATATGGATGGGATTGTGACCCAGACCGGGAAGGTATTGCCTTATCCCCATTTTGAAGTGGCTAGCGAACTGCTCTATCGTGTAGAAAAGAGAGGTACTGGCGTTAGTAAGCAATTATTGGTACCACAGAATTTTAGGAACACTGTCTTAAGCCTTGCACATAACCATGTACTGGGGGGACACTTGGGAGTGGATAAAACAAAGGAGAGGGTCCTCAGGAGATTCTATTGGCCAGGAGTACTTGCTGCCATAAAGAATTTTTGTACCTCCTGTCCTAAATGCCAACTTACTGCTCCGACTCCAGGTTTCCGGAGTCCATTGGTACCCTTGCCTATCCTTGACATCCCGTTTGAGCGAATTGCTATGGACTTGGTAGGTCCACTGGTTAAATCTGCTAGGGGACACCAGTATATACTGGTCGTTCTTGATTACGCGACACGATACCCGGAAACGATGCCCCTGCGTAATAGCTCTGCCAAATCAATAGCCAAAGAGCTCATGCTAATGTTTAGCAGGGTGGGGATACCAAAAGAGATACTAACGGACCAGGGGACCCCATTTATGTCCAGAGTTATGAGGGAATTATGTAAGTTAATGGGCATTAAACAACTAAGCACCTCGGTATATCACCCGCAAACTGATGGGTTAGTGGAGCGGTTTAACAAGACCCTTAAGAGTATGCTGAGAAAGGTCATTGATAAAGATGGCAGGAATTGGGACCTTTTACTACCCTATTTAATGTTCTCTATCCGGGAGGTTCCCCAGGCCTCTACGGGCTTCTCCCTGTTCGAGTTATTATATGGCCGACATCCCAGAGGTCTGCTGGATGTTGTTAAAGAGACCTGGGAACAGGAGACGACACCCTATCGCAGTGTCATGGAACATATATCTCAGATGCAGGAGCGCATGGAAGCGGTCATACCCCTGGTTAGAGAACATATGAGAAAGGCCCAAGAAGCCCAAAGGTACAGTTACAATAAGAATGCCCGGCTCAGAGTGTTTCAACCTGGGGATAGGGTATTGGTCCTGGTCCCCACTGTAGAAAATAAATTTTTTGCTACCTGGCAGGGCCCCTATGAAATAATTGACAAAGTGGGTGATGTTAATTATAAAGTGAGCCAACCTGGAAGGAGAAAACCTCAGCAGATTTACCATTTAAACCTGTTAAAACCGTGGAAGGATAGAGAGGTCTTAGTGGTCATGAGGCCTTCAGACCTCCCTCTCACTGAGCCTGAGGTAAGCCTTTCTGACACCCTCTCTGTACACCAGAAGGCTGAGGTTAATGAGTTTCTCAGAAGGAACCGGGAGGTGTTCTCGGCGATACCAGGGAGGACCAAAATAATGAAACACGATATTATAACCGAGCCAGGGAAGAAAGTCTGTCTGAAACCTTATAGGGTTCCGGAGGCCCGTAGACAAGCTATAGAGATAGAGGTGAAGAAAATGCTAAAACTAGGGGTGATAGAGGAGTCTCATAGTGAGTGGAACAGTCCCATTGTGCTTGTCCCCAAACCGGATGGGTCAATAAGGTTTTGTAATGATTTTCGTAAGTTAAACAGTATTTCTAAATTTGACAGCTATCCGATGCCTAGGGTTGATGAGCTGATTGAGAGGCTGGGGAAAGCGCGTTTTCTCACAACCATTGACTTGACGAAGGGATATTGGCAAGTGCCACTCACTGAGCAAGCAAAGGAAAAAAACGCCTTTTCAACCCCCCAGGGCTTGTTTAAATATACGGTGTTGCCATTCGGTTTGCACGGGGCCCCAGCCACGTTTCAGAGGCTGATGGATAGGGTTTTGAAACCCCATGCCCGCTACGCTGCTGCATACTTAGATGATGTGGTAGTTTTTAGTACGGATTGGGAAACCCACCTTCCGAAAGTTCAGAGGGTGCTTGATGCTGTGCGGGCTGCTGGCCTAGTGGCCAACCCTGCAAAAAGTACCATTGGTCTGGAGGAAGCGAAGTACTTGGGCTATACCATCGGTAAGGGATTGGTCAAGCCTCAAGCTACTAAGGTTGAGGCTATACAAAACTGGCTGCAGCCATTGACGAAAAAACAGGTGAGGGCGTTTCTTGGGCTGACCGGCTACTACAGGAGGTTCATACAGAATTTTGCTACGATAGCTGCGCCCCTGACAGATCTCACGAAAGCGAGAACCCCCATAATGGTGAAATGGTCTCCTGAGACGGAAAACGCTTTTACTGGTTTGAAGGAGGCCCTATGTGCCTATCCCGTTTTGGTGTCCCCTGATTTTACTAAGGATTTCGTGGTGCAGACTGATGCCTCCGAGGCTGGCTTGGGGGCGGTCCTCTCCCAGGACTATCAGGGTGAAGAGCACCCTGTCCTTTTCCTCAGCAGAAAGATGTTGCCGAGGGAGAAGAACTATTCTGTCGTGGAGAAGGAGTGCCTTGCCATTAAGTGGGCTTTGGAGACCCTGAGGTACTACCTGTTGGGGAGGAGGTTCAGGCTGGTCACTGACCATGCTCCCCTCGCGTGGATGAGTCAGAACAAGGAGACGAATGCGAGAGTCACCAGGTGGTTCCTCAGCCTGCAGCCTTTCAACTTTACTGTGGAGCACCGGGCTGGCCTGCTACAGGGTAACGTTGATGGGCTGTCTCGAGTACATGCGTTGCTGTCTGTGGTCGCTCCTCCCGATGGCTCTGAGCTGAGGGGGAGGGTGTGTGATAGGAAGCAGGGCTTGGTATTGAATGGGAGATACCTGAGACCAGGCCTGGTACACTGCGTTTAAAAGAACCCCAGGGAGACTGTTGGTTTTGTGAGTGTGTGGAGCAACAGGGCTCCCAGGAAAGTGTGTTATGGGTCCCTGGGGTTGGGGTAGTGGAGTGAAGGGAGGGCCGCTATCCCAACAACCTGGATCACTTCCAGACCAGGTATTAGCAGGGTCAGCTAGGACTGTAGGTGTGGTCCACCAGGAAGGGTTTAAAAAGAAACAAGAGGAAGCTGATCCTGCAGAGTGTAAAAAGGGGGGTGGGTGAGGACCCACCAGAGTGAACTGCCGTATCACTGTATCTGCTGAACTTGCTACATTACAGAATTGCTGTGTTGCTGTGGAGCACGAGTTGCCACTGTTTGCTGTGCACCTTTCTGAAGGTAAAAATAAACTTCACTGGTTTTTACAAAAGACCTGCTGTCTTGCTACAATTACTGCCCTAGAAGACGTGGTTGAAGGAGGACCCTTGTCACAGCGCCTAAAGGTTTAAATCCTTAAAACATTTCTTTCTGTGTCGTTGGTGTCAGACATACTCCTTGGGCTGCGAAGAACATCCATTTAACATTTGAGATACGGTCCACAGCGCCACTTGTTTCTACTTTCCCTTTTTCGTCTAATGTCCAGTGTGTGTCTAGGGACAGTAAAACTCATAGTAACATGAGGTGTAAGTGTATTTATCAAAGACATTTCCACCAGAAGATTGAGGTAATTAGAGGTGTCCCAGAGCTCCCCAGTAAAACACACAGAAGAAACATATTGATGACATAGTCTAGATGTAATTATTACACATTATTTATGAGTCAAGTATTAAGCTGAAGCACAACAAGGAAGAATAATATATTTTTCTAAGATTGAAAGAGAAACAATTCTTGTACATGTTTGGAATATTCTTTTTTACTGGAAATAAACTATCAAGTTTAACCGGATTCACCACCTACAAGTATTGGATTACAGTAAGTAATAGTAGACATTTGTTTTCATATGTAAAGCCTGTGTAAAACTATACTAGAGCAACATCAGCTTTTTAGCAGTGACAAGGGTGAAAATACCCTGTCCTTATTGCCATTTAGAATGATACAGATTGGCACAATATCTTCGGTTTCATTAAAAATTATGTGATATCACACGATTAACCACCAGGATGACTATAAAATAAAATGGGTATCATTTTACAAATAATTCTTTGAAAATAAAGAATAGATAGAGACATTGCTGTGGGAGTTTCCATGATTGTTGGCTGTGCCTTGGTAGAGGACGTGAAAGTATCTCTATGGATTGTATATAGAATGTCAATGCTACGGCATATGGTCTAGTGAAGATGCTAAAGGGTCTTTTTTGACTGACTCAGTGCTGCCTCAGAGGTGGTCTTGCTGACTACCCATGATGTCTCATCCATATCCATGGCCATACCTAAAAGCACCTGCACCTGCCTGGGGCTCTGACCCCTACAGAGGTGTCTCTCCTTGATCAGAGGGCCCAGTCTGTCCTTTCAGTAACTGCTGTAATAATCAATTTGTAATATCTTTTTCTACAGAAAAGTTTTGGGATCCTTAAAAACAGTACATATGTGTGTGTTCCATCGTGTGAGGGTAGGCTTCTCTTCAGCTACACACCATGACAATCTATGCATCCAGAGATCAAGAAAGTGAAGCAGTAAGATAAGGATCATTTTTTTAAAATAATATTGTCAATGTATGTGATGTATTCTAGTTAGAAAAGTATTAGGTCTATTTAAAGAAATGTGAAACTCAGGAGAATGACTGGAGAAGTGAAAATTCTAGGTCAAAAAAGCCAAACCAGAAATATTCTCCCATTTATCTCACTTTCCAAATCGGCTATTTGGTCTAGATTGTTCTCTTCTCCAGCCACTTCTTCTGATTTCCCCCTTTCTCTGAATAACCCTGTATATTTTTTTCATTTGGAGAAGACGTGCAGTAAACCTTTGCCATTGCTTTTGTTCATAGTTCAAGTATGAGAATCAGTTTCACAAGCCAAGTGACTCCCATGCTCTGAGGTAAATTCTAGTATCAAGTTGCAAAACAGCAGCACTGCCAAGGCTTAACTATTGCAAATAAAACATGCAATAGCTTCTTGTTTACTTAAAATTCCAAAGCAGCTTATCTTTATAATTTTTTTTTTGGCATTCGTTCAAAAACAAATACAGTATTTTCTGGTGTATAAGAGTACTTTTTATACTTAAAAACATCCCCCAAAAATTGGGGGTCGTCTTGTACGCAGGATATACAATACAACATGACGAGTATAGCCCAAAACCTATTTTTTTAACTGGAAAATTAGGGGGTCGTCTTAGGCTAGGGTCAGACGAGCGTGATTTCTACGGACTGTACGTCCGTGCACACGGACGTACGTCAGTACGGAAGACGCAGTAGTGGCCACACAGTCTGTTTATTCACTGACGTATATTTTGACGGATGTAGGAGAGAAAATAAAATAAAAAGCAAAACCATTTTGTCCATGAAAAATACTGGACGTATAACCGTCTGACCACGTTCCATCACTCACACACAAAGCTATGCGGACGTTGCGGACGCTGCGCACTTTGTGCGGCCATTCTAGGGGTTGTACGTTCTTGCCTAACTTGCGTCCGTGGGCCGCGGCCGTTGTGCGTCCGCAGTTCAGTGCGACGTACTTCGTGTGTTGGGCTCCGATGGGCTTTCTGTCATGCTATCACAGACGTACTTTTATGCGCAATCACGGACGTGAACACTACGCTCGTCTGACCCCAGCCTTATACAACCGGTCGTCTTATACTCCAGAAAATACGGTATATCCCTGCTCATTGGCTTCGATCCTGGAAATTACCTTAGAGCAGGATTCTCAAACGCTGGACCTCAAATGTTACTGAACTACAACTCTCGTGATTCTCTTGCCAGCTATTACATTCAAAGTATTCTTGGACTTGCAGGCCATCATCATCTGGGGGGGGGGGTGCGAAGTTTGAGATCCCTAAATTAGAGACATTCTCGTCTTTTGTGACCATATATCAATTGAGTATTCTAAGACAACTAGAATGTACCTTTAAAGCACATTTTTCATAGGTACCTACAGGGTGCTGCCGTCTGAGGTCCATTCAGAGATACCATTGTTTACCTGTAGGAAAGATCAGAGGAGCCAAGAGGCACCAAACAGATACAGTGAAATCACAAAGTATTCAGGCCTTTACATTTTTTTTATGTTGCTGCCGTATGAAAAAATAATTTAATTTCTACACCAATCTACACCTCACACCCATAATGATCAAGAAAACACCACGGGCTCGATTACATTCTTCGCGCACAAATGTGCGTGTGCGCAAAAACGCATTAACAAGAGGGGGAAAATCCTTCAAGATGAACGTCAAATTACGACGTTCAAACATACGATGCGCGTTAACGTCTAACGCGAGTGACCCTGTGCGAACGCAAGATCGTGCGCGCATCCCATACTTAACATTGCGAGCGCAAATGCATTCGTGCGCTGGTACGCGGATGGTATTACAATAGATGCGCAACCTTTTACGAACGTTGGCACACATATTTTTAACGTCTTTGAAAAGCTGGTGGTAACTGCAAATCTGAACGTTCTGGCCGAAACGAAATACACCAGCACGAAAATAAAAATACAGCACAGTATAGTTACACATTCTACACATACCCAAACAATAAAATAGAGAGGTTGTGCGTGTTTTTATTATTGCTGCAGCATATATATACACAGATTTATCTTGACAGGCGCTAAAACTGAACGGGAGACAATTGTGGTTCTTAATTCTGATTGGCTGAATCGCGTGAAAAAACAGTCTGCCCACCGATTTCTGCGCGCAACGTTAATGCGTGCTCGTTTTTGCGTGTCTTTTTTACGCGCAATATTTTTTGACGGATGAAAAAATGCGTTTGGATCCTAATACCTGCTTTAATTTACGCGCATTAACATTTAACGCTGCGTGCAAAAAAAATTGCGCTGCGCCTACGAATTTGCACGGAGAATGTAATAGAGCCCCACATTTTTTTAAATATAGTAGAATAACAACAACTGAAATATCACATTGACATAAATATTCAGACCCTTTGAACTATGACATTTGAAGTTTAGCGCAGATGAATCATATTTCTTTGGATCATTGCTGGGATGTTTGTACAGTTTGAAATGGAGTGCACCAAGTGGTCCAGCCAGAGCTGCGTTTGAGCCCATTTGAACATCTCTGTAAAAACCTAAAAATGGCTGTTTACTGATAGCCTGACAGGGCTTGTGAGGGTCTGCAAAGATGAATGGTTGAACCTACCCAAGTGTACAAAGTGTGTTGCATTATCCCCAAAAAGGCTTGAGTTTGCCAAAGGTGCTTCTGGTAAGAACTAAGCTGAGGCTGGGGTCAGACGAACGCAGTGTGAACGCGCGTGCAGCCGCACTTTATCACGGCCGTAGTAGCAGGCAGCAAATGACGTCCAATGACGGGCAATATACAAGGTACTGCCGCACGAAAGTTCGGCCGGGCAACGCAAGCGGCAAACAAACGCATTTTTTCAAGAACGTGAAACCGCTAGTACTGACGTACAGAGTGCGTCTGCTAGCGGCGTGTGTGCGTGATTCGGAGACGTCAGATGCTGCTAATGTCCGGCCAACATAACGTCCAGACGCAAAAAGTGTTTTATTGATGATCCGTACAAAATCACTGACGAAAATACGCATCGTATGACCGCTATTGCATATTCCGTGAAAAAATACGTCCATTTGTTCGAACGCACTTTTTCACGGACGACGCGAAAAATGCGTTCGTCTGACCCTAGCCTAAGAGTTTGAACCCTTCTGTCTATGTGACATTTCAGTTTTTGTCTTTTAAATAAATTTGCAATGTTGTCAAAAATCTTGGTTCTTGCTTTGTCATTATGTGATATCAAGTGTAGACTGATGTGAACAGAAAATTATTTAAACAAACTTCGCATAGGACTGCAACATACAACAATGTGAAAAAAGGAACGATGTGAATACTTCTGAGTGCACTGTAAGTATAACAGGTGCACTTTGACTGTGGCACAAAATCATGACCATGTCGTCGGGAACCCCTAACAGGCCACATTTTAGGCCAGGGTCAAACGAGCACCCTACGTGCGCCTGTACGGACGTACCTCCCAGCGTCCGTCACAGCGTTGTGACAGGGCCAGCCACACGCTGTATTGCACGCACGAATTGCGCGTGCTAGAGCGGACGTGCTGCAGCCGTACTGAAAGTCTCCCCGTCGAAATGCTACAACGCCATTTTGAAAGTGAGATAAATGGGAAAAATTTTCTGGTTTGGCTATTTTGACCTAGAATTTTCACTTCTCCTGCCAATTCTCCTGAGTTTCGCCTTTAGTGAATAGATCTGATAGTAAAATTAACTTTTGTACAGCTCCCTATATGTGTAGCAATTTGCTTAATTTAAAGTAGACAATGCTACAAGATCTGATGTTAAGAATTTTGCTGCAACAGTCTTTTAGGCCAGTGGATCTCAACCCTATCCTAAAGAAACCATAACAGGCCAGATTTTCCAGATTTCTGAACCAAAGGACAGGTGATATAATTTGTTGCTCAGTGATTGCAGGATTCAGTATGCATTCCCCAAGGTAATCCTTAAAATCTGGCCTGTTAGGGGAACATGAGGACAGGGTTGAGAACCACTGTTTTAGGCAATTTATAGAGTTGGCACTCGTGACTCTAGTGTTACATTTTCTGCTCTTACGGATAAATTAGATTCTTGAATACAGAAGAGAAACATGTTAAAAACAATCAAATAGTGAATGTTTCATTAACCATCATTATCTCCATGGTCTCACTTTTATGTTTTCAAACCATGTATGAAAAGCTCATGCCAAATGCCAATAACCTTTCATGCATGCTGTGTTTGGTTTTGTCTGATCATGTTGAACTTGCATCGCATACCATCATTGCCCTCGATTTCATATTTACAATAGGGGTTATTCAAAGAGAGACAAATTGGCTCCAAAATTGCACTGAACTGGGAATTTTCCAGTGCGGTGCAATTTCGGAGCCATTCTACTATTCAAAAAGCAGGCAGTTCGCCAAATATTGGTGAATTGCTGGCGAAATACGGTGATCTTCGATGGCAGTGAACTCCCCATTGAGAAGTAATGGGTAATCTATTCAGAGACATTAAACAGCAGAGAAATGTCAGTGAAATGCCCTGATGTTCAGTGCTTTCATTCGGCAGATTTAATCTGGGGAATTCCATAGGTTTCAATGTTAAAAATATTCCCGTTTTCATTAAATATTTATTAAACCATTAATTCTTTCAATTTGCAGCAAAAAGTCTCTTTATTTTTTTAGGCATTTTTCGGGATTTTTTTCAGCAACATTTTTTTTTCTGATTATTTTTAACCCCTTAGTGACGGGCGGTTTTACACAAATCCGTCCTTTAGTGCCCGTTGCTGTTTTTACGTTTCTGCGCTGTTCGTGTTTAGGTCAAAATTTCCTCTTACTTGTTTATGCAACCCACACATATTATACATAGTTTTTCCCGCCATTAAATGGACTTTCTAAAAATACCATTATTTCTATCATATCTTCTAATTTACTACAAAACAAAATTGAAATATGATGGAAAAATGGCACAAACGCACTTTTTTGTAATTTTAATCCCCAAAATCCACAGCCACCAAAAGAGACCCTGGCTAAATAGTTTTACCTGTTCGTCGGCTTGTTGGCTTTTTCTGGCGGCTGGTCGTTGCTCTGTTTGGCAGGTAGTTGGCTTTTTCCAAATCAATGCAGTATTTTTTCGGCAGGTTTTCAAATAGACTTGCAAGGTTTTCGGATTGATTCAATGTTTTTTCTGATGTGTTCGACGGTTTTGCAGCGGTTTTTCCAATCGATTCGGCAATTTTGGTGGCGGTTTTTGGATGTGTTTGGTGGGTATTTCCATGCACTTGGGAGACCCTGCGGTGAATGATGAATTCACCACAGGGTCGGGGAATTTGACTCCCTGAAATACTGGGAACGCAAGAGCACCGAACAACCCTGATAGCCTAAACCAGGGTTCTCAGATTTGGCCCTCCAGATGTATTGGACCCACATCTCCCATGTGCTCAGTCACTCATTAACTTGACAGAGCCTTGTGGGAAATGTAGTACCAAATCAACTTGAGGGCCAAATTTGAGCCACTCCAAATGGATCGAGAGCCACTGGATAATGAAGAGTTCCAGGAGTCCCGATCCTGAGGAAGCTGAGATCAGTGGGGGGACTTGTAATAGATCTCAGCACCCCAACTGGGTTACATCAGCTAATGCTGCTCCCTTGCAGGACACATGTTCTCTCATCAGTGATCTTTCATGCCTACTACAGTAGGGATGCACTGAAATATCGGCCACTGAAATTATCGGCCGAAAATGGTGCTTTCGGTTTCGGCCGAAATGGAAAACTCAGCCGAAAAAATATCAGCCAAAACTTTTCCTTTCAAAATGGGGCCTGGAGGCCCGGCCGAGCCGGGGGCTCGCCTGAGCCTGGAGGCAGGCCGAGCTGCCTGCTCGGCCGGTATCCAGGCTCAGGCGAGCCCCGGTTTGGCCTGGGCCTAGAGGCCCAGCCGAGCCAGGGGCTCGCCTGAGCCTGGAGGCCGACTGAGCTGTCTGCTTGGCCGTCTTCCAAGCTCAGACGAGCCCCCAGCTTGGCCTGGGCCTAGAAGCCCAGCCAAGCCGGGGGCTCGTCTGAGCTTGGAGGCCAGCCGAGCTGCCTTCTCGCCAGCCTCCAGGCTCAGACAAGTCCCCAGCTCCCGGCTCGGCCAGGCCAATTTTCGGCTGATTTTTTTCGGCTGAGTTCTCCATTTCGGCCGAACCCGAAAGCATCATTTTTGGCCGATAATTTCAGTGGGCGATATTTCAGTGCATCCCTATTGGAGTAGGCATGAAAGATCACTGATGAGAGAACATGTGTCCTGCAAGGGAGCAGCATTAGCTGATGTAACCCAGTTGGGGTGCTGAGATCTATTACAAGTCCCTCCACTGATCTCAGATGAGTCCCTGGTTCGGCCTGGAGAGCATTGCACATACTCACCTACATCAGCCCGGAGTCCTCCTGCTTCGGCCCTGAGCTCCAGCATTAGCAGTCCCGTGGTGACATTCCTCTGGCAGCCGGTTCCCGCTCTCCGTCAGATGCAGGGATGACATTGCAGAGGTGGAAGCCTTTGACCCGGCTGTCTGCAGGCTCAAAGGCTTCCACCTCTGCGATGTCATCCCTGCGTCTGACGGAGAGTGGTAACCAGCTGCCGGAGGACTGTCACCACGTGATTGCCAACACTGGAGCTCAGGGCCGAAGTAGGAGGATGTAGGTGAGTATGTAGGTGCAACCAATCAGTCATCCGAACCTAGGCCTGGAGGCGGTCGGTGCACCACTATACTGCACCACTATACTCCAGCCAATAGTTGAAGCTTAAGGACACCTAAAATTTATTTATTTATAAAGGATTTTACCAGGAAGGATAAATTGAGATTTCTCTTGTTTTCATGTATGTCCTGGGTTCAAGAACATTGAACATTAAAATGAAAGAGTGATTATAGCATTCCCCAGAAATGAGTACTCATTGCTGGGGTAAAACAGATAGGGCCAAATTACAATCCTAGCGTTAAAACGCGGGCACAAGGGAGGAAAAACTGCTATACTATAAAGAGAGCAGAATCAGGTGATCCAAGAACAGAGTGGCTATGGGGAACTCCAGGAACAGAGGAATGGATAGCCCAGACAATGACAAGAGCTGACCCGGATTGCTCTCACCACCAGGGGGCAGGGCTGGAATGTGTGGAAATGTGACAGGACAAGGAGACAATGGAAGATGACACCATGGTGCCTTCCCTCCTCTTCAAGTGTCAGTCCCTAGTCATAACCCATTTTAACCTCCAGACATAAAACAATAGGGCAGATTGCAATCACAAGGTGGACATGACTAAAGTAGATAAAAATAGAACAAAAACACAACAGTCTGATAGAGCGGCAATGGCTGGCAAACAAAGACCATTTAAACCCTTCACTAATGTTAAACATATTCTATACAGTGGGGGGAGTTGGAAAGGGCTGTACTGAGACACACGATAATGATGTTAGTTACTTTGAACTCTGAGTAACTGGGCACTGCTGTTGGGAGGTGCAAGTTCTGTTGGGTGTCATTATTGCTAACATCATTAATGTGTGTGTCACTACAGCCCTGCACCACAGAACTAATCCCTGCATTTGTAGAGCTGAATTAGCCCTCAATGACCCCTTAGATAGAAGAGAAGGGTGAGGGCACCAAGGACACTGTGACCTCTCAAATTACCATGAGTGAGCACAGTGCCTGGAGTGTCTATGAATCTGAGCACTGTAAGCCCATACTAATAAACTCTTACACCTACTCTAAAATGATTTTATTTATCTTTAGAAGTTAAAGTTTAACAACTTCTTAGAATTGTGAGTTAGGTATACAGCTATTAAGTGCACTCCTGGAGGAGATTTGACCTATTATCAAATCCAGAGTGTTAGGAGTCATACATTTCTCTTATCAGATTTCGAAGAAGACTTTGGTAATCAACACAGATACAGTATATAACCTCAAGAAGAGTGCCAAACAACAGATAAAGTGCAAGGGGGAAGCAAAAAAAACAGACGGCTGAGATGGCTGTTAAAGAATATAAAACTTATGAGGTCAAGAAAGCAAAAAGAGGACTGACAGATATGTAAAGTGACTGTTTACAAAAATAAAAAGATAAAGGATCAGCCACCATATTCAGTTCAAAGTAGACTTCTCTTAAACTCCTTAAAAACTCTAGATTAATAAAACCTGTACACCCCCCCCCCTGTTGTCCCCTAGGAATTATTAATGAAACAGATATTGATATCTGAACATGCCATGAAGTACAGCTAGATCTATCCAGATATAGTAAATGTCTAGGTTGGATGCCAAGGGTTCTATATCCGGATGTAGCGTGAGGAACAGCTGCATTTGCTCACAAAGCTCAAGGCCTGTGGTTTTCGTCTGGATAGTACGAGGTATAAGGCTAGGGTCAGACGAAAGCATTTTTCCCCGCGAACGTGAAAAAGTGCGTCCGAACGCATTGACGTATTTTTTTCACGGAATGCGCAAAAACGGTCAGACGATGCGCATTGTCGGTCGTGATTTTGTACGGATCGTCAATAAAACTCTTTTTGCGTCTGGACGTTATGTAGGCTGGACATTAGCAGCGTCTGACATCTCCTAATCACGCACACACGCCGCTATGCCGCAGCTGCGCACTCAGTACGTCAGTACTAGCGGTTCAGCGTTCTCAAAAAAATGCGTTCAAATTCCACTTGCGTTGCACGGCCGGACTTTTGTGCGGCCGTACATCGTATATTGTCCGTCATTGCCCGTCATCTGCTGCTAGTGCGGCCATAATTATGTGCGCCAGAACGCATGTTAAAAGTGCGCTGGTCTGACCCCAGCCTTACTGCATCCATCTAGGTTTGGTCCATGAAGAATCCATTGGAAGCTGGGTATGTCCTCAGGGCCAGATTTGAATCTCAGGAGCCTGTAGGGCTTCCCCCAAACAAAAAAAAGAAAATGCCAAAATCACTTTTTAAATTTTCGTTTTGCGGCAAACTAAAAAATATTTTTTAATTTTTTTTTTAAAAGGCTGAAAGCTTTTTTCTGCACTCAAATCAAAATAAGTGGCAGCATCTGTTGCCTTAGATGAGTTAGTGCAGCGGCATGGCTTGTTTTATTTGTAAAAGCATATATTGCCTCTGCTGTAGAACAGAGAAAAAAATTTAATTTAGCATTTACTTGTTTTCATTTTTTATTTTTTCACATTAGATGTCATGTTTGTTATTGTAAAGACCAGACTCTGACCTTGCCAGTGACACCTCACTTAACCTTGTGTGGTGTACAATTCAGAGATGCAGATTTCAAAGTCCCCCTGTCTCTCCTCACTGCAGTGTGGCACTGCACCTGGTCTAGGTTGTTGATGAAAAAATGTGTTGCATCATCAGCTCTACACTTGCTGACAGTGTGGGAAAGGAAAAGGGGAGTTAGCACAGCATCAGTGTTCAATTTATAATTGTAAACTGAATAATAGTGCTGCGTTAGAGAAAAAAGAGAAACATAGGGCTCTATTACACTCTTAACGCTAACGGTAGCGCTCAGCTGCGTGGGCACTACCGTTAGCTGCGGTATTTACCGCATATTACAAGCCAAACACATATGGGTTAAAAACCCGTTTGCGTTTGGTACCTTGCGCTTTTCAGCGTGAGGTTACTGTACTTTGCGCTCCCTATACTTAACATGGGGCAGCGCAAAGTGTTAATCAGTGCTGGATTACAAAGTCCCAGCGCTGATTAACGCCTGGCTCTGGTTAGCGAAAAGTTAACCAGAGCCAGGACTTCTGCTTCTGCAGAATCCATTAACACCAGGCTAGAAAAAAAAAATAGATACCCTCTGTCCCACAGCGAGGACCGCGGCTCCAACTGCCTCCTCTGGCCGGCGGGAGCAGGTAAAGACTGGGGGAAAAAGTCCCCCCATTCTCTCCCTGCGTATCCCTATGCCTACTGGCTGGATCTCGCGAGGCGAGATCCGGCTGGTCATGTGACCGGCCAGGAGAAACTCAATGGAGTCCTGTGGACTCCATTGAGTGGATGCTCGCAGCTTCGCTTAGCGCTGCGCGCGCATCCAGCATTTTACCGCCCTCAAACAATGCAGGCAGCATATTTTGCGCCTGCATTGTGATGTGGCGTTAAAAAGCGGGCGCAGCTTTTCCTCCTTTGCGCCAACATCTTAATAGGGCCCTTATTATTAAATTTTTACATAAATGTACCCTGGTTATATTTGGTACCACTGGAATCTGGCCTTTCCAATAATACTTCAAATGTTCCTCTAGCCCCTAGGGCTCCAGAAATACAGTGCTCTAAATGACTGCAAATTTAAAAAAAATATACGAGTATAGCAGATTATATATTTTTTTCATAGAGCAAGGTGCCCCCTTGTGGCAGGCGCCTATAGGCACATGCCTACTCTCCCTAGTTAGAAATCCAGCCTGTATGTCCTTAGAGGTAGACTGAATAGAGTGAAAACAACTCATCAATTCTTTCCAGAGACTGATAGTATGAAACTGGTGAAACTAATACAGTTTAATTAGAATGGTTTCCGAATAATATGTCTAAGATAGAACGTCCGTCTATAAATTAAAGCTGACTTTATTGTATTATAATAAAAAGTCCCATAGAGACATGCTAGTGCTGACTTTTTGTAGCAATTTTTTAAGTAAGACTTGCCCAAGCCCTATGCAGACTAGATTTATTTCACCTTATTAAACATCTGATGCACCTCAGTGTTGTGCTGTCCATTCCAGTTTCTGATAAGTCAATACACCGACCCAAGAGTTTTTGTAAAAAGTCCTCTGACAGGTTATGGTTATGGTTAAGGGCACTTACATGTTCTCTGTTTTATTGCCTCTGGATCTCTCACATTTTTGTGTTGCAGCAGGAGACCATGGAAACTCTTAGTAAAAGGTTAAACAAACAGATACTGTATAAGAATGATGATGTAAACCAGTTTAAACATTTACAAATGACCAGTCATAACACAAGAGTAGTATGAGTCAGCCACTCTGTCTAGCAGATGAAAACACAGGGAACTCTTTGAAACCCTTCACTAGCAAGCAATTTTTGTTGAATTTTTTTTATCACAACATTAATTTGAACTAGGCGATGTGAAGATAACAATACGTCATAGGGTAAAATAGGAATTTTGCACAGAGATAGTTGTTCCAAGTTAAGTTAAGAAATGAGAATAACTTAAATTTGTTCATTTTAAATTTTTCGTGTATTCGTTTAACCTTTACAGAAATATTGTTGAAATGAAAGGTTCTGAACTTTAGATAGCGTCCCTTATCTTGCACAATTTCACACGGGGTCTACATTATTAGCATACAGGCAGGATTTGACCTTTGTGTCAAATACAGTAAATTTGATAAAGATAGATAATAAAAATGCTCAGATCGCCTGCTTATTGGAATTTGTAGTTAATCCAATAGAATATAAATATAATATTTTCATGTGGCATAATCCTTGTGTATGGAATTTCAGTAACACCTTGTATCTGTACTGTACAGGGATTTTCAGCAATGCAAACCCCCTGAATCTTATCCCTGTACAACAGTGAGTGACCCAGGACCTCCTCTCCCTGTATTCTGCCATCTCCTTGGCTGCTGCATACCATCAGCAAAGTGTTTGATTTGTTATACAGTGAGGTTTGGGGCTGTTATTTGCAGCTTGTTTTATCTTTCTCCAGTGTGACTGGAGAAAGATAAACCAAATGATTTTGAGTCTTCACAGGTGGCACACTAATCTTGTTTTATAAATGGGTGAAAATGGGGTTTTGTTATGCTAATGAATGCTTGTCAATGTATTACAATGCAAAATCAAGTTAACTAAACTTTGGGAGTGAAGGGGATAAACAAAATACATTGTTGTTAAGATGCATTACACACATGGAGAGTCCATCCCACAGAAACAAATCCCTGTTCACACGACTCACAAGCGCCATGTTACTGGCTGTCATGCTAACAAATTTAAACACCAGGTATATGTGAAAAATAAGCAAGTAGGGCCCTAGTCAACATAAAGACTTACTAGAGAAGGCGTGAAAAGGATACTTAGAAAACAAGTCTATAAGTAACAGGTTGAACAGCCAGATTTAAGAATAAATTTGAAGAATGCAGAAATACTAGTATGGGGAGTGACTGACCGTGAACAAAAATACAATTTCCTAACAATAGATTAAGTTAAACAAATACTCAAAGGCAGGGGTCAGACTCAGCAACCTTGGTCCAGATGTTTTGAAACTACATCTTCCATGATGCTTAGGTACTAATGAGAATGGCTGAACCTCGTGTGAAAGGAAGTTACAAAACATCTGAAAAGCCAAAGTTGCTGACCCCTGCTCAAGAGTTAAACTCGGAAGGCGGAATATTGCGGCCAAACCAGGGGTCTCATACTCTGCCCCCCCCCCCCAGAAGTTGTTGAATGTAATAGATGGTCAGAGAACCTTGGAAGTTGAAGTTTAGGAAGATCAACTGGGCCAGAGTTTGAGATCCCTGGGCTAACCATTTACCCCTCCTTATCCTCTCTGCAACTCTGTCCTATTTTACCCGCAGAGTGGATTCACTTTTATTTTGGACGTTACAAATGTCATGTAATATTATCCCAATCCAGTGACTGTAGAAAAGTAATGAAGAGTCCTGCTTTCTGAAACATGCTGAACTCCACTTCTTGACAGAGCTAATACTTCTCACTCAGAGGGCTGAATTAGCCCACTGAGAATCTTTTTCTCAGGCGGTGGAGAGAGGGAGAGGACACTCTGAGTGATCACAGTGCCTAGAATGCCCTTTAACTTTGTTGAACACAAAATAGAAATCTAAATGTCATCACTAGGGATGAGTCGAACACCCCCGTGTCGGTTCGCATTCGAACTCGAACAATTTCAAAAGTTCGAGTTCGAACACGAACCGAACTCAATGCAAGTCAATGGGACTCAAAAGTTCGGTTTTTAGAGTGCCCTGCAAGAGGGCATATATGCAAGATATTTGCCATAAAATGTGTATGGGGGTCCGGGTAGTGCCCTGGGGGACAGGAAACAAGGTCAAAAAGATAAAAAAAGTTTTTAAAGGGACAGTGAGTTTTCCATGAAATAAGGGTTAAAAATAAAAATGAAAAATTCCTTCAAATATCGTGCCTAGGAGGTCCCCATAACCTGACCGTGAAGTGGCGGATTTGTAGGATGTATAGAAGCATTTAAAAACAAAAGAATGACATTTCAAATGACGGTAAACGGTTTTCCTTTAATCTATTTATAAACAACTGCTTGGGGCGGCAGTCTGTATTAAAAGAGGAGACCTTTTAGGACACGCAGAACAAGTTTAGTGATTTTTTGGCTAAATTATGGTGAAACTTATGCAGGTTTTGGATGAAAGTAACAATAGGTGCTTTAAAATTTGGCCTTTATTGTCGGCAACAGTGCCGTCACACCGTAACCCCTCTGTGGTATTGTGGAAGAGTGCAGGGTTGGACCCTGCGTTCCAAAAAATTAAAATGATATAAATCTGGTACAGGTGTCAGTGTACCCAAATATTGTGCCTTTGGTGGCAGCAAGTGCCTTCACACCGTAACCCTTTTGTGGTATTGTGGAAGAGTTCAGTGGTGGAGGTTTTGTGAATGCAGAAGACATCCCCGATCTATTCCGTTACGTCAGCATCAGGGGATTGATAGTTGCTGATCCAGGACTGATTCATTTTTATGAATGTCAGCCGGTCTACAGAGTCGGTGGACAGACACACTCTTTTGTCTGTGACAAAACCTCCGGCGGCACTGAACATCCTTTCAGAAAGCACGCTGGATGAAGGGCAACCTAGTAGCTGCATAGCATACTGGCTAAATTCTGGCCAGTGATCCAATCTCAACACCCAGTAAGCCAGTGGATCATCTGCTGGAAAGGTATCCAGGTCTGCCCTTGCCCATAGGTAGTCCTGCACCATACGGTGAAGACGCTGGCAATGGGTGCCTACATTTGACGTCCCTGGGCATCATGGACTAAAATTTTTTAAAAAGGCATCAGTCAAGCGGCCCGGCCTTCACCACTATCCCTCTGATCATCTGCAGCCTCAGAAGCACCTGTATCATCACTTGGTAACCTACCAGTGCCTGGAAAGGTGTTACACAAGTGTCGCTTTAGAGCGTCCTCAAGTTTTTTCATCCTGTGCTCCCTCTGTGCGGGAAGGATGAGCTCTGCAACTTTACCCTTGTGTCGTGGATCAAGAAGGGTTGCCAACCAGTAATGATCCCTCTCCTTGATAGCATGAATCCTGGGGTGCTTTACCAGGCTTTGCAGGGGAGCCCATGGAGCATAGGTTGGAGGTGGCATTAGCTTCCGAGTCTTCCTGGTCAATGAGGATGACCCCATCGTGCACTTCCTCCTCTCAGCCACATACTAGTCCTTGTGTTTCTGGGCACACAAAACCCTCCCTTGAGGAATCCCCACCTTCAATGCCCCCACTACTTAAATATTCCTCCTCCTCCTCCTGTCTGATCTGAGGAGGACCCGCTGGAATGCTGTCTGCGGAAAGACTGGGGCCTTCAGAGCTAGGGAAGGCCTCCTCTTCCTCCCGCTACTCTGCCTCTAGAGCCACATCTATAATTCCCCGCAGAGTGTGCTCCAGCAGAAACACTAAAGGAATTGTGTCACTGATGCATGCACTATCCCAGCTCACCATCCTTGTTGCCTCCTCAAATGGTGACAGTACAGTGCATGCATCCTTGATCATCAGCCACTGCGGGGGGAACCAAGTTGACCTGAACCTGTCCTTGTGCCATACTCACACAGGTACTCATTGGCCCTCTGCTGCTTGTTCAGACGCTGCAGCATTGCTAATGTCGAGTTCCACCTGTTGGGCATGTCGCAGATCAGACGGTTTGTGGGAAGGTGGAATTCTCTTTGAATTTCGGCCAGGCGAACACTTGCTGGGAATGACCGTCTGAAGTGGCTGCAGACTTTTCTGGCCAGGCTGAGAAGCTCTGCCAGCCCTGGGTACCTGGTTAGGAAACGTTGTACCACCAGATTTAGGACGTGTGCTAGGCATGGTACATGTGTCAACTTACCCAGGCGTAGGGCGGAGAGAAGGTTGCTGCCATTATCACAGACGACCATTCCTAGCTGAAGCTGGCGTGGTGTTAACCATCTCTGCACCTGCCCCTGCAGAGCTGACAGAATTTCTGGCCCGGTGTGGCTCCTGTCCCCTAAACAAACCAGCTCAAGCACAGTATGGCATCTTTTTGCTTGAGCCATTGCGTAGCCCCTGTCACGTGTCGGTTTAACTGCCACTTCGCCAGAGACAGAGAAGGAGGAGGAGGAAGAGGGCGAGGTGGTGGTGGAGCAGACAGACCTCATACAAGCAGCTTTCTGGAGTTGTGGTGGATGAACAAGCTCCAGCACAGAGCCCCGTCTTGGATCCCTCCCAGCTGCAATCAGAGTTACCCAGTGTGCCGTGGAGGAAATGTAGCGGCCCTGTCCATGCTTGTTGGACCATGTGTCTAAAGTCACATGCACCTTGCTGCTGACTGCCTTTCCCAATGACTCGATAACATTGTCCTCCACGTGCTGGTATAGTGCTGGAATGGCCTTCTGTGAAAAGTAATGGCGTTTTGGAACCTGCCACTGTGGTACAGCACATTCAGCAAATTCACGGAAGGAAGTAGAGTCCACCAGCTGGAAAGGCAGCAGCTGTAATGCGAGTAATTTTGCTAAACTGGCATTTAGACGCTGTGCTTGGGGATGGTTGGGACTATATTTTTTCTTATGCTGCAGCAGCTGGGGCAACGTCATCTGACTGCGTAAGTCTTCAGCTGATGGGATGCTGTCACATTGTGAGGAAGGACCTGGTACATCCATTACTGTAGCATCATCCCTGTCAGTGGAGGTTGGAGTCAATGACATGGCAGGACATATAGTGGGGTAGAGACAAGTGAGGAGGACCTACGCAAAGTTTTGTGCCAACGGGATGCGTGGCAGGTGGTCATTAGTCGCCTCAAGCATGTGGTACCCAAGCGTCCGTGTCTTTCCCACGCTTGAGCCTCATCTGACATGGATTACAAATAGCAACGCTGCGGTCTGCTGCACATTTCTTAAAGAGCTCCCAGACAGCAGAGTTCCTGGATGTGTGCTTTGAGACAACAGCACTCTGCACCTGAGCAGCTCTGACATCTGATGCCTTGGACTGGCTAGTGCTATGGTTGGTCATAGAGGATGTTGTGCCTCGTGTTTGTTGTGCCTCCTCCTCACTTGACTCCTCTGTTTGATCAGGCACCCAGGTGGAGTCAGTGACCTCATCATCATTGTCATCACCCCCTATCTCCTCGTCACTGGAGCCAACTTGGCAGTATGCTGCAGCTGCAGGGGCAACATGAGTGCCAGTTATTTGTGTGTCATCACTGGCACCCCATTCCTCTAGGTTGATTATACTCCCTTCCTCAATCTCAGAGATTGAATCAGAGCATTTTAGTTGCTGCGCATCCTCAAGCAGCATGACACTGTCATTGTAGTCAAACAATTCAGCTGACTCCTCCGTGTGTGATAGTGAGGCTACGGCAGGAGTAGCTGTGGACATTGAGGCTGCATTAGATGCTTTGGCAGCTGAGGTGGACTTTAAAGCACTACAAGCCTGGCTGGCAGAGGACTGGGAGGATGAGGATGGCCTGGTTAGCCAATCCACCAAATCCTCTGTATGTTGCTGCTGCTTAAAACGGCCAGCACCAGCTGGAAAGGACAAGCGTGCCCTTGCAGAGGATGCACCACGTCCACAACGACCAGAGGCACAGCCTCCCAACACAGAGGCTGCTTGCCCTCTTATCTTTGCCTGGGAGCGTCTGCCTGTCCTTTTTGGTCTTTCTGACATGGTGAGTAATATATAGATTAACGATATACAGAACTCTGATTCAACTCTGGTATAAAGATTAAAGATTTCCAGAACTCTGGTATAACTCAGTGAGACACCCTGATAGCTGGCAGCCAGTGACAAGACACAGATTACAATTCTCAGAAACCACCTATAAGTCAGTGAGACCCCCTGATGAGTGTCAGTGACAAGACACAAATTACAATTCCCAGAAACCACCTACAAGTCAGTGAGTCCCCCTGATAGGACCCCCTGATAGCTGGCAACAGTGAGAAGACACAGATTACAATTCGCAGAAATCTGCTAGAAGTATGTGGGACCCCCCGATAGCTGGCAGTGAGAAGACACAGATTACAATTCCCAGAAGCCTCCTATAAATCAGTGAGACCCCCTGATGGGTTGCAGTGAGAACACACAGATTAAAACAATTCCCAGATATTTTGTAGAAATGACTGACCCCCAAAATTGCTGGTGACAGTGAGAACACAAAGATTTGAACAATTCCCAGATATTTTGTAGAAATGAAACCCCCACAATTGCTGGTGGCAGTGAGAACACAAAGATTAGAACAATTCCCAGATATTTTGTAGAAATGAAACCCCCTCAATTGCTGGTGGCAGTGAGAACACAAAGATTAGAACAATTCCCAGATATTTTGTATAAATGACTGACCCCCAAAATTGCTGGTGGCAGTGAGAACACAAAGATTAGAACAATTCCCAGATATTTTGTAGAAATGAAACCCCCACAATTGCTGGTGGCAGTGAGAACACACAGATTAAAACAATTCCCAGATATTTTGTAGAAATGAAACCCCCACAATTGCTGGTGGCAGTGAGAACACAAAGATTAGAACAATTCCCAGATATTTTGTAGAAATGAGACCTCCACAATTGCTGGTGGCAGTGAGAACACAAAGATTACAACAATTCCCAGATATTTTGTATAAATGACTGACCCCCAAAACTGCTGGTGGCAGTGAGAACACAAAGATTAGAACAATTCCCAGATATTTTGTATAAATGACTGACCCCCACAATTGCTGGTGGCAGTGAGAACACAAAGATTAGAACAATTCCCAGATATTTTGTAGAAATGAGACCCCCCCCCAATAGCTTCTGGCAGACTGGCAGTGAGAACACACACTAACAATCTCCTCTCAAAAAACACGTGCTGAAGGCTGTGTGAAGCCTTATATAGTGTGCTGCGGGACTTAGCTCTGTGAGCCCATGATTGGGCAAAATTTGCCCAATCTGGACTCTGAGCCATGATTGGCATAGTCTTGAACCTGTCTTGCACCTGACCTGTGGTCAGGTACAAGGCTGTAGCCAATTACAAGCTTCAGGCCAGTGGAAAAGTGCATTGTGGTCCATTGTGGGCGAACATGCGGCGAACACGCGGAAATGTTCGTAGTTCGCGAACATGCAAACAGGCGATGTTCGAATCGAACTCCGAACCGAACAGCTCATCCCTAGTCATCACACATCTATGTATATTTTCATGCCATGTGCTTTTTTTCCCATGACAGCAGACCCCTGGAAACCAGCAGTCAATGTATTTTTAGTTGAGAAAGCGAAATATATATTATTAGCAGGATAATAAGGGGTTATTGACAAGGAGACGAACTTGTCACTGAATTCCACTGAATGGTGAATTTCATCGTACGGAGCAATTTCCAGGCAGTTCGTCTATTCGCTAAGCTGTCAATTCACCAAATAATGGCAAATTCATGGCAAAATACTGTGCAGTTCAGCACAAATCACCACAAATCAGCGATGCTCGGGCAACAGCAAAATTGTCCCATAGAAAAGTAATGGGCTGTGTATTCACAGAACGCCGAACTGTACCAAAGTGTCAGCGAAATGCCCTGATTTTCGGTGTTTCCGTTCAACGGGTTTAAACAGGCAAATCCCATAGGATTCAATATAAAAAAAGAAAATCTTAATTTTAACTTTTTTTAAAAAAACATTTATTCTTTTTATTTTCAGCAAAAAGTCTTCATACTTTTTTGTAGATCACCTTTTTGTATTTTTTGACGACATTTTTGTTACCCAATTTTCATAAAAGGCGTTTTATTTATTCTGTAACAGACCTTTTTATTATTTTTTTAAAGCACCTTTTTTTATTAATGCGACACATTTTAATGCATTTTTATCAGTTTAAACACCTATTAGGAGAATAGAGAAGTTTCGGTTATTTTTTTTGTCTGCATTTCAGCTGTGTTCAGCAGCCAGTTCAATGGTCTTCAGCAACTCCATGTACGATGCCCTACGGTGACCCTGTGGTGAATAGTGAATTCCCCGATGGGTCGGCGAAAAGGAATCACTGAAGTGCACCATAGTACACTGAAAACTCTGTTATTAATTTCATTGTGTGCCTTACATGTGTTAAATACTTCTGCACATTGTGTATTTTTTTTATTTATAAAGGATTTTACCAGGAAGGATACATTGAGATTTCTCTCGTTTTCAAGTATGTCCTGGGTATCCTAAACACCGTGCTACCTAGTGATGATTAAGAGAAAAATACTTGTATTTTCTTACGGGCTACAACTTTTCAGGTATTGCCCATTATTTAGAACGAAATTCGAAAAGAAATATAGTACTAGTATATTATAAAAAAATATTCATAGTCAGAAAATTCCCACTCCTGGAGCATTAAGGCCAGCGTCAGACGAACGTACTAGGTGCGCCAGTACTGACACGCTTACCGGCGTTGTGACGCTGCACTGTGAAATAACATCTCGTTGAAAATCGTGTTAAGTGATTTTGCATTTGCAAAATCACATAACAGACTCTGAAACCCCCACCATTAAATCCCATGCGCATCTCTCATCTCGCATTGAAGAGGGCAGTGCGATTCGCCACTTCCTCTCGCAGCGAGCAGAGTAAGATTGGCAACAAATAGTTCCGAGTCTCCCTCTGGACGAAGCTGTGCGATCCCACGAGAGCGAACTCATGGCAGGTACCCGCAAGGACTCCATGAGCTGATACTCGCGGCAGAACCCTGCCAGTATCAGGCAACCTCATAAAGCGCCTACTCTGGAATACGGACGTAAAATGGAGATGTAAGGAAAATCTGCAGGCACATCCTGCTTACCGTCTCCATTTTACTGTCAACTATGGAATAGGGCCCCATGTTTCCCAGCCAACCTGTGTCAGACCAGTTCTAGCAGATGGGAATCAACAGATATTAGATAGTAGAACATAAGCTCATCTGACCAGGGCCCTCTACATCTCAAATCTTTGGATCCTAAGCATGTTTGTAATTTTGTTAGTTTGATACCCCATTCGTCAATATAAAGAGCTGTGTTAATTGTTGGTGCTATGTACACACAAGGTCAATAATATTACACTGTTTCACTGTATATGGCAACAGCTGCATAAATCTTTATGAATTATGGCACCATGGCCAGGCCAACTGTCCCCATTCCCCTAGAAGACCCTCAGACACCACCATTTACGTGCTAATACTCTGCATACAGACCACCCTCATATATACTGTACATGAATACTGACTGTTCCATGAAGCAACTCCAAGCATAGCCCTGCCAGGACCTGCTCCTTGCTGTAATATAGCTAAACATATACAGCACAATAATGACTCAAGGGTTTACTGATGTTACCGTATCAGTTTAACATGTATCTTAGTTGTACAGTCAGGTCCAGAAATATTGGGACATCAACACAATTCTAACACCAGAGGTTCTCAATCGGATTTAAGTCAGATGACTGCGATGGCCACTCCAAAGTGTTCCAGCCTTTAATCTGCAACCATGCTCTAGTGGACTTGGAGGTATGCTTGGGATCATTGTCCTGTTGAAAGGTCCAACGTCTCCCAAGCCTCATGTTTGTGACAGACTGCATCACATTGTCATCCAATATCTCCTGGTACTGAAGAGAATTCATGGTACCTTGCACATGCTGAAGCTTCCCTGTACCTGCAGAAGCAAAACAGCCCCAAAGCATGATTGACCCCCCACCATGCTTCACAGTAGGCAAGGTGTTCTTTTCTTCATAGGCCTTGTTCTTCCTCCTCCAAACATAGCGTTGATCCATGGGCCCAAACAGTTCTAATTTTGTTTCATCAGTCCACAGAACACTATCCCAAAACTTCTGTGGTTTGTCCACATGACTTTTGGCATACTGCAGTCGACTCTTCTTATTCTTTGGAGACAGCAAGGGGGTGCGCCTGGGAGTTCTGGCATGGAGGCCTTCATTACGCAGTGTGCGCCATATTGTCTGAGCTGAAACTTCAGTACCCACATCTGTCAAATCTTTTCTCAGTTCCTCAGCAGTCACACGGGGACCTTTCTCCACTCTACGCTTCAGGTAGCGCACAGCAGTCGAAGTCAGCATCTTCTTTCTGCCACGACCAGGTAGCGTTTCAACAGTGCCCTTTGCCTTGAATTTGCGAATGATGCTTCCTATGGTCTCTCTTGGTATGTTTAACATCTTTGCAATCTTCTTATAGCCATTGCCCTTTCTGTGAAGAGTAATCACCTCTTCTCTTGTCTTCCTGGACCATTCTCTTGACTTCACCATGCTTGTAACCACACCAGTAAATGTCTAGAAGGAGCTGAGTATCACAGTCATTTTAAAGCAGCCCAATTGGTGCTTATTATGCTTTATTGCTGCTCCGTGACATCCACAGGTGTTTTCAATACCTGATTGAAAACACTTGAATGAACCTCTGTTCTTCAGAGTGGTAGTCTTTAAGGGGTTGAATAATTGTGTCAATGAAGAATTCACAAAAGAAACATTTACTACTGTATTACAAAACCAATTGATGTCATTTTAGTTGCATATGGTTCTTTAAAAAGTCCTTGTAGGATTTCATTCTGAATACAATTACAAATGTACACTAAATTCCCTAAAACCCTTTACAGCATTGGGGGTTGAATAATTTTGAACACAACTGTATATATAGATATATGTAAAAAAATTTTTAGATAAGTTCATGATCCAGTGCACGGTCTGTAAAAATGGCGGCTATATTGGCTAAATTAGCCTTGAACTGAATCTCAGGATGAACCTGCACAGACATTCCATCAAGAACCATCAGGAAAGTAATGTACCGGTGGTACATCTCTTTAATCTGACAGGCCACGCCATTCAAAAACCTCAGGATAACAGTCCTCAAGGTAAATTTTAAGGACTCTCCTGAGCAAAAGACCTACAAAATTAAAATGATCACCAATTTCAAAACTAGAAAGAAGGGACTCAATGTAGATTCTGTTTTTTAAACTATCATAATTTCGTGTGACATTCAGCATTGTACTTGGTTTATATCTCTCCCCCCCTTCTTTTATTTGAAGCTGTGTCATTGATCTTTTCCTCATATTGCGCTCGTGTGACCGTTGCCTGAGTGCGTCCATTTGTCTGCAATTCCCTGCATCCGTCACAGCTTTGTGACGGCTCGACAGGGAGGGCCACACGGTGTAGCGTGCGCACGAATTGCACACGCTACCACCGGACAGGATAACGGCCTACCCGTCAATAAGCTATGCCAGATGCAGACGGGACGCCAAAGGGCAATCCTCTAAAACTTTCATGTTCTGAGGAAAGCTCCAGGGTGGAGCTGAAACATCAACTATTTTAATGGATTAACTGAATAAAGGATTTAACATATTTTAACCCTTGAGTGCCGTCATCTTCGTTGGCTTACTATATATTTATATATATGCGCCCATGCATGGAGCTGTTGTTGCAGGTTTTTGAATGTGTTTGTCTGGAGTGCTCTCTCCGTGGTAATATATATATAATTATCATCTTATTTTTATTTTTTATTTAATTAATTTTTTTTTTACACCTTTTGTGAAGTACAACAAGGGAAATTAAGAGGAGGAAGAAAACCCAACTTCATGCCACACATATTAATTTGATACTGTCTAATCAATTTATAGACACCGGAAGTTATTCAAAGAAATCCGAATTGTGGCCGAAATTCAGGTCACAGTTACCTTTCCTGGCTATTCAGAGAGCAGGCAGTTCGCCAAATGTTGGCAAATTGCCTGCACATACAGTGCCTGTTCGGTGCCTGTTCGAGGGCAGTGAAATCCCCATAGAGAAGCAATGCTTCGTCTATTCAGAGAACAAAAACCAGCAGTGAAAAGTTGCCTAATTGCCCTGCTGTTCAGTGGTTTCATTCGACAGGTTTATTCAGGCGAATCCCATAGGCTTCAATGTTAAAAATATTCCTGTTTTAATTCAATATCTAATAAACCGTTGATTAGAATATTCTGCAGGAAAGAGTCTATTTATAGATTTTTTTACGAAAATTTTTCTTTCTTTGTTTTTTTTAAATTGGTTTTCTTTTTTCTGTAACAGCCTTTTTATTATCTTTCATTGGATCTTACATGTAAATTTCAGACATTTTCGCTCAGTAGTTTCTCTGCAAACAGCGTTTCACTTTTCAAAAATTCAAGCATACTGGTTTTTTTTTCCACTCCATTCGTCTGCGGTGTCGGCTTTTTCCGGTGGCTGCTCTGCGCTGTGATCGGCTCCTGCTTGGGTTTCTCCGGCGTGTTTGGCGGGGTTAATCCAGATGTTTTTGCGGGTTTCGGTGTGCCTTCGCCGGGTTTTGCGTGAGTGTTCGTCAGGTTTGCGGTGGCTTTTGCCTGTACTACGACGGCCCTGTGGTGCTTGCTGAATACACCACAGGGCCGCCGAAATGGGATTGCCAAATCGCACCGATTGGAAGAGAACGAAAAGTCACCGAACGTGCGGTGACTTTTCGATTCTCTTTGAATAACCCTGAAGAACTCTAACATTGCTAGTAGCAACTAAATCAGTTAAAACTTTTACTAGACATTCCCGATTGTTATCGTACTGTATGTGAATAAACGCAAGTAAAAAACTTACCTACTCGAGCAATGTTACATTTACACTAGGATTAGGCAATCCTGCCCTCTGCTGGAATCCTGTGAGCACTGCAGCTCAGAAAGGTAAGCATATACAGTCATAGAAATAATCTTTATTTTCAATGTAATCAGCCAATAAATAACACAGGAAATAGTACAACAGCTGCATACAGTTAAAAAAAACCCCAGCAAAGTAAGGGTGAAACAAATCATTATTGAAATGCATTTAACTAAGAGTAACAAATCAATTCAAATGTACTACGATATAACATAAATGAAGCTTGTGCTTTATAGCACTTTTCAAAAATTATAACTAGTAAAGTAGCTTTTATTTTTAATTATCACCAATGTGGAAATACCAAGTGTTTTTTCAAGAACCAGTGTTTTTTTGGAATATCATTTTTAATTACACAGTAAGAAATATTTTGGAATATTCCCAGTGTATTTCTTACTGTAATAACCTATTTGGCAGGCAAATGGTGCCATCAACTGACCAAATGGAGTTACTGCAGTTAGAACGGCATCTAGTGGTTTTGTGTCGTCAGCTGGGGAACGTCCATTAATGACTTTGCTTAGCTGATTTTAACCAGTGTTAACACCTCCGCTGACATGCCCAGGGTGTTAAAAATTGGGGGCACATTCTGGAGCCCAAAAGCAAATGAAATTCATTTGTATCAAATTAATTTCATTTGCAATCATACAGCATAGCCCCAGATTGTCTTAACACAATCTTGGACTGCTGTGTCTGCTACCGCTGATCGTGTATACACCATCACTATAGTGAATGGGGTTAAAGAGTTGTCAGTGATCCAACCAAAAGACTCTGATGCATTTGATTGCAATCGGCACACATGCAGGCATACGAGATGAATGTCAGGGACTTGTATGTCTACTTACTGCAGTTCACAGCTCAATTATGGTTCTAAGCTCAATTTGTTCCTTATGCAAAAGCACCAGAGATGAAGCTGTGTATATGCTATTTTGTGAGCCCAGTCAAAATTTGCACGAACACTGGAAGAAATGTAAATTTCTTCTTTGCCCAGACAGTAAGCGGACAGCCTTCCAGATGCGTGATTTTTTTTTACAACCTCTGCAGAAACTATGGATTATTCAGAAATTTCAGTAAAAATATGGACATTTTGCCAACTTTTCGGCTTTTTCTGAATAGATTAACCATTACTTGTCTATGGGGAATTTCACTGCCGAAGGTCCTCGAACTGCATTGTAGTTCACTAAGATTTATCAAATTGTCAGCACTCACAATAGCCAAATTGCCACAAAAGTGCACTGTCCAATGAAATTCATCGTTCAGTGCTATTCGGTGGCAAATTCGGCACTCTTTGAATAACCTTGTAATGAAAGGATTAAAAATGTGATTCATCCTACATAACTCGCTTTCCTTAGCATATGATTTGACTTGTTTTCTTCTTGACATATGATCTGGCTTCCTTATTTTTAACTATTTTTAAAGGGTATATAAGGATGTGATAAACTGGTTGTGGTCGGGACTATTAACAGAAAGCCACAGATGTGTGTCATCGGCTCAAGCCAAAACTAAAAACCTGACCAATTTTTAGCGAAAGTGTGTAGGTGATGTTGGACAGCTGTGAGCAGCTTTTTTTTATTTTGCCTTGATATAAAAATAGAGGGGTCTCCTCAAACACTTTGAGTCTCGTCTGTGGCAAGGAGACAATCTGCCCAGATAGTCACCAATTGCATGTACATCGCTCGAGACCCTAAGACGTTTCTAGAGGGACTCCAAGAGGACAGATCTAGGTGTTGCAATCCAAACAGTGATGTATGGTATTTTTCTTTAAATTGTATTGTCATATTCAAATAAACTGTCAACTTATCTTATTGTGTCTTTTGCTTCTTTAGTTGATCACTCTAAAAGAACCCTTGTCATGAAACTTTTCTGAGCAAAACAAACCTCTTATGTGTAATTGTATAAAGGGAAATATGAATTATCAAACTTTTCCTTTTGCAATTATCTGAGCTGATACCAAAAAGTACAACTAATTTATAACAAATAAGTTACACTGCATGGCGACTGCAGGTTGGTGAATAAACCTTACTGAGTGTCACATAAACATAGCTACACCGAAATATTAAACTGTGGATTTACGACTGTATCTAGGAGTTTGTATTGGACAGTATTGAATACATCTCAACGCTTCCTCCCTTTTCTACAAACATAGAAGGTCATGTAGGTTCGTGCAAATAGATTGCAAGGCTTAACATTTTAATTCACACATCTGATTGTGTCAGGGGAAAAAAGGCACTATGATGTGTTTAGTTCACTGATACTTTGTGACTGAAACCAAATTTGAGAATTTGATAGACATGTGCATTCGTTTTAGTACTAAAGCGATTTAGTCCGAATTTTGGGATAATTTAGTTTTAGTATGACTCAAGAGAAACGAAACTGCTCAGTACAAAAAACGAAAGAAACTAAAATAAAATGCACTACATTTTAGTTTCAGTCCTTTTTGTGATATTACATTGATGAGTGAAGGAGACCAGCAATGAAGAGCGCAACATCGCAACATCCGAAGTTCTGCACCCTCCACATGCCAATGCAGGAGGATGTTCTATACAGAGAGGGACATTAATTCAGGAGGATGTTCTATATATTTTACAGAGAGGGGTATTAATTAATGCAGGTGGATGTTGTATACATTATACAGAGAGGGGTATTAATTAATGCAGGAGGATGTTCTAAACATTATACAGAGAAGAGCCTTTTTTTTTTTAGCCCTTTAAATCCAGTGGCTGTGAGCGGGAGATCGGCTGCTTGTTACATTATCTCTCAGTACAATGTATCAGGCTCAGCTGTTACAGTAACTGACTGCTGCTCATCACAGCGCTCAGAGTTTCAGTAAAACAAGGAAATAATATGTTCTAACGTCTTATATATAAAAATATTATTTACTAGTTTTACTGAAACTCTGAGCGCTGTGATGAGCAGCAGTCAGTTACTGTAACAGCTTTGCCTGACACGGGCAGTATTGCAATGTTGGTGCTAACTTAACCAGAGCTGTTGTAACTGAAAACCTCCATAGGCTATAATAGCTCTGGGAAGTTTACAACAGCTCTGGTTAAGTTAGCACCAGCTATATAATATGGCCCACATTGTGCTGAGAGTGAGAGATACTGTAACAAGCAGCGATCTCAGCCCTCTGAGGAGCCACTACAATAGTAATTGTATCACTGGTTTTCGGATGAATGAAATTAGTTTTCATACTAAAGAACTGAAAACGAATTTCTGTAGCAACTAAATAAATTGCATTTTAGTACTAATGCATTAGTTCAAAACGAAATTTTGTGCTGTGCACATGTCTAGAATTTGATGTAAACAGTTTTATTAATGGTAGCACGCTGCTGGTCACAGTATTCACAGGTTCATCACATTGTGTATTGCAATCAGCCCCTTAAAAACATTGTGCATAGATGGAAAATATTGCATTTGATGAATTGTGTGATCCAGAAACATTCTTATAAAAGGGAAGATAAGTCTCACCTAATACAATGATGGGCAGGATAGGGGAAAGGGGAAAACACAGGGGGTTTGGAGAAGGAGTGTGAATGTGGAGAAATGGGGAAAGAAACATTAAGGGCCCTATTCCAATGTTGGCGCCAAATAGCCAGTGGTAAACCTGACCGTTTGCAATTTAGCTCCCATATTATTAATATAAGGAGCCGCTTTCCACTATGTTAGTGACTCAGATAATAATTGCAGGTGGTTCACTAAGGAATACTGGCAACAACTCCATGTTGAATCATGTGATCTCGCAGGATCGCAAATTTGTTCTTTATGCCCTTTAGTTTGCGGTAAGAGGAGATGGCAGATCATGGCGCTCTCTTTAAATAGTGACCAAAAGACAAGTAATGCTTTTTCTGATTTTATTTTCCCCTGTTAAGTGATTTAGCAGATGGAAAGTCACTTAACACCTTATGAAAGCCGATCATTTTTTCTTCTAAATGACGAGTGATCTTCCAATCTCAGGTTATTCTCTGCCTCCCTCTACATTTGTGCTATCAATGCAAAGTAAGCGCATATGTACAGTAGACTGCTGCAGATGCAGGGCTACAGCATACGTTACAGCTTGGCTTCGAATAGCAGAGGAATTGATATCTATATACTGTATATAAACGCGAAAGTCCTGACTGATCAACGCCCAGCTCGAACAGTTTAACCTAGGAACGTGAAATTTTGAAGGTACACTGTTTTATGATGTAGGCACCCACTAAGGAAGGATTTTTGGAAACTCTGCCCCTAAGGGGGTGAAAAAGGGGGTTGAATATTTTAAACCGGATACTTATATCTCAAAAACAGAAGATGTTATAGACGTGAAAATCAGTATTTAGATTCATCTTTAAAAATAAAAAAACATGTAGTTTACCTTTTTTTAAAAATCCAAGTGGGGGTGTGTGAAAAAAGGGGGGTTGAATATTTTAAACCGGATACCTATTTCTCAAACAGTAGATGTTAAAGGTGTGAAATTTGGTATTTACAATCTGCTTGAAAAATAAAAAAACAAGTGCTTTACCATTTTCCAAATATCCCAATTGGGGGGGCAGAAAGATGGGGGGTGAATACTCTTAAACAGGATCCCTATATTTCAAAAACCAAAGACGTTACAGGTGTAAAATTTGGTATTTAAGATCTTCTTGAAAAAGAAAATAAACACGTATTTTACCATTTTCGGAAAATACAGTGGGAGGGGGCAAAAAGGGGGGGTTGAATACCTTTATCAGTATACCTATATTTCAAAAACAGTGGATGTTACAGGTGTGAAATTTTGTATTTATAATGTTCCTGAAAACAAAAATGTGTTTTACCATTTTCAGAAAATCCAGTAAAGGGGGGTAGGGTAAAAGGGGTGTGAATACTTTTATCAGTATACCTATATTTCAAACAACAATGATGTTACAGGTGTGAAATTTGGTATTTACAATCTTCGTGAAAAAACCCAAACATGTGTTTTACCATTTTCTGAAAATTCAGTTAAGGGGTGGGGGAGAAAAAGGGGTGTGAATACTTTTGTCAGTAAACCTTTTTTCAAAAACCAAAAATGTTACAGGCGTGAAAATTTTGATTTACAATCTTCTTGAAAAATCAACAAACACATGTTCTACCATTTTCCAAAGATCCAAGTAGGATTTATGTGAAAAAGAGGAGAGACAGGATTTATGTAAAAAAGAGGAGATAACAGGATACTTATATCTCAAAAACAGAAGATGTTACAGACGAGAAAATTGGTATTTTGATTCTTCATGAATAAAAAAAAAACATGTATTTTACCATTTTCCAAAAATCCAGTGGGGGAGTGAAAAGGGGGATGAATACTTTTATCAGTATACCTATATTTCAAAAACCAAAGATGCTAGAAAAGTAAAAATTGGTATTTACAATCTTTTTGAAACATAACAAAAAGTGTTTTATCATTTTCCAAAAATCCAAGTACGGGGGTGAAAAAGGGGTGAATATTTTAAACAGGATACCTATATCTCAAAAATATAAGATGTTACAGATGTGAAAATTGGTATTTAGAATCTGCTTGAAAAATAAAAAAACACGTACTTTGCCATTTTCTGAAAATCCAGTTGATACACTGGATGAGCAGATCAGAGGGATGCGGTCTCTATGCAGCACCTCTAACAGCCAGGCCTCACACACACCCTCACTGCTCCGGCATGTCTGCTTCCCTCTCACAGCCAGGCCACACACTCCCTCACTGCTCCAGCATGTCTGCTTCCTTTTCACAGCCAGGCCTAACACACACCCTCAATGCTGCAGCGTGGGAGAACCTGTGATATTATTGCAGAACCTCAACCCACCTAAGCTCTGTAAGCACCAGATTGCAAAGTAAAAGCACTCCACAGAAATGTGATTGAGGCTACGGTGCTAAATGGATCTCTCCGGGGGAGTCTGATATATATGCATACAGAGAATTAAAAATGTCTATTTATAATCTTGTAATTTTTGATAGTCAAATATATATAGGGCCTAACTGTCTTGAAAATATGCAATTATCCCATTGTGTTAATGCGGAGTCTGGTTTTTCTCTTCCCTTCCTGTTTTTAACACGATATGGGCAGATTTAATTTCCTCTCGAAGCCTAGCCAAGAGGACTAGCCGAGAGGGAGTCGATGGGATACAGATGGTTCATTATTAACATTTCCTATGTAACTTCCTGGGCAAAAATAGGAAATGCCTGCAAGTCTAGGTAATGGCTCAGAGTAGAAAAAAGAGGTTTATTGTCATGTCTGAATGTTTGACAGATATGTGGGCTGAAACACTTTTTTTGTAATTGTCTGACGTGTAAAATGTTTATTGGCTTGTAATCAATGAATTTGTGTCCCTCCCATTGTAGCAAAACTGAGTGTCCTGCTTGCAAACTTCCAGAATAGAGAAAATCTTTAAGACAGAACCTTGTCTGTTGTCTTTATTCTCACTCGAGTTGTTTCCTGTATGATCGCTGGGCCGATTGACAAAGCAACACATCTCCTTCATCACAGAGCTTGGCCAGTCCTGTTGATGATTTTTGCAGAATACATTTCAGAGTCGGTGTTCGTACCACGAATGCCTCTTATACCTTCAGAATATCCGTTTCAATTCTAACAGGGTTATCCAAAGAGATTCGAAAAGTCACCGCACGTTCGGTGACTTTTCGTTCTCTTCAATTCGGTTCCTTTTGCCGATTGCATTTCGGTGACCCTGCGGTGTATTCAGCAAACACCACAGGGTCCCCGAATTGCAGGGAAAAGCTGCCGTAAACCCACCGAAAACTAACCGAATGCACGCAGAAAACAAGCAAAAACATCTGGATTAACCTTTGAAAAAGACGAACAGGAGCCGAACATGAGCCGAATCACGCAGAGCTGAAGCAGCTGTGACGTAGAGGAGGCAGTGAATAAATTAGAAAAACCATTTGTATGAATCTGGGAAAAAGAAACGCTGTTTGCAAAGAAACTACTGAGCGAAAATGTCTGAAATTTTCACAGGAGGTCCAGGGAATGATAATAAAGAGGGCTGTTACAAAAAAAATAAGTAAACTGAAAACAAAAAAAAAAAAAAAAAAATCGGACTTTTAATAAAAATAAAAAAAAAGCAGAAAAATGCTTAAAGTATCCTAAAAAATCTATAAATAAAGAGACTTTTTGCTGCAGAATTTTATAATGAATGGTTTATTAGATATTGAATTAAAACGGGAATATTTTTAACATTGAAGTCTATGGGATTCTCCTGAATAAATTTGTCGAATGAAAACACTGAATGGCAGGGCATTTCGGGAACCTTTCACTGCTGGTTTGTGTTCTCTGAATAGCCGAAGCATTGCTTCTCTATGGGGATTTCACTGCCCTCGAACAGGCACCGAACAGGCACCGTATGTGCAGGCAATTCGCCAGGATTTGGCGAATTGCCTGCTCTCTGGATAGCCGAATGGCCAGGAAAGGTAACCGAACGCTGATTTTCAGCATTCGGTTACCTTTCTCAAGCAATTCGGATCTCTTTGGATAACCCTGTAAAGGTTTGTTTTGCGATGACCATCAACAAGTCTCTATGACAGACTTTGAAGGTAGCAGGGATTGCTTTAAAAGAATTCTGCTTCTCACAGGGCAGGGCCAGATTTACATAGGGGCTGATGGAGCAGCAGCTCCAGGCCCATGCCCCATAATTGAGAGAAAGGTTAACTAATCAGGGTTATTCAAAGAGCTCCGAATTGTGGCCAAAAGGTAACAGAACTCTGAATTCAGCGTACGATTACCTTTCCTGACCATTCGGCTATTCAGAGAGCTGGCAGTTCGCCAAATGCTGGCGAATTGACTGCGCATACCGTGCCTGTTCATTGCCTGTTCGAGGGCAGTGAAATCCCCATAGAGAAGCAATGCTTCGTCTATTCAGAGACCAAAAACTGGCAGTGAAAACTTGTCGAATTTCCCTGCTGTTCGGTGGTTTCATTCGACAGGTTTATTAAGGCGAATCCCATAGGCTTCATTGTTAAAAATATTCCCATTTTAATCCAATATCTAATAAACCATTGATTATAATATTCTGCAGTAAAAAGTCTTTTTATTTATAGCTTTTTATAGGATCTGTTAGGCATTTTTTGGGATTTGTTTGCGAAACAAATTTTCCGTTTGTTTTTTTAAATAATTTTTTCTTTTTTCTCTAACAACCCTTTTTATTATCATTCATTGGATCTTATATTTAAATTTCAGACATTTTCATTCTGTAGTTTCTTTGCAATACCAATATTTTAAGATGGAGTACGAGTACCGATACTTTTATTTAATGTCATGTAATCGCTTTCCAATAAATAATTTAGGATATTTGCTGAAAGCCTGTCCAGTATGTTAAAATTTAAATGTATGGCCAGACACCCCTTTTACCCACTGCACACACCCTGACCTCACACAGACACATATATATCCACAGACACCAGACCTCAGACACTTACACTATATACCCAGACACAAACCTCATGTATACCCAGGCCTCAAGTATGCCCAGACACAGACCTTATTGCTAGTGGAATGCATTAAGAGCATTCCACTAGCATTCCCTCTCCTCAGGCTGGCTGCCTGATCTTCCGAGTGCTACCTGACCGAGTCACGTGGTCCTCCGCGCGGTAGCCAGCTTGTGGGCTCTTGCGACTGCCTCGTGATCAGGTCTGGAGTCCGCGTCACAGCCCGGCGACCGCTTTGGGGACCACAGGACATGGCCAGCCGGCACTTGGACCCCATGGACAACTGGAGGGCAATGCTAGTGGAATGCTCTTAATGCATTCTGCTAGCAGCCCCAGCCCCTCGGAGACTGGCAAGCCGGCCCAGCGCAAGGTTGCACCAGATGCAAGGTTAACATAAATAAAAACTTATACAATATAAAAATCTCATAATGTGCAGCAGAAGAAAACTAAAAAAGCATTTTTTCCATGACAACTAAAACCCCCCCAACCCCCCCCCCCAGTTATTTCATACACAACACTAAGGGCCCTATTACAATCTTCACGCAAACGTTTGTGGCAGCGCAAAAACACATTAACGCGAGGGGTAAAACCCTTTGCACTGAACGTCGTATTACAATGTCAGCGCAACAAACATGTATTCGTCTACCGCGGGTGAACCCTGCGCGAACCCTTTGCGAGCTTACTGTACTGCGCGCGTCCTATACTTAACATTGTGAGCGCAAACGGGAATGAACGCTGGTACGCAGATGGTATTACAATCTATGCGCAGGATTTAACGCATAGCCTTTGCGCGCATAATTTTAGCAACTCTTAAAAACTGGTGTTAACGGCAAACTGAACGACCTGGCCGAATCCAAATACACCAGCCTAAAAAAAAAAAATGCAGCAAAGTATAGTTACACATTCTACTCATACCAAACCAATAAAATGGAGAAGTTGTGTGTGCATGTATTATTGCTGACGTATGTCATCAACGTGCTTTATGATGTCATCGCCAGGTGCCCCCTGGTGCCTGTAGTGGAAATAAGGAAAGGGAAGGGGTACTCCTTTGGAGCCCTCTCCCTTCCACACTCTTCCACGTACAAAAAAAAGGAAAAGTACCGCTGGAAAAGGGAGAGTCTCCCCTTTTCAGCGATACCTGTCTTTAACCCCTTAGGTGCCAAATCGCAATTCAAACCCGGAAATGGCTGACATCTTGGATCAAGTCAGGTCACCCCTCCCACCCATTGACGACGTCACCATATGTGCAATGACATCAGTGGGCCAGTTAACCCCTAACTGCTAAGTGGAGATAGGGGAATCCTTTGGATCCCCCTATCTCCCGATCCGTGGCAGCTAGAGGGTCATGTTTGATATAATTGGAAACTATTTAGCCTGGGTCTATTTTGACAGTTGTAGATTTTGGGGATTACATTTCATAAAAGTGTGTTTCTTTTCAATTTTTTCATCATATTTCATATTTTTTTTATAGTAAATTATACGATATGATGGAAATAATGGTAACTTTAGAAAGTCCATTTAATGCTGAGAAAAACGGTATATATGTGTGGGTTGCATAAACGAGTAAGAGGAAAATTTGACCTAAACACAAACAGCGCAGAAACGTAAAAACAGCCGCGGGCCTTTTCGGACAGACTTTCGTAAAACCGTCCGGTCACTAAGGGGTTAAGGCCCTTTTGATTTGTATTTCCCTTCAATCTATGCGATTGAAAGAAAGTTAAAAGGCACACCACATTTTGAGTTTTGCATTAAAATCCCCACTCAGGCGCATTGTAAGGTGTTCACCGTGCAGCAGTACTTAACCATTAGTAGTTTTTGAAGGTTAGTGGTCATTAGCACTAAGCTGATGCTTTAATAGAGTGCAGTGAGCTCTGTGTATATTGCAGAGTTAAAGGTTTTCTTCCATTAAAGGTTCTCCTTCAGCCATTTAATATAACCATCTCGTGCTCGGGCTCCGACTGAAGAGTATGTTGGCCAAGTGGCAAAGATCACGCAGCCATGGAAGCCATCGTCATAGTGGTCATGAGTAACATCGATCCCTGCCTCTTGCAGTCGTTTGACATACATGATTCCATCATCTCTCAATATGTCATGCTCACAGGTCAGGATATAAGTCTTGGGAAGCAGTTGAAGGGTCTCCTTGGGTGCGATCAATGGAGAAACCCGTGTGTCAAGTAAAGCAGGAAATTTTTGGACTAAACTGGGATTTCCTATGCTTTGTACCACTGGCTTGTAGTTTTTCTTGAAAGACACAGGTAACAATGTATTCCAGTTTAAACGTTCCCGTAAGGCCACAGTTTCACCTGAATCCAAAGAGGTATGATTATTAACCTGCATTGAATAGGCAAACGCAAGGCTGACATTTAGATAGTCCAACCAGTACTTTATCATGCGAAGTCGAGGTACAATCAGCATATCAGTGTTTTGCTGATAAGAGGGAGTATTGAAATCCAGTATCTGAAGTACAGGGTAGATTAAAGCCTGCAGTTTCAGTTTGATTGTTTGATTGGGATCTTCTGTAAGCTGCAAAAACCAAGTTGGAAGTGTCATTAATATTAAATGGCCAGACAATACACATTATACAAAAAAATGGACAATTAGGTATACATCTGGACAGTAAACACCAGCACTAGACATGGTGTATACCCAATCCCGGTCTATATATTCAATTATGATGCTAAATGAGGTAGTTATGTACTATGCTAGTTAAATTAGCAAAATTAATCTAAAAAAAGTCATAACAGATCAATTTCAGCCGGGGCTTTGATACTTGATTATGTGATCTACTGTCTTGTTTTTTGGTATGGGACTCATGTATGAATTGCTCTTTAAGCTGTAGGATTTGTACCTTAATTTTCTCCTTGCCTTTTACTGATATCCTGTCACTTGCCACCCAATCTAATTAGCAAGTGAGAATCTCCTGCTACTCCAGACTGCTTGGCACCAGGTGAGTGAACTTAAATTCACTGATTGCTAGCATTCAGTGCTCATTTAACACCAGGACCAGGCTATCCGAGCCTGGCTCTGTCTGATCCCAAGTGGAGTTAAAAACTGGAGTCAGAAACTGCATACTCCACATCCATACGCTTAACCTAGTAACCATACTTCTGCGCAATGCTCTCTTTTTCTTCTACTCTTTACTTCTGCATTCTTCCTAAAATGGAACACATGCCACCATAAAATCCCTCCACTATCTACATCTCTCCCTCCCTTCTCTCTTCCCACATGATGGCTTCCCATGAGCTTCTTGGTTTCCTCACAAACTGTTTTCCTCTGATTCTCTGGTTTACAATCATCCACGGTCATACAAAATCCCCTTACCACCTTCTCTTTCTCACTCTCCTGCAGTTATTTTAAGCAGATGATATCTCTCTGAACCCTGGCCCCATAACAACTGCACTATTCCCTTCTCATTCTATCTCCCATTGACTCCCAAGTCGTTCAACCATCTAGTTGTTACAGAAATCTGGCTATCTCACTCAGACACTGCATCTATTGCTGCTATCTCACATGGCAGTCTTCACTGCAGCCATACCCCTAGACCAGATGAGAAACATGGTGGCGCTATTGGAATTTTGCGCTCTCCCACCTGTACCTACAAGCATCTCCCTCCACCCCCATCTCTCTCATTCTCCTCTTTTGAAGCACACTGGATCCACATGTTATCTCCCCTGGCTATCAGGGTGGAAGTCATCTATCACCCACCTGGACCAACCTCCCAGTTCCTCGACAACTTTGCTACCTGGCTTTCCAACTTTCTACCTACTAGCTTTCCGAGCCAAATTCCTGGGGACTTCAACATTCCCATTAATGACCCAACTGCCCCTGCTGCCTCCAAACGTCTTTCACTCACAGCCTCCTTTGGACTCACTGCGAGGTTCACTCTATGGACCTTGTATTCTACTACCTCTGCTCAATTTCCCAGTTACCTGTCCCGATCTCTGACCACCACCTTCTCTCCTACACCCTATATGGATCACCTAAACTCACTGCCCCACTATCCTGCCCACACACTTGCAGAAATCTACATGCTGTATATCCCCATCAATTCTCCAATCTCCTTCAACTTCTGCCATGCACCTCAACCTTCACCTGTCCTGATGCTGCCACAGACCACTATAATGATAATGAGACTCTCCTCTCTGCATTAGATTAGCTCATTCCTCCTCAATTCTGTAAGACCCCATGCCACCAGATTCAGCCTTGGCACACACTCCAGATGCGCTACCTGCAAAGATGCTCGCGCACTGCAGAGTGTGCCTGGGAGGAAATCCTGCTCTGAAGCTGACTTCATTCATTTCAATTTTATGCTGCGGTCATACAACTCTGCCCTTCAATTGGCCAAACAAGCCTTCTTATCTCTTCTTTCTACTCTTTCCTCCAAACCACTCTGGTCCACTTTCACCTGTCTCCTCTACTCACCTGCACCCCCCCCCTCATCTGCCTTTAGCACTCAGGAGTGGACCTGACAGATTACTTCTTAAACAAAATACTCACCATCAGAAGCAACATTCCAACACAAACCAATAATCCCACACTTTCACTCCCAGGTACCCCCTCTGCCACTTCCTCCCAGCCACTGAGGAGGCCCTTTCCTTACTGTCCCCATTATATCACACTACCTGCTGGCTTGACCCCATTCTCTCACCACTAATACCTTCACTCTCCTCTTCCGTTGCCTCTGCCATCATAAACATATTCAATCTATCTCTGCACTGTCTCCTTCCCATCTGCCTTCAAACATGCACGGGTTAGTCCTATACTAAAGAAATACTCCCAACTCTCCATCCAACTACCATCCTGTATCACTCCTTCCTACTTGTAACGCTAACTGAGGGGATTTCTGGGATGCATTCCGGGAAAGCCCGATGCGTAGGACTAGGAAGCCCTTCACCCAGGTCCAGTACCAGTCCTTAAAGTGGCTGGACATAGCAATGGTGGAAAGGCAGTAGACGTAGAAGTCAGGTATAGCAAATAAGGAAAGGAAACACCAGACTTTAGGTAGCTAGCAGTCAAAGTCAGGAAAGGAAGAGGAAAATGCCAATAGGAGATAAGGTTCAGACCAAGCGGTAAGCCTGGCAGGGGGAAAAGGAAACTCTCAAGATGAGTATGATCTAACAATCTGTTATATATCTCTATATCCCATTGACTTGGCTTGTATAAGTCGATAGACAGTCAAGTAGACCAAATAAAGCACGTAAGGGTCAGAAACAAACTGAAACCATGAAAGGGCAATGAAAAAAGGGTTTAGGGATTTTAAAAATTGCACTTCTGACGGGCTGCCAGTGGCATAAAAGGTGCTTGCGGCTGGCGGCTCGCTTGCACATGACGAAAGGCAGGCAGGGGCGAGCATGCTGGTTCTGGAGCCGGGGGTCGGTCAGCACCCGGGACATCTGACACTTCTAAACTCTTGGAAAAACTAGTCTTCAACCATCTCACCCTCTTCCTGTCTTCTAATTCCCTACTTGACCCCGTGCAAACAGACTTCCATCCCCTACGCTCAACAGAAACTGCTCTCAAAGTCAACAATGACCTCCTAACTGCTAAAAACCACAGCCACTATTCTATTCTCATCTTGATTGACCGCTCAGCTGCTTTTGACACTGAGGACCACCTGCTCCTTCTACAGACTCTTGGCTCTTTTTGTCTCTGTGACACTGCGCTCTCCTGGATTGGCTCCTTTATCTCCAACAGGACATTCTCTGTGTCATTTAATTTATTTATTTATTTCCAGGAAGGATACTTTGTGATTTCTCTCGTTTTCAAGTATGTCCTGGGTTCAAGAACATTGTATTTCTGTAACAACTGTAACATTTCAAAGTAATACCATGCAAGATATTAAAAAAACCAACACAAATATATAGATTAACAGAAAATAAATATATAGGAAATATAGTCACTATGTTACATGTTTACAGGTGCATTCCGCATTGAGGTATGTTAATAGGGAGCTCTTGAGTGACTTTAGACTTGGTAAAGATTTGACGGCGTCTGGGAGGTTATTCCATAACTGTGGTGCTCTGTAGGAAAATGTGGACCGAGCCACTGTCTTTTTGTATTGTGGTATTGCAAGTAAGCTGCTGGTCCTGGATCGGAGGTTATAGGATGAGGGAAATGCTGGGGGAAGCAGTCTATTCAGGTAGGGTGGCAGCTTCCCAGAAAAGCTCTTAACCCTTTCACTGCTGAGGACGTGTGGGGAACGTCCTCATTGACTTCTAAAGGAAAGATAGGGGTGGAGATGAGGGGTTCCTTTGAACCCTGATATCTCCCGACTGTTGGCAGCTCACAGGGTCATGTTTGGTATCATTGGAAAGGCCAGAGCATGGCCTTTCCAATGATACCAAACATGACCATGTTTAACGTAAAGATAAAAAATAATTTAAAAAATTATTTTTTAAGACCTGAAATGGCTGAGCCATTTCACGTTTTAAAAAAACACATTTTTCTTTTTTTTATTATTATTGTTATTATTTTTTTTCTTTACTTTGAACATGGTTATGTTTGGTATCATTGGAAAGGCCGTGCTCTGGCCTTTCTAAAGATACCAAACATGACCCTGCTAGCTGAAAACAATCGGGAGATATCGGAGTTCAAACAAACCCCTTCTATTTCCTTAGGAGTCAATAAGGACGTTCCCCACACGTCCTCAGCAGTGAAAGGGTTAAACACCAGGTTGGAAAGGTGAAGGGTGCGTTTAGACTCCAGCGTATGTCAATTTAGCTCTTTTAACATGTCACAATGGTGGGTCATGTAGTTACATTGTAGTGCAAAGCGTCACAATGAGTTATATAATGTAGTAAGTTTCTGAAGGTGTGTTTGCGGGGCTGCTGTATACACTACATCTCCATAATCAGTAGCCGGCTTAAGCATTTGTTGTACAATTTGCTTTCTTACCGTGGAGCTCAGGCAGGATTTGTTTCTGTTCAGGGCACCTAGTTTGGGGTAAAGTTTAGATGAGAGGTTTACGATGTGGGTTCCAAAGGATAGATTTGCCGTCCTTTATCAGTTGATGTACCACAAGGCTCTATCCTAGGTCCTCTGATTTTCTTCATCTACACCTCCTCACTGGGAAAAATCATTAACAGCTTTGGCTTTAATGATCACCTCTACATCTATCACTACACCCCTGATCGCTCTCCTCCCGTCTTTTCTAAAGTCGATGACTGTTTATCTGGTATTTCTTCCTGGATGGGCGCTCACCACCTAACGATTAAGGTGTAATCTCCGGGAGCCAGGATACAGGCTCTTTACATTGTAAGGATACCATATGGGACATATAAGGCCAGTACTGCCGCATACTGCGCAATGTGGTCCTTCTTTCTGTTTGCATTGTAGAATATGCTGACCCCAAGGCATGTTGGAAATTAATAGCGGAAAGCCATCTGGAAAAAAGTTTCTTGCTGTAACAGCATATATTCAATTGCTACACACCGTGTGAAATTTTATGAGTCTAAACAAACTAACATTTTGGTGGGAGCGAGCGCTAGAGGAAAGTAATTTTTTGGTGTTTAACTTTTTACAATGCACGTTGGGATATTGGGCATATTTTCTTCCTGTATCTGAGCAGCACAAACCCAATATCCATACAACATACAACGTCCAAATTAAATACATAGCATTTCCCGTAGCACCTGAACCATAGATCTACTTTTTTGCTAATTAAGCCAGTAAACCTTTTTACTTTACTATTTTTCAAAATAGTGGCATTTAAGGCTATATATTAGTTCAAGCACTTTTACGAGAGAGAGATATTGGGCCCTATTACATTCTTCGCGCATTTGTTTTGCGTGCACGCAAATGCGCATTTCGCGAGTGCAAAACCATTTCCGCAGAACGTCGTATTACGATGTTCGCGCAAGCGATGCGCGTTAACGTCCAACGCGAGTGACCCTGCGCGAACCCAGTGTGAGCGCAAGTTCGTGCGCGCATCCCATACTTAACATTGTGACCGCCAATGCGTTAGTGCGCTGGTACGCGGATGGTATTACAATCTTCGCACAACGAAAGTTTGCGCGCATTTTCATAATGTCTTTGAAAAGTAGGTGGTAACTGTAAATGTGATCGTTCTGGGCGAAACGAAATACACCAGCACAAAAATATACAGCGCAGTACAGTTACACATTCTACACATACCCAAACATTAAAATTTATAAATTGCGTCATTGTAAAATTTTTCTTTTTTTGGCTGGTGGTTGTTAATTTTTTTTTAGTTTGTAAATATTTTAATGGAAATGGGTGATTGATGTTGGCTGATTCCCGTGACAAAACAGTCTGCCCACCGATTCCTGCACGCAACGTTTGCGAACGGCTTTGCGCGTCGGATTTGCGTACGAAAAATCTTGGAAGAAGAAATGCGCTCTGAATGTAATACCACGATAATTTTCGCGCGATAACGTTTTTTTCGTGCTCAAAAAAAATTGCGCTGCGCAAGCGCAATTGTGCAGAGAATGTAATAGGGCCCATAATTGTGATGTGCTGCATTGAACATTCAGGTTCTGGACTTTAAGTGCGTCTGGCACCACCTCTGGCTTCATGGAACCATGCAATCTTGCTCTGGGTATTCAGATCAGGGAAATACACCTGGACTCTATTGGTTCGATTAGACCATTCTGTATATATAGAGGCTACTCCCTTAGAAGGGCGCGGGCTCATTCTGAGTACAAGCTCATGTCTAGTTTGCCCTGGTCTAGGTCAGTCCTGTTTTTGATATCCTGCCTGTACCTGCTTTCCTGCAGGACTTCTGTGTCTAGGTTTGTGTTTTCTCATGCTTATTCGGTTCCTTGTAGTTCTATTATCATGCAGCTTTGATTTCTGGTTCATTTATTGCATTTATCTCATGTTTAGTTCTGCCTATTTCATTGTTTGTTCTTTGATTTCCTGGGCTTTCATTGTTATTTAGTTTTCTTTACGTTTGTATTTCTTGCCTTGAGTTTTAAGGCTCTGATTATAGTGTTTTGTTTCTGGATCCCTGCTCTGGGTTTAAGTTCAGCCTTGTTCATTTCGTAGTTTATAGAATAAATATATTTGTTTTCTAGTCCTGTATTCCTGTCTATTCACTGCTCTTTAGGCTCACACCCCTCCTGCTCGGTCACGTCAGGTTCCCATGCCCAGTCGTTACAATAATGTATTGTGATTGTAGGAATTTTTTTTTTTGAGAAAGGATTTTACCAGGAAGGATACATTGAGATTTCTCTCGTTTTCAAGTATGTACTGGGTGGCGAGTATGTACCGTTAGGGGTCTTGCCCAAGGACACTTACTGATGGGTTCGATCGTGACGAGCACCTCACGACTCCACAGGCTCTCTCCACGCAGAGCAGTGATGTTACCTCTACTCCACTCAGCCGGTACTTTTGTTTCTAATACGGAGTCTTTCTTTGATACACCAGCTTTGAAGTTGTGAGTAATTATTGAAGGGTTGGATATAGGGTATATTCAGATCTGTACAATTTATAGGAATTCTAACTATTAGTTCTTACAATATGGAGTGCTAGAATAACAATTGAAGTTAATCCGCCATCATCGGTTCATTCGACTGCTGCAAGGCAACCATGTACAATTTACAAAATTTATGTATTTAAATTATTAATGAATGATTTGAAATACATACATAACATACAGGGTTATTCAAAGAGATCCGAATTGTGGCCAAAAGGTAACCGAACAGTGAAATTCAGCATATGTTACCTTTCCTGGCCATTCGGCTATCCAGAGAGCAGGGAGTTTGCCAAATGTTGGCGAATTGCCTGCACATACGGTGCCTGTTTGTTGCCTGTTCGAGGGCAATGAAATCCCCATAGAGCAGCAATGCTTCCTCTATTCAGAGAACAAAAACCAGCAGGGAAAGTTGCCGAATTGCCCTGCTGTTCGGTGGTTTCATGCGGTAGATTTATTCAGGCGAATCCCGTAGTCTTCAATGTTAAAAATATTCCCATTTTAATTCAATATCTAATAAACCGTTGATTATAAATTCTGCAGTAAAACGTTGAGCCCAGGAGGGCAATATGCATTTTCAATTGTTGCTGGCTACAAGGTTTTCCCCAGCTGCTAATGGTCAGGTCGTTAAAGGTTTCCTGGGTGGAAGGAAGCAGTGGGAAGGGAGTATGAGGCTGGGTTCACGCCTCAGCGTTTTTTCAGAAGCGTGTAATACGTGCGTTTGACGCGTGTAACGCGCAAACGTGAAAAGTGCGCGAACGCGCATTGCAGCGCGTTCACGCTGCAATCTATAGCTGCAAATGCGCTGCAATGCGCCCCAAAGAAGCTCCTGTACTTTGGGCGTATGGCATTTAACAGCACGTTCCCACGTGCTATGAAACGCCCAGGTGTTAACGGGCGCCATAGGAAATCATGGGATTTCCGTGTTTTGGCGTTTTACAGCGTGCAGGAACGCACTGTAAAATGCCCTAGGTGTGAACGGGGCATGAGAGCAAGCAGCAGACAAGGTGACGCTCTGAGGCTGGCAGCTTAAAGATTTCAAAAGTTGGTATTTACTTTTATTATTTTCCCAAGTCAGTGAGGGATGTTTATTGTTAGTAAGTACTCAGGTTTTTTTTTCAGTTTATTTTGTTTTCTAAATGCTGCTGAAAAACTCTAAAGCGTGGAGAGAGACTGTGTGCGCCATATCTGCCCTAGAGGACCATGCTACAGCGCCCTGTGACTGTGCAGGATCACTATGTAATAGAAAAAAGTCCTGACTGACTCAGAGTTAGGGTTGCCAGGACAGCCAGGTTTTCCCTGGATACATATTACTCTTTCATGCAGAGGGGAGCACATGGAAAAGTGCTGCCCTGCAACATGTATAATTCATATGCTGCAGGAAGGAAATTAAGGCAGGTCATCTGGGAATCCCATGTGATTCCTTACCTGCAACATATAGATTATACATGCTGCGGGGTGGCATTTTTCATACGCTGCCCATCAGCATGAATAACTTTGTGTCCAGGAAGACATGGCCGACCTGGCAACCCTAATCATGCCCAGCTCAAACCGTTTAACCTAGGAATGTGAAATTTTGAAGGTACATTGTTTTTATGACGTAGGCACCCATTAAGGAAGGATTTTTGAAAATTCAAGTAAGGGGTTGAATATTATAAACAGGATACCTATATTTCAAAAACCAAAGATGTTACGGTCGTAAAATTTGGTATTTACAATCTTCTTGAGAAAAAAAACGTATTTTACCGGTTTCCAAAAATCCAAGTGGGGGAATAAAAAAGGGATGAATACTTTGATCACTAGGCCTATATTTCAAAAACCAAAGCTGTTACAGGCGTGAAAATTGGCACTTCCTCACAGCTCCAGCATGTCTGCTTCCTTCTCACAGCCAGGCCTCACACACACCTTCAATACTCCAGCGTGGGAGAACCTGTGATTTGATTGCGGAACCTCAACCCACCTAAACTCTGTAATGGCACCAGATTGCAAGTAACGGCACTCAACAGAAATGAGGTTGCAGCTACGGTGCAAACCAGTTCTGGCCAGGGGAGTCGGTGTTCATACCACAAATACCTCTTATACCTTCAGCAGGACAATTATCCTACGGGCAGGGCTGTCTGTTCCTTATGTTTTATTATTTATTTTGTCACCTGTTCGTGCTTCCCCATTGTAAATCGCTACGGAATCTGTTGGTGCTGTATAAGTACTTGGAACTGTAACTGCCAAAACCAGCTTAAGGTTGTGTTTTGAAAAGTACAGTCATTACTCCCTGATTAAGAACACCCTGTTAAAATCCTGACTGTGCAACAGGTGAATCATACACATGCCATTTTACAGCAAAGATCCATAACACAACAGCCGTGATTTCTCTAAATTGTATCTATAAAATGCACTAAACATGGAGACAGGGGACAAGGACCTCCTTGTATCACAACCTATGCATGAAGTGCTAAGAATTATGATGTGAGGAGGATTGCTCACCTACTTTGAACAGATCACAATGTTTCTACAATCTGCTTTATTTTTTTCAATATCAAAGGAATAGTATAAGCAGAACATTGATACCTGTTGGCACGCAGCCGCTGCCATGTTTCCTCCTGCACTGTCACCAGAAATAGCAATCCTATCCGGATCTACAGAATATTTCTGAAGAACTTCTGGACGCAGGAAGTACTTTGTAGCAGTCAGTACATCGTTCAGTTGTGTAGGGAAATGCACGTCTGGCACAAACCGGTATCTACAAAGAAATAATTCCGCAGATCATTTTAAAAGACATGTTTTCACTTATGTAAGCTGTAACTAGATTACCCGTGCATTACAATCACATCCACATTTTAGAACACCTGCTGCTATTTTATTCATTTGAACTAGTTACATGTTAAAAAGAAAAATAAAGTTATCTCCTATTTCCATTTTGGGAAATTTTGCATCGTGGTAAAAATTCACAAAGTTTTACTTTTCTGCTGTGGTTTATCTTCTACAGTATTTAACAGTAAAAGGGGTTATTCAGAGAGAGCCAAACAGATTTTCCCCGTACGGTGCCATTTCGGGGCCATTCGGCTATTCACAGAGCAGGCAGGTCGCCACATTTTGTCAGCGACATTTCCATGCTCTCTGAATAAACCCCTGAAGTTGAGGAGGGAATGTTAAGGCTATTGTGATGCAGGATTCCTGAGACAAAAGATGGCAATTGCATGAGATAAGCCAGGGAGCTTAAAAAGACTTCTAATCGACCCCCTGGTAATGTGCTTTGAATACATCCCAGACAATACAATGATCTGAGTCTATGGTCAAAGCCACACAGTGAGGAGCAAGTGATGTAAAGAAACTATGGGGGGGGGCAGTTTACAAAAATAAATATCACAAAATGGATGCACCCAGTGACAGATATATAGAGTAAAATATTTTCTTAACTAAACTTTCAAGAGAAAAACCAAAGGACATGCAAGATATCAGCAAAATAAAACAATAAGGATGTTTAACTTTTTAGTGTCCCTTTTAAGGTAAACAAATTCCCAACATTTTGCATTAGAGAAAAACATAGGACCATCACGGATAGATTCTGAAACCGTGATATTAGAATGCATTTCTGGTGATGATCATGAAAGGAAAGACCAATATTAGGAAGTCCACCATGTGCCCAATCATTGTTAATGTCCTTGTTAAGGATACCTTTACTAAACAAACAGAAGAGGATGTTCTGATGCTCACAGCTGTCAAAGATAGGACATGGCAATCTGACTTTTTGTGTATCCTGTTGTAGCGCTCACTCCCGGAGGAGCCGCTGAATAAACCTCGGGTTAGTCTCACTGCACTAGGAAATAACTATACACCAGCACTGTTGTAGATTTTTATATTATATTCTTTACTGATCCCAATAAAGCAGCATATATTAAGCATATACGGTATTTGAATGACAAGGATTCATAACGTGGGAAAAACACGCGGCGATAAAAGAAACGGTTAACCCCCTCAGTTCTGGAGTGTAAGTCCCATGAATAATAGCTTAAAAAATATCTATATGTGTGTTGTCTCGGGTACCCGGGTACTGTGTTCAATTGGCCAGTGAATGAAACAAAACAATCTTCGAGTAGTCACCGTTGGGGCCCTGTGAATTTAAACAATATTGCAGCATGCGTTTCTGTATTGGAACTGCGGCCTGGAGGCTAGGCTTGTGCACGATTATTATTTATTTTTATTTTTTTTCTGTTCGGTTCGATTTGTACGGATGTTTAAACTTTTCGGCTCGTTTCGACCGATTTCTGTTTCAATTCGGCTCGACTCGTTTTTCGTGTACATTTTTTTTTTCGGAATATCGACCATTTTTCGTATTTTCGTGTCACTTTGCTCATTTTTTGTATCGACTTTTCGTTTTTCGGAACGTCTGTTCTCCTCGTTTCAAAGCTGTCTAACTCTATTCGTTTTGATGTAAACTACTATGGTTTACTTTTTTATACTTTTATATATTTTTTTATAATAAATTTTTGGTTTGTTTTTCGGATCCGATAACTCATTCTGTCGATACGATAATTCTGGCGATTCTATCGTGTTTTTTTTTAATTAAATAAAGATCCTTTTTTTCTTATGAATATACATTTCACAACTTTATTTAATCACATTAAAAAAATGGTATGAAAGCCAAGGAACAAAAAAAAATGAACAAAACGATTTAAAAAACGCTAAACTGACCCGAATGCTCTGACTTTAAAAATAAAAACCAGAACAAAAAGGTTTTAAAACGGAAAAATAGTTGATCTGAAACGAAAAAAAAAAAACTAAAATGATTTAAAACAGACAAAAAAATAAATTAACCCTTTCGCTGCTGAGGCATTTCACGGCTGCCCTTCATGCCTGTGTGCCCTTCATGTCCTAACAAAAAATACAATAAAATTAGAATTTTCAATGTTTGTTTTACAAGGTGTAAAGTGTTTTTTTTTCACATTCTAACATGTGAGTGTTTGCGGTTATATTGGAGTTGCGTTTGTTAAAAAAAATTGAAAAGGGGACTTTGTTATATTTTTTTGGGTGAAAATTACACTTTTTTAACAAACGCACCCCATACAAAAATCCTTAGTGCAGCATCATTGTTCACATTATAATTGAAATGGGAACAATATTGCTGCATAAACAAAACAAAAAACCTGTTTATAAAAAATTTAAATATAATTTTTTTTTTTTAACATTGTCATGTTTGGTATTGTTGGAAAGGCCATGCTCTGGTCGATCCAACCGATAGCTGCCGCGGATCGGGAGATAGGGGGTTCATTGGAACCCCCTATCTCCATCATTGGTCGCAGTTAGGGGTTAACTCCAGAACTGACGTCATTGTGACGAGGTCTTGGGACTGTCGGCAGCTGCCGTTCCCCCACGCTGTTGTCTTCCTGCAAAGACGTGACCATGTTGGTGGGCAGCGGTGGGAGAGAGAGAGCTCATAGCTGGGAGCCGAGGAGGTGTTGTATGAAGCTGCAAACAGGGACAAATAAACTAGACCTGAGCCACACTAAGGATCTTTGGGTTGTGTCGGAGAAGACTTCATGCAGTGCTGCCATCAATATTTTTTTGATAAATTCTTGGTTATACAATGAATGTGACTGTGGACAAAAATCCGTGTTGTTGTTGTGACATCGCCTAAGGTTAACAAAACCAGGCCACGTCGGTAATCAAATCTCAAGGCAGTACAACAAGGTTGTGTTAGTGTTTGACATTTTTTGGCCAGACAGGAAGTGTAGAATGTGCACAGTCACATTCATGGCCACAAATATGTTGACAAATTTATGACAAAGGGTCCATAGAAATGTCAATAAATTTATGTACATATAATTTTAACAGTGTGGAAACCAAGCAATACATATTAACTTATTAAGTAAGGAAAAGCAACGCACACAAACAGGAAAATATAGAAAATTTATTTACAACATGGGGAAGGGAACATGCCAAGGATGGCAAACTGCCCAACAGGGGCACAAACATAGTGTAGTGGAAATAGACTGGAAGATGGCCGCCATTGTAAGCCAGGCGAACATCTTGTTCAGAATATAGGTTCACTTGAGATAATTACTGGCATTTGAGGAGATGTTGGAGCTGGTCTGCATCTTTGATTACAAAGATTATGACTGCTGTAAGGGCCCTTATGGCAGGAAGAATAACACCCGCAAGGATCGTATCCTTGACAAGCTACGCACCACCATCCTGGAGCTGTTTGGGAAGGACCGGACAAAGGACCAGCTCCGAAAACGCTGGTCCGACCTCAAAGCACGCGAGCAGGAGCAGCTGAGGCACATCCGTCACGTCATAGCCAAACGTAAGTGTCATGTTATATTGTAAAGCGCTACGCAAACTGTTGGCGCTTTATAAATCCTGTATAATAATAATGTGCTTGCATGTGCTAATGTGCACAGAAATACGTTGATTGATCTAGTCCAACTGGGGCACAAACAAACATAGGGAAGGAGGCTGGTCTCACTGCCGCTCCAGGATGTCAGCGGCATTTCTTATATGCTCCCGCAATTCCTGGAGCAGTTCCTGGATGGCGTCGATGGTCGTAACAGCCAGGCGTAGCTCGCCGATCGCCTCCCGATTTATTATCCTGACACTGGAGGACGTGTCCGGTCTGGCTTCTCCTTCTATATATCCAATAAATGAAAGAAGGAAAATACAGTAAGTAAAGCAGGTTTATATTTTTGACTGAAAGTCTTGAAAAAATATAACAGTAGTATATACCAGTGCTGGCGGCCTCCTGAGGCTCCGACTCGACTCCTCCGACTCCTCCGACTCCTCCTCCTCCTCCACCGTCACCATCTCATCCGGTGCTATATCTAAGAAATTAAAGAAATAAAAAATACAGTAAACAACAAAACTGATTTATTTTTGAACAAAAGTCGATGCAAAATACAACAGTAAAAAAAAAAAACCTGGACTCGCGGCCTCATGCTGCGGCTCCGGCTCCCTCTCTCCATCGCCCTCCTCCTGCTCCTCCTCTTCCTCCTCCTCTTGTGCTATACATAAAAAAATTAAATGAAAATACAGTAAACAAAAAATGTTTCTGTTTCTGACCAAAAGTCGTTGCAAAATAAAACCGTATATACCAGCGCTGGTGGTCGCCCGTGGCTCCTCCTCCTCCTCCACTGGGGCACTGGTGCCCGCCGGGGCAGATGCTGCCTTCTTCCTGTCTTCTGCCAAATCCAAAAAAATAACACGTAAATAATGCAGACTGGAAAAAATGGTATATCTATACAATATATTGCCGAAAGTATTGCGACACCCCTCCATTACCCACTAGCACTACCAGCTTGACCCACCACTACTCCCATCTCATAGTTCTAAAGTCACAAAATATTTATTTATTTCCCCTGCACTTAGACATATATTACCGTTCAATTATATATTTTTTTCAGAAGTAAACATTACGTTTATTCAATAAAAACTATTATTTGTGTTGTGTGCGTACAAAACGCATTGTGCGACTGCTTTTATTTATTTTATAGATTGCCTCAGCCTCAGTTTCACTTTCAGTTTCTACTAATAAAACTGGATATTGCAGAAACAACAGAAATCCGCCATTTTGTTTTGAAATTTTCATCTAAAGCGTTCAATAATGACACTGCTGCAGCAAACTGAATTGCTGCGCTGCAACAATTCAGCAGCTGCTGAGGATGTATTGAACGCGGCTCTGTTTGGATGCACTTTCAAAAGAACTACATGTCCCATCCTACCACTTAGCAGAGACGCAGAGATTTTTATTGATGCGCAGATGGGAGCCAATATTGGGCAAGCTGCGGGTCATCTCGTATGCATCACTCAATCACAACAACCTCCCCCCCAGCACACTACAGACTATACACACACAGTGCCAAAAGAAATCCAGCATTGTAATTTCATCTACATACATCAAATGTCACAATTTTCACGAATATGTAAAATCACAAAAAGGAAAGCTATGGCAAAAATGCATGTATGACGAGTTGTGAAAACGCAAAGCTATACACAATCACATTGCATGAAAAAAGGACTAGATAAATCAACGTATTTCTGTGCACTTTAGCACATGCAAGCACATTATTATTATTATACAGGATTTATATAGCGCCAACAGTTTGCGCAGCGCTTTACAATATAACATGACACTTACGTTTGGCTATGACACGCCGGATGCGCCTCAGCTGCTCCTCCTCGCGTACCTTGAGGTCGGACCAGCGTTTTCGGAGCTGGTCCTTCGTCCAGTCCTTCCCGAACAGCTCCAGGATGGTGGTACGAACCTTATCGTGGATACGGTCCTTTCTTGTGTTATTCTTTCTGCCGTAAGGGCCCTTACGGCAGTCGTAATCTCGTCTGTCAAATATCTGGACCAGCTCCAACATCTCGTCAAATGCCATGTTGCTGGCCCGCTTCTTCCTGGGTGGTGGTGTTTCATGGGTGCAAGACGATGAGGAGGTGTCTGAATGGCACTCGTCTCTTGCAGCCATGATGAATAATAAAAACAATATTTTGTCCAAAAAGTTGTCAAAAAACTGGCTCAATAAAGTTACGACATCCGCGCGCGCGCATGCGCGACCCGCGGACGAATCGGATCCGACCAGATTACGAATTTTCGTATCGACAGAATTATCGGATCATTGGAAACAAAAAAAACAAGTGATACGCATTTACAAATACAAAATTTACAGAATCAGCGATATAACCGATAATAGTTAAATATACGATGTCCAGAATTACCGAAATGGAACCGAAATCACGAATGGAACCGAAATCATGAATAGAGCGAAAATAAATTTCGATTTGACACATTTCAAGTCCATTCGAAAATATTTCGTTTCGGCTCGGAAAACTTTTCGGATCTGCCATTTTCGGATCTAAAAATTTTCGGAAAATCGGCCGCATCCGAAAACACGAATCGGGAAATTTCGTGGAAATTCCGAAACCGAAACGCACATCCCTACTGGAGGCCTCTCATCAATCCGATGAACGAAACTGTCCAGCTCTCGATACCTCGGCTACAAGATCTTCTCCGCTGTATACTGGGACTCCGTGCTGCTGAATCTGCTCTCAGCTTGTCCAAACTCCGCAACTGGAACACCGATCCGCTGCCTGCACTCCCAATCGATCATCGCAGCCTCCTAACACGGGGTCCTGCTGGAACTAGCTTTTTTTCTCCAGACCTCTCAGCGCTGCGCAGGTAGGTCTCAACGCGATTACTGTCCCGATCTCCAGCACCCATAAGACAGTGTCTGTACTGCGGCCTGGTTGCGATCCCTGACAGCTCTAACGTGTGTCCTTCACCTTTCACTGCTCTGCTCACTCTGCTTCTGCCCTGCACAAGGCTGCTGATCTCTTTCCTTTTCCTGTACCACCTCCTTCCTGTCTTCACGCAAAGGATGATGGTACATGTAGTTCAGTTTTGTCCAGCATAGTCTAACAATGTCTCTGTCTCTCTCTGGTGGCAGCAATAGTTCAATGCACCAGAATACAGTGTTTTTAAAGCAGCGCTACACTGTAATAGAAGGTCCCATCAATGCCCAGAGTCCAATGGTTGTACGGGAACATTATGACATGAGAAGTGCACCCAATCCTATGTGGTCATGCAGGAGGCATAGATTAACTTCAATAAGCACAGCTGTGACACTAGAATTCGATGGATAGAGAACAAATTCCAAGAAACCTAGAAAGTATTCTAAGCTCGAGAACAAATATAACAATCCCTGCATGTTCACTGAGCATAAACAGATCTCAAAAAGTTTCCAGCTGGACAGACTGGCATTGTGTGGTATGGCAGGACAAAGGCTTGTGGGCTGCACAATCCTAGATAAAAGTCTGCAGAGAGATGCAGCACAACGACAACGTGCACTATATGGTTGAAGGTCCCAGTTTTGGAGATAGCTAGCCAAGAGATTCAGTTCTGCAAAATAAGCCACATATTGCAACTCAACAATGGAACCTAACATCCCCCCCGTTTAGAAATGCAGGACTAAGTTTGACTAAATAGGGAGTAGAGGTGATAAGGATCAAAAGGTGATGAGGATCAGATGGGCATAAGAGTTTACATCCACCATTTATTTTTTCAGTATACAAAAAAAATCTAAAAGTGAAAAAAGTGAATTTATTAGTTACTAAAAAAAACAACCACCAAACTTACTGAACCCTAATCCTATGTATTTTATTCTAAATAACTCAGAGTATACAAAACTTCAGTGTCTGAAAGGAAAAAAATCCTGTTGTTTAATTTTGCTAATTATCATCACATTAAGGCAAATGTTTCTGTGCGTTTTCTGTCATGGACCCTTTCCCTGCAGATTATGTGTGGGGGATGCCCTCGGCTCCACACGTTGCATGCGGAGGACGTCCCCCACACATCAGGGATCTCCGCAGGGACTGGGGAGATCCCCCAACCGCTTGGGCCGCGATGACTTCAGTTGCAGGTGCCCCTCTGAAACCCTCTCCCTCCCAATCCATAGTAAATTTAAAATAAAAAAAGAGCAGCATCACTGGAAAGGTCACATCATGGGCATGATGATGTCAGTTAGGGAATTAACTCTAGCTTCCAAGAGGTTTCCCTATGGAAACCCTATGGTGGAGCTGGGCAGTCCATAGACCCCCCCTACCTGCCAATTGGTGGCAGTTAGAGGGTCATGTTTGGGGTCATTGGAAAGGCCAGAGTGTGGCCCTTCAAATGATATCAACCACGATGAGGCTAAATGTAAAGAATAAAACTTTTTTTTTTAAAAATGTATTCATGTAACACTATTGCTCAGGTTTCAATTATAATGTGAACAACGATTTTGCATTAATTAATTTTTTTCCAGTTTTAGCTAAAATCGCGTATCCACCACCCTCTCAGTAAAATAATGCTTCCTGAATGCTTCACAGAAAAATACAGTTCCCATTTCTATTTTTTTTAACAAATTTACTCAAAACAATATATATATATATATATATATATCCACAAAGGCTTGGATAATAAAATATGAAAAAAATAATTTCACCTGCTGTACATGATTGAAATTCATATTTGTAACGTGGATGATTCATGTCCACATGCAGACTGTTCCCCTTGAAGTCAGTATTCTGCAGAAGTACTGCTTCTGGTCCAGAACCCAGGCAATAACACACAGGAGATCCTTGCAGGCTGAAAATCCAAATGGAGACTGAGTTTATTTACATTTTGCAACTGGTTAAAACACACACAGGGAATGTACAGAAACAATGGAAACACGCCCAACATGAAAACAAAATATTAGAAGTGGCATGGCGATCCAGTTTAAGCTTGTTGCTGGGAGGAGGGGGGTTGATGGAAGCATGTGAAAACAAAGGAATCCATTACTTACAGGGGGGGGTGTATACTTTACAAAGACAGAATCGTAATACAGAGGGAATGTACATAGTATATACAACAGGAAACTCTACAATAAATACATAAGGGAATAATTTATATAACACAGACATCCGGGAATAGGGCACAGAAAACACAAACACCCTGCATCTAAAATTGTAGATACAGAGTGACTTTAACAAAGGAAAGGGCATGTAAACCATATGAAACATCAGGTACGCATCTCTCAAATACAATTCTAGGCCCATGTACTTCAAATCCAAAGTGACGCAAGTGACATATCTCTGCCCTTTGCGGGAGACTAACCTGAGAGAAGACCCAAAACGGGCTGATTTCCAGGTTAATGAGTCTTTCTCGTCTCCCTGCTACAGCAATGACCATAAGGATTCACTGAATATAAGTCATTCACCCAGCCGATCCTGGCATCTCCCGTATGCTGCTGATGGGAATGTGGGGTGGCTGGTGTCCCCCTCGGAAAATGGTTGGGGATCTGGGAACACTGCCCAGCACTCAGAGGGCACAAAGGTTAAAACCAAAGCCCCATCCATGGCTGCAATATAGATATCCTCCTGTGGTTGGGTCCAGAGAACACTGGTGCTCTGCTCCGCCGATGGCTCCTTATCCGGGGCTGTGTTGAGCTTTGCTGGCGATGTGAGGCTGCTCTCTCTCCAGAGATCCAGGCCATCCGAATGAGGGCAGAAGCCAGCTGCACCATGCCCTGACACCAGCGCCTCTCCCAAATCTACGGGGAGTTCCTCAGGCTTCTCGCCAAACAAAACAAGGACCACTGCCTCCCTAACCACTATCCCCTCAAGCTGGGGATCAAGGCCACCTGCCCTGCATCTCCCTTGTACAATGGGAAGGACAGCAGCTCTTCCACTGCAGGCAATTCCCATTTTTTTCCAGATCCTCTGTCCGGTGTAATTCTTGGATGATGGCCTGCTGCTTGTTAGTCCTCAGCTTCCAGCTGTACAACCTTTGATTTTAGTTCTGTAAGTGAAGCTTGGAGCTCAGCCTGTATCTGTTGGTGCAATGCTGGCTTGAGCCTCTCCTCTTCCAGGTGTGTGTGGGCAGCATCCAGCATACTCAGACTGTTGCAACTGCTCACCTATACCCTAGCGTTGCTCGGTCTCCGCATTAAGCTGTTCCTGAAGGCGTTGACATTTTTCTCTCCAGGCAGTGATGGAAACCTGGGGTTTAGCCTGCAGTTCTTGGTGCTGACCATCTAACTTTATATTCTGAGACTCCAGGCGATACTTTTCCTCTTAGGCTTCCTGAACCATTGAAACACTGATGTCAACAGCCTCATCTCTCTCCCAAGCAGCATTCTCCTTGGTTCGCTCAGCAGTTTTAAGTAAAGCAGTAAACCGGTGATATCCACCCCCAGGCGCTGTACATTAGCCTCAGCATCATCTCTGGATTGTCTGCTCTCATCCAGCTCTCTCTTGCCCTGGGTGGCAGAGTCTAGTTGCCATCTCAAAGTCTCTACCTTTCTTTGACGCTGGTCACAAAGTTTGCATTCTCCCTCCCCAGCACCTCTTCCATTTATTTCACCAGTCTACCACTCTGCTTCTTTTTAGCCTTACTTGTGAAGGGTGGGTTGAGAGTCACGGTTTGTGCAAGGGCATATGTCATCCGTGTCTTGGTGTTGGCAGAAGCCGATATTTCCCAAATCCCTGGTCTCCACCAATCCAGGTCTGTAGACACCGTCTGGGTGTGTGGTGTAGTGGCCAGCCAGTTCTCCTCCTGGCTACGAATGTCCCCTGGCTCAATCCAGTCTGGGACCTTGTAATTATTATACTCCACGTGGTTAAAATTTTCCTGTTCCAGCACAGCTCCCTCTTGTTGCAGCAAGCACACCTCATTCCACATGATGTGGAATAGATCCATGCTGGGGATCGGTCCATATTTCCTGAGGCGTCTCTTTACCTACTCGAGAACCTCCATCTCACTCTAGGCTGCACCCCACTCAAGTCTTTGGTCACCATCTCCTCCTGCAGTGATATCTTAGATGTCTGGGTCCAGTTATAGGGCACATAAAATCCCACAGCTGCCACCAGTGTAACGTGGGTGATTCATGTCCACATGGAGACCGCTCCCCTTGAAGTCAGTATTCCACAAAAGTACTGCTTCTGGTCCAGAACCCAGGAAATAACACACACTTGCAGGTTGAAAATCCAAATGGAGACTGAGTTTATTTACATTTTGCAACTGATTAAAACACACACACACAGGGAAGGTACAGAAACAATGTGTAACAGATCTCTGTGCCCGAACAGGGTCACATCTGTCAAATGCCGCTTCCTCGCATGGACACCTGGGTTCTCCTCCTGACTCTCACACCTATCTTTAGTACCTTAGCCGCAGCTTAAGGCCAAGTGCATGTAGAGAGCCTGGTTAGCACCCCCAGAAATAAGCCGAAGCTGTAGACCTGGAGCCTTTCCTTGGCACAGAGGGCAGAAGATTCCTGGTACCCCAAATCATGAGTCGTGACTTCAAGCTTGGTCAGAATAGAACTGGTTGTTTCGAATACCCTCATCATCTAGATTGTAAATTCCCACGGGAATAGGGTCCTCATATCCTCATGTATCTGCTGCCAGGAATACTGACCTGTCTCCTGTATGTATTGTAGAATTGTCCTGTCTTTACCCATTACACCTTGTACAGCACTGCGGAATGTGTTGGCGCTTAATAAAATAATAATAATAATAATAATTACACAGGCAAGAACAACCCCCTTCATGCTTACACCCAACAGATAACATCACCGATACAGTCAACCACCAACTCCATTTGCATACAATCAAGCAGATAGCTGCACAGGACATTCAAACAATGGACAATGAGATTTCCTAAGAGGAGAAGGGGGGAGCGAGAAAGGCAGCTAAAACAAAAGGAATTTCTTAGAATTTACACAAAAGAGAGAGCAGGTACTAATACAGAGATCTACACTATACAGGGAAGGGATAGATAATTGAAGGAATGTACAAAAATACACGAGACTATACAATAAATACACAAGGGAACAACACACATACATCAGAAATCTTTAGTTAACTGGCGGATTTTTAAAACAGTGAAAAACAAATATATTTAAATGGTCCACCAGTTCCCCCAATAGTCTCTTTCACGGGCCATAGTCTCTGGGCAGGAGGCTAGCGCACAGCCCCCTCCAATTCGCACAGTGACAGCGTGTTCTGTCACATATCTCCCTCCTTTGCAGGAGACTAAGCTGGGAGAAGACCCAATACGGGTTGATTTTCAGGTTAGTCAGCATTAAAATCTTTCTCGACTCACTGCTAAAGAAATGTCCATAAAGAGTCACAACTGAGCACAAGCCACTCACCCAGCCGACTCCGGCATCTTCTGTAGGAGGTTGCTGCTGCTGGAGAGAATGTGGGGTGGCTGGTGTCTCATCAGGAGATGGCTGGGGATCTGCGCCAACTGCCTAGCACTCAGAGGGCACACACTTGGAAACCATAGTCTCATCTACAATCCCACAGTAAATGTCTCCCACATCCCGGGGGAGCGGGTCAGCAGCACACTGACTGGAAAAAGGGAGCACACCCATCCTCACACTGGGGCTCAATCTGCTGAGGAGTGAGACCAGCTGTCTCCCCTCCTGGGATTATCACCTGCAGTTGGGGAGAGGTATGAACAGCTCCCTCTCCTGGAAATGCCCTCTGTTGCGATGCCAGCTTTTCCGCTGGGTTGGGGAACCACTGGAGCACCTGCCGATACAAACATTGAATCTGGATTGACTGCCCCACATCTTCTGGACTCTGTGGGAAGGACAGCAGCCTCTTCCTCTGCGGGCCATGTAATGCCTACTGTCCTCTGCTCTTCCAGTAGGGAAATCTGCTGCTCTAGGGGCATAAACTCTGAGCCAAGTTGCTGACCGTAATATAGCATTGCTTGGCAGTCCCCCTGTAGCTGTTCCTCCTCGACGGAACTGTCGATAAAATCCTTGTTCTCTGTGTCCACCATCTTTGGGCAACTCTGACTTTCTTCCTCCTCTCGACGCTCCAACACTGCCACACTTGCTGGGCAGAATTTACTGGTGCTCTGCCCCCTGGCCTGCGTGTCTGCTGGTCTTTCTAGGTTGACCCAGCCAAAGGGAGCCAAGCCTAGCTGTTGATTGGACTCTAACAACTTCTTGTAGGTTATTTCAAGCTCCCATTCCTGGACACCAAGGAATTCAACATCCTCCTAGAACAAAACTTTGCCAGAGAGCTCCATCTCTCTCTCTCTCAACACTCCAAGATATCCTCCAGACACCACTCAGATTCACTCCCGAAATCTGGATCCTCCACTAGTTTCCCATGTAACAGCCCAAGGCCGCTGTAGCCATAGCCTTCCGTCGGGCTGTCATCCGCTAGCCAGGGGTACACTTTTGCTGCATACCACCGGAGGGCTCTGTATCTTTCCTCTAGTGCCATTTCCTTCAGAACCAGTTTGTGGAGCTCCTGCACATAATCTTCTGGTGGCTGTTCTCCCAGGCCTACTCTTGTGTATAGACCTCTGGCTTTTGGAATTCGACCAATCGATTACTCTTCTGTTTAGACCTCTGAATCTAGCGATCTACTACTCCAGTGTTTGTTATTTGGAGCCGCAGTATTGTATACAGATATCTGGCATCTGTTTGCTAACATATATATACGCTCTTGTCTCAGTCTGTTCTCTACTTAGTCACTATAACCAACCACTACAAGGATCGGAATATTAGGGTAACCCTGCATACAGGGATCATATACATATATCATAGGGAATCCGTAACACATAGTGTGACATACTCCATTAATATTCAGAGGGTACACAGAGAAATTTCTATTTTCTGTTGAGAATTCCTTCCACCTTACATCATCTGCATGTGGTCTTGTGTAGAAGTTAATATATATTTAAAAATGTATTAAATATATCAAATTTTTTGATAGCATTAGTGTGTGTGTGTGTGCGTGGGGGGGGGGGTTAGAATCCTGCACCTAAAGGCTCCTCTGATATACATATGTAGTGCTGCTTTAAAAACACTGTATTCTGGTGCATTGAACTATTGCTGCCACCAGAGGGAGACAGAGACATTGTTAGACTATGCTGGACAAAACAGAACCACATGTACCATCATCCTTTGCGTGGGGACAGGAAGGAGGTGGTACAGGAAGAGGAAAGAGTTCAGCAGCCTCGTGCAAGGAGAGGCAGAGTGAGTGGAGCAGTGAAAGGTGGAGGACGCACGTTGGAGCTGTCAGGGATCGCAACCAGGCTGGAGTACAGACACTGTCTTACTGGTACTGGAGATCGGGACAGTGACCGTGTTAAGACCTACCTGCGCAGCGCTGAGAGGTCTGGAGGAAGAGTTAGATCCGGCAGGACCCCGAGTTAGGGGACCGTGCTGATTGATTGGGAGTGCAGGCGGTGGATCGTTGTTCCAGTTGCGGAGATTTGGCAAGCAGGGAGCATATTCAGTGGCACGGAGTCCCAGTGTACAGCGGAGAAGATCCTTTGACTGAGGCATCGGGTGCTGGACAGTCTCGTTCATCGGATGGGTGAGAGGCCCCCCAGGCCGCAGTTCCCAAATAAGAAACACACGCTGCAATATTGTTTAAATCCACAGGGCCCCAACGGTGACTAGTCGAAGATTGTTTTGTTTCATTCACTGGCCAGTTGAATACAGTACCCGGGTACCCGAGACAACACACATACACATTTTTGAGCTTTTATTCACGGGACTTACACTCCAGAACTGAGGGGGTTAACCGTTTCTTTTGCCGCTGCGTGTTTTTCCCGCGTTACGAATTCTTGTCATTTAAATACCGTATATGCGTAATATATGCTGCTTTATTGGGATCAGTAAAGAATATAATACATAAAAATCCACAACAGTACTGGTGTATAGTTATTTCCTAGTGCGGTGAGACTAACCCGAGGTTTATTCAGCGGCTCCTCCGGGAGTGAGCACTACACATACATACATACAGAAACCTGTGCCAATTTAGGGCAGACGTTTCATTGTTTTAACCTACTCGATGGAAACAACCACAGCATTAACGTCTTCAGACACTTTCTGGCACAAGCTGCCGTATGATCTTGCTCCTAAAACAAAAACAAGAGAATCCATGTAATCCATGGAAAAAAATAATAAAACGCTAACGTACATGCAGAGCAAATTAGTGCAAATAGATATTTCCCTTCTCTTTTGGATTTAAAGGTTTGTGTTTTAAATCCAGAGATATAAGTAAAATCTGTTTCATGGCTCAATAAACCAACAGTGTCAACTTATGGTAACTGTTCGCACATAGGCCTCAGGGACAGAAATCCATTTCCCTGCTTGCCATGGCCTTTTAAGGGAGATTAGAACATGACTGTCATGTATTAATTAAATGTGAATGAAACTAGGCTGTGCGTGTATATACAGTCAGGTCCAGAAATATTGAGACATCGACACAATTCTAACATCTTTGGCTCTATACACCACCACAATGGAGTTGGAATGAAACAAACACAATGTGCTTCAACTGCAGACTGTCAGCTTTAATTTGAGGGTATGTACATCCTACTCAGGTGAACGGTGTAGGACTTACAGCAGTTTGCAGATGTGCCTCCCGCTTGTTAAGGGACCAAAGGTAATGGGACAGAATAATAATCCTAAATCAAATTTTCCCTTCTTAATACTTGGTTGCAAATCCTTTGCAGTCAATCCCAGACTGAAGTCTGGAATGCATAGACATCACCAGACACTGGGTTTCATCCCTGGTGATGCTCTGCCAGGTCTTTACTGCAACGGTCTTCAGTTCCTGCTTGTTCTTGGGGCATTTTCCCTTCAGTTTTGTCTTCAGCAAGTGAATTACATGCTCAAAGGGATTCAGGTCAGGTGATTGACTTGGTCATTGCATAACATTCCACTTCTGTCCCTTCAAAAACTCTTTGGTTGCTTTTGCAGTATGCTTTGGGTCATTGTCCATCAGCGCTGTGAAGCGCCGTCCAATGAGTTCTGCAGCATTTGGCTGAATGTGAACAGATAATATTGCCCGAAAAACTTCAGAATTCATCCTGCGGCTTTTGTCAGCAGTCACATCATCAATAAATACAAGAGAACCAGTTCCATTGGTAGCCATACATGCCCACGCCATGACACTACCACCATCATGCTTCACTGATGAGGTGGTATGCTTAGGATCATGAACAGTTCCTTTCCTTCTCCATACTCTTCTCTTCCCATCACTCTGGTACAAGTTGATCTTAGTCTCATCTGTCCATAGGATCTTGTTCCAGAACTGTGAAGGCTTTGTTTGGTGTTGTTTGGAAAACTCTAATCTGGCCTTCCTGTTTTTGAGGCTCGCCAATGGTTTACATCTTGTGGTGAACCCTCTGTATTCACTCTGGTGAAGTCTTCTCTTGATTGTTGACTTTTACAAACATACACCTACCTCCTGGAAAGTGTTCTTGATGTGGCCTAATGTTGTGAAGGGTGTTTTCTTCACCAGGGAAAGAATTCTTCGGTCATCCACCACAGTTGTTTTCCGTGGTCTCCCGGGTCTTTTGGTGTTGCTGAGCTCATCGGTGCGTTCCTTCTTTTTGAGAATGTTCCAAACAGTTGTTTTGGCCACGCCTAATGTTCTTGCTATCTCTCTGATGGGTTTGTTTTGTTTCTTCAACCTAATGATTGCTTGCTTCACTGATATTGACAGCTCTTTGGATCTCGTCTTGAGAGTTGACAGCAACAGATTCCAAATGCAAATAGCACACTTGAAATTAACTCTGGGCCTTTTATCTGCACATTGTAATTGGGGTAATGAGGGAATATCACACACTTGGCCATGGAACAGCTGAGAAGCCAATTGTCCCATTACCTTTGGTCCCTTAACAAGTGGGAGGCACATCTGCAAACTGCTGTAAGTCCTACACCGTTCACCTGAGTTGGATGTACATACCCTCAAATTAAAGCTGACAGTCTGCAGTTAAAGCACATTGTGTTTGTTTCATTCCAGCTCCATTGTGGTGGTGTATAGAGTCAAAGATGTTAGAATTGTGTTGATGTCCCAATATTTCTGGACCTGACTGTATATATGTGTACATCTCTCTCAGACCCAAAAAGCTTTGTGATAGCATGTCTGTTTAACTGAAAAGGAATTACATACATCACGTGGAATGACTCACAGTACATCATCCTATCTGGTGATTGCCCTAAGGCAGACTTGGCATGGTAATAGGTTTTCATAATCCCTGTTTCAATATGCTCAGAAAATCAAATTTGATTTTATATTTTTTTTTATGGAGCTGAAGAGAAAATTAACATCCATCTTTGTTAATATCCTCCACGGACCAAAACTTCACCAAAATCTGGGACATCTAAATACTTTCCATTTGTGATCTGTATTAAATTATTTTAATTAAAATGTACTGTAAACTGTCACCGGGGGGGGGGAATCAGGGGACAGACTTCCTAATATTTGTCGATTCCTGTACACAATGCATTATAAACTGATAACTCCTCATCAAACTGGAGCAATCTGTTTATACAATGTAAAGTAAACTTGTGCTCGACAGGACACTTTCCTGGAATTAATTCTCAGGATACTGCATTGATCATAAAAGATAAATATATTAAAGGAATACTCAAAATAATACCATATTTACATGCTTTTTATGCCTGCTGAATGACACTACTGACTCATTCAAAATGCATTGCATGTTTTTATAAGCACACTAGCAAAGAAATTCATATCCCTTTAACCCTTTCGCTGCTGAGGCTTTTCCCGCCTCTGTGCTGAGCTCATTTTTACCGATTTTGCTCATCATGTTTAAATGCGTTTTGAAGGCTTATTTTAGTATATGACCCAGACATATTAGATATCGTTGTTTCCGTCAGACTCGGCAGATTCATAATATGTCATTATTATATGTATACGTCATGACCTGTCTGTATATTATAACAAAAAATGCAATAAAATATGAATTTTCAATAATTTACAACGTGTAAAGTGTTTTTTTCACATTTTAACATGCGAGCAATTGCGGTTATATTTTGTATGGGGTGCGCTTGTTAAAAAAATTAGAAATGGGGTCTCGTTACATTTTTTTTTGGGGAAAATTACACGATTTTTAACAAACGCACCGCATACACAAATCGTTAGTGCAGCATCATTGTTCACATTATAATTGAAATGGGAACAATATTGCTGCATTAACGAACCAAAAAAAAGAAAAAAAACTTGTTTATTTTTTTTTATAATTTTTTTAAAAATATTTTTTTTTTTTTATTTTTTTTTTTTTAAAAATACTTTTTTCATACTCATGTTTGGTATTGTTGGAACGGCCATGCTCTGGCCGATCCAGCAATATCAAACATTAACCCCTAACTGCAACGGATCGGGAGATAGGGGGTTCATTTGAACCCCCTATCTCCACCATTGGTGGCAGTTAGGGGTTAACTCCAAGACTGGCGTCATCGTGCTATGCACAATGATGCCAGACCTCAGGGGGCATTCCCGGAAGCTTGGCCGACATCCAAGATGTCGGCCAGCTCCGGGAAAGGATCACGAACCGGCGCTTTTCGGCGCTGAATCGTGATCCAGCCCCCATGGGGTTAATTCCAGGTACCGTTAGGAAGGGCAGGCTGTGCCCTTCCAAACGGTGCCTGTATTAACCCCCGCAATGCCAGTGATCGGGAGGGAGAGAGGTCCGAAGGACCTGCCCCCCCTCCCTTTCAAGTGCCTCCTCCGCACATGCGGGGGGGCACCTGAATTAGGTGTCATCGCGCCACCGCGATGACACCTAATTAGGCCGGCGGCAGTTCCGGGTGCTGGGCTGACATCGAGGATGTCAGCCCGCACCGGGGGGCCCAGCGATCGGCCGGAACCCGGCCGATCGCTGGCCCCAAAGGGAGGACGCGCTCAGCGCGTCCACCGCAAGGAACGTTACCTGCGGGTGGACGCGCTGAGCGCGTCCTCTGCAGCGAAGGGGTTAAGTAATTGAGCAGATGCTGATCACAGACTCCGCCCCAGGGACGTGCAGTCAGGGGTGGCAGGGGAGGCAGCGCCTCCCCTGCCATTCCAGTAAATTAATGTACTCATTGTGCTGTAATGACATGTATTGTGTGTATATTTAAACTGTAAATAAAATGTTATTTATTGAAAAAGTTTTCATATTCACCTGTCCACGCTCCCTGGCTGTGCTTCTCTGTCCTCTGCTTTTTTTCCCTTCCCCTTTCAGTTTGCCGGCTGCTGTGTGTGTGTGATTCACTACACAGACAGCAGGGACAGCACTGAGCCAGCCTAGCCTACGCAATTTGCGCAGCTGAATGCTACACTAATTGCGTAGCTCAAACTGGCATTGCTTCCTGGTTCTACGCTCTTTTGTGCCTCCAGAGGCACTGAGAGCAATTGAAAACTTGAGCCAATGGGAAAGCTCCATTGGTCTCAAGCAATTCTTTTAATTAAAAAAACGCCCCCCATGGGAGGCAGAGCTCCCCATGGATTGACTGATGCAGGATAGTCATGTGACTGTCCTCGTCAGTCGTGGGGGGGGCAGGCAGGGGTCAGCAGTCAGCATGTGTGTAATAGCGCCCTCTATTAGTCAGTATTGTAAGTGCATTCTCTTAGAACTGTAAAAAAATAAAAAAAATGCGAACTTTACTTTATAAATAGTGAAACTCTATTCTCCTATATAACGATAATCAAATGCGTAAATTGTGACTGAGTAACCCTGTTTATATCTGGCTCTGATACTAGCCAGTGCCTCACCAGCCACTGACCTCACCGCACGTCACTGCTCCGCCCAGTGATTTTTTGCACCTTTGGTCCCACGCTTCTCCTTCTCTTCAGCTCAGGGACTCCTGAATCCGCAAGTCTTTGAAGCTTTTCTTCGCAATTTGTGCTCCAAAACAACTTGTGCACTGCAGGAAACACAACTGGCGCACCGCAACAAACTTGCACATTTTACATATGCAAGTTCCATAGTGCCTGCTCAAAAAGATGGAAAGGAGCTGCACACACACTTAGCTTGTTACAGCAACTGGTCTGAGAGAGGTGATGTCAGCACACTCTCTGCTGATATCACTAGTGACCGATCTGGTGACCGGTGTTCTGTTGAAAAATGTCTACCCATCACATTATGCCTCACATGTACAGCGTATGCACAGGAATGACGTGACACCAGCTGGTCATCTCGTCACACCCGTGCATGAGCGGATGGTCAGACTAGCCATCTTGGGTGCATGAAGGGTGGAGGCAATATCTGATCATCACCCAATGCATCCTGCCCAGTGCCCATGTATGAGACACGCTACACATACGGAGAAGAGGAATAAACATAAACACTGACAAATACAGAGAGCAGTACAGAATACTCCTCACTGTTCTCTGTAGATATCCAAGTCTATTTGCCCCCTTCTCCGTATGTGTAGCGTGTCTCGCGCATTGGCACTGGGCAGGATGCATTATCTGACGATCACATATTGCTTTCCCCTTCATGCACCCGAGATGGCTAGTCTGACCATCCACACATGCGTGGATGTGACGTGATGACCAGCTGGTCGGCAGATCAGCTGACATGATTTCACTTCTGTGCGTACGCAGCTCATTGACTGCATTATCCAACGAGAGGCATTTCTCGACAGAACACCGGCAGCCACAAAGGTTAAAAGTCCCAGCTGCTGGCCATGCTGGGTGGGTTGGAAGAAACTCCTCCCCTTCACCCACTGATTTCTCCAGATCTGGGCACGAGGGGCACTCTTCACATCATTTAAAAAGATAAAGTGGTCAGAATGAGTAGAGTGTCCCTTTCAATTATCACTTGAGGAGTTATCCCTTCCCACTTAGCACTTGGTCAAGCTCTGCAATATGGTGGAAACTCAAGCAAATGCCGCACCCAATGGAAGCCAATGCTAGATTGGAGGCTGATTACTTAATAGGGATTTAAAGAATATGCTATATATTTGCCCGTCTTTTTCAACCACAACATACAAATAAGACTGAATTGTCTGAGTCAACAGTGAGCCTGGCCATGACTGGGTAACTTTAAGCATGATGAAGGGGTCTTATTTTAACCAGTAACAATTAAAAATAAGCACTGTATTAAATATAAAATAAATACAAAAATCGAAATGTCTATTTCTTTAAGAAAATCTGCATATCATTTTGTAAATAATGCTGAATTGAAATGAGTTTATAAATAAATTCACTTAATACCAAGTGCAAATGAAACATGTCACACAACTGTAAGTAGTAAATACGTACTTGCACTTGCGAGAACCCAACCTCCTCCGTGAACAAAAACAATGCTGCGTTTCAATTCCCCATGCGGCTCCGATGTTGGTTCAAAGACTCTTACTTCTACACCATCAAAGACAGTGTCTGTGACTTTCAGATTGCCAGATGACACAGGATCGTTCTTATCAAGAGTAGTCATAAAGTGCAGTATTCTCAGGCGATGGCCGAGACCGAAGTAATGGGCTAGATCAGACTATGGAGAAAAAAAAGGAAAACTTTATATACTTAAGTTGTTAGTGACATAAACTTCCACTTTCCTTACAGAGTAAATTATTCACACGGTGGTGGTTGCACTCCTCTGAACAGCAAGTGCCCACAGAAATCATTATTAGGGTACCTTTGTAAGCTTTCACATTGTGCAAGGTCTGTGGGCAAAGCAGTATGGACCATACAGTGTGCCGAGTGCTTATCATATGATTTTATTGGGATTTTGGAAAGTTTATATGCTTGCCGATGAGGTTGTAGGTGACCACAGCCTTTATGGAGGACAGTGCCCACCAAGTCACATATTGATATTGTTAAGCTAATCGATAACATACAAACATGGAGCTGAACAATGAACTATAATATGATATCACATTTTTCCCCAAGCTCACAGCTCCTGTGCTCCTGGTTTACTATTTAAGGCCTTAGTCAGGGCCGGATTTATAATTAGGCAAAGTAGCCTTGTAGCTATAGGCATCTGCCACAAGGGGCACCTCTGTAAACTATTTATTTTTTTACCACAATACAATCAGTTAGACCCCTGTATCTCTGGAGCCCTATAGGCTGCAAGGACATATAAAGGAATCATTCGAAATGGCAGTGTATGGCATTTCCAATGAAACATGACCAGGTTTACCTAAAAATAAAATAAATATATTCTCTTTTTTTCTCTAAAGCAGCACTAGTGTTCACTTTGCAACTATAAAGTGAACAGTAATGCTGCAATAACTCACCTTCTCATTTCCCACAAGGCCGGCAAGTGTGGAGGAGGTGATGGCATGATGCATTGTTTCAGCGACAACCTACAGGGTTAATCAGAGAGGTGAAAACCAGGAGAATGGCAGGAGAAGAGAAGAAATAGCTGATCTGGAAAGTGAGATATTTTGACCTAGAATTTTCACTTCTCCAGTCATTCTACTGGGTTTTCACCTCTCTGTTAGAATACGACACTGCAGAGAGGAGACAGGGTGGAATCCTGCATCTCAGATTTTTCACCATACAAGGTCAAGTGAGGTCTCATTGGAAAGGTCAAAGTTTGGCCCTTCCAATGATACCAAACATGATCTGTAATGTTTAAAAATAAATTGAAAAAAGAGCTGCATTTTCTTTTCTTCCTCTGTTCTAATGCAGAAGCAATTTATGCTTTTACTTATAAAGCAAACAATGAACTTACCTTCTCATTTTACATGCTGGGAGCAAATGTGGAGATGATGGTGCAAAGCCATATTACACATTGGTTCATATAGAGCTCTGCTCCAAGGATAGTGGGAGTCCTCAGGACACCTGTATCTCCATTATTTACTGCTCACAAGTTCAAGTTAGGTATCATTGGACAGGTGAGATTCTGGCCTTTCTAATAATTCCAAACATTAGTAAAATGTAAAACATAAAACCAATTTTTGATGCAAAGCAAGTTTTGATATCCTATTGAAAAATTGACTATTATAAGGCTAGGGACAGATGAGCGCATTTTCTGCGGCCACCGTCAAAATGTACGTCGATGCGTGCGCACGCATTTTTTCACGGAATACGCTTAAGTTGTCAGACGATGCGCAATTCTGGACGTATTTCATGACGGTGGGGAAAAAAGAGAAAATCAGATGAATCTAATCAATTGAGAAATGAAAAATAAGGGCAAGGGTTATAAAAAGCCATTTTGGGGATGGTGGGGTTTTTCAAAGATGGATCCTGCACACGTCTTTGTGTTTGGTGCGATGGGGTACCTGTACCTTAAGAGGAAGAGAAAGCGGCGAACCTGGGTTCATGAAATCAACGCTGCCAGACCGACGCATGGACACTTCGTGACGCTGTACAGGCCACTGCGAGAGAGGGACCCCGTGAAGTTCTTCAACTACATGCGGATGTCCATCGCCTCCTTTGATGAACTGTTGTCGCGGGTACGGGAGCCGCTGACCAAGAGGGACACCAACATGCGGGCCGCCATACCACCGGAGGAGATGATAGTCATCACTTTGAGGTACGTACTGTCACACACCTGCATACATGACATCGCTGCCAGTCACCTGACATGAGTGCATCATGTCTGTAGTCACATGCCCACTGTTACATGCACACACACACACACACACGGGCATCACATCACACGTACATAATCATAAATGACTCCGACAACAATGTAGAAAAATAATAATATAATATGAAATAAAATAACAGTAATATATTCTGGACATATATTAAAACTCGTTAACTCAAGGTCAGGATATATAAAACATCAAAACAAATAACACATAACAAACAAAAAAATAACAATATTTATGACATGTATCACAGTTGCTGATACCGCGGAGCATCTGGGTCATGAGGGCCGGTGGTGTGGCTACAGCTGGACCCCGACTCCGTGTGTGGCCTGGCTCCAGGGGGCATGGCTGGGCGGGTGGACAGCACCTCACTGGAGACGGAAGATCCACTGGCATTGGTGGATTGTGGCACAGCATGGTAGGCGGCTGCGTGATGGGGACGGGAAAGGATGTCCTCCAATATTTCCAGGGATCTGTGCCGGTACTCCATCTTCTCAGCCTCGCTCATCCTGTTGAGGAGGAGCATACATGCATTGAAGAAAGACATGTCCACAGAGTCCGCAATCATGCAGCGTTGGTGTGCATGGTTGGTCTGAGCCTCCATGAAGGTGACCATGGCCTGCTCCAGGTCTGCAGCTTGTGCCCTTCTCTTCTGGCCAGGTCTGGTGCTGACCGTTGTTGCGGTACTTGCCACCTGTGGTGTCTCCGAATCCTCCTCCATTTGCGACTCAGCACCACCCCGGTTCTCCTCCTCCTGGCAGCTGGCAGAACCTCCTGGCACCATTTGTTGTACCTGTGTGCCAGAGGTCGATGGCTGGTCCATGCTGCTGACACTCCTGCGCGGCTCCTGGGTCCTGCGGAGGAACGATAGTTGCTCGGCATATATGTACCCACGGACCTTTCGCACCAGCTCCAGAGTGCGCAGCCATGGCCTGCTTCTTCTGGACGCGCATGTAGTTGTCGCGTACTGTGCGCCATTTGTTCATCGCCTCTTGTGCTGAAAAACATGATGAGAGTGACATTAGCTTGTGTTCATGGTATGTGATCATATTCAAACATTTTTGTTTTGTCTTCTAGGTATCTCGCTAGTGGGTGCAGTTTGAAGGATCTGCATTATAGCTTCCGCGTTGGCAGATCAACAGCTGGTGAGATGGTCCGCAAGGTGTGCCAAACCATATGGGAGACCATGAAGGGCGAATGTGTGCCAAGACCGACACATACGGCATGTCTGGAAATTGCAGCAGGATTCTGGGAGAGAGCCAACTTTCCAAACTGCCTGGGAGCCGTGGATGGCAAACATGTCCGCATAGTGAAGCCACCGCACAGTGGCTCACTGTATCAGAATTATAAACATTACTTTTCTATGGCCTACTGGCGGTGGCAGATGCCAACTATAATTTTGTGTATGTGGATGTCGGTTCATACGGCAAGGACTCTGACTCCACATTGTTCAGGAACTCCACACTGTGGAATGAAATTGAGAGTGGGTCCCTGAACATCCCCAGAGCCGCACCATTGCCTGGCAGTGACGTGGCAGTCCCCTATGCCTTCGTGGGTGACGAAGCATTCGGCCTATCCACACACCTCCTACGGCCCTACTCAGGGACACACCTGACTGTGAAGAAGCGGGTGTTTAATTATAGGCTGTCGCGGGCGAGACGGTATGTGGAGTGTACCTTTGGCATACTGACCAACAAGTGGAGGATTCTACATAGACCGCTGGATGTCAATGTGGACTTCTGTGTGGACATAGTGAAATGCTGTTGCATTCTACATAATTATGTGCGGGCCAGGGATGGTTTTAATTTTGACGATACCCTCACAGTTGTCGGTCTTGAGGATGATGTGAACTATGACATCATAGCTGTGAATAGATACAGCATCGCCATCGCTGATGCTGATCTAATTATTTCATCAGTGATGCAGGTGAGGTGCCCTGGCAGCTGGGGAGCATTTGAGTTTCACATCAATGATTACATTTGTTTGTTTATTATTATTATTGTGATTTACATTTATGGGATTATGAATTAAATAATATTATACTCACTCTGTATGTGCTGCTCTTTCTCGGACCACGTATCATAATCCGGGTACACCTGACGGGACACCTCGACCCATGCGCTCGCCTTCTTCCCCTTGTCCTTATACCTCTCGCAGGCCGTATCCCAGATCCCTGGGTGCTCCCCCACAGCGCTGATGAGCCTCTCGACGTCCATCTCTGGTCCAGACATCTTTCACAGTCGCAGGTACTCACCAACGCAATTCTGGGGAATTCCGGCTGTTTGAGCGTTATGTAGGCCGCACACTAGCAGCGTCTGACGTCTCCTAATCACGCACACACGCTGCCATGCGGCCGCAGCGCACTCTGTACGTCTGTAGCAGCGGTTTCACGTTCTGAGAAAAATGCGTTCATTTGCCGGTTGCGTGTGTGTCGGCGCACTTTTGTACGCACGTACTGCGTATATTGGCCGTCATTGGCCGTTATGTGCTGCTACTGCCGCCGTGATTTAGTGCGCCTGCACGCGCGTTCCGACTGCCCCACTCTGACCCTAGCCTAAAGCAGCAGTGAAGAATTGGTAAAAAAAAGACACGTCTTGAAAAGGCCCTCAGCCATGGCCCTATGTTGATGTCCAGAAGTTTGGTTGCTACGTGCTGAAATGGAGCATCATTTTTCATAGCAAGGGTTAGGCTTAGCAACTTAACTCTAATTTTAATTTCTATTTGTGCTTGTTTTAAGGTTAAAGCAATTCTAATTTTGACAGGAAATTTTAATTTAATTTTAGTCATACAGGGTTATTCAAAGAGAGCCGATCTGGCCCCGAAATGTAACCGAACACTGAAATTCAGCGTACGGCTACATTTCCTGACCATTCGGCTATTCAGAGAGCAGGCAATTCACCAAATGTTGGCAAATTGCCTGCACCTACGGTGCCTGTTCCGAGGGCAGTGAAACACCCATAGAGAAGCAATGCTTCGTCTATTCAGAGAACACAAAACAGCAGGGAAAAGTTGCCGAAATTCCCTGCTGTTCGGTGGTTTAATTTGTCAGATTTATTCAGGAGTATCCCATAGGCTTCAATGTTAAAAAAAATCCAGTTTTAATTCAATATCTAATAAACCATTTATTATTTTATTCTGCTCTAAAGAGTCTCCTTTTTTTTTTTAGGATTTTTTTTGTCAACTTTTTTTTCCATTTTGTTTTTTAAATGTTTTTTTTTTTTGTTTAAAATATTTTTATTGGCAAAGTATGAAATACAAGTCGCATAAGAGACAATATTGTCACAATAATGTAGAATACAATCAAAGTGCCTCTTGGTCATAAACAGTGCCGAAATTTTATAAAATAACAAATTCTAAATTAACTCTAACTAAAAGGTGATCATCGTATCCTTAAATAAGCAGCAGTAAAGCTAGTACCAGAATGGTATGTCAAGACAACACAGCCCAGGCGTGGATCTAAATTCACCTCTGCCCCTCCATAACCGGTCGATTATCTTTACGAGACCTCTTGTTCCCCCACCGGTGGCCTGTCTGAGACCGTTATTGAGCGAAGGTTCGAGGACCATGGACGCCAGATCGCATAAATTTCCTCATATTTACCCAAACTATTGTAGTGCGCTTCTTCTAAAGCTCTGACCCCCTCCACCCTCAGAACCCAACCCCTGACGGTGGGTGCACATTCCCTCCTCCAATATAACGGAATCAGTTAACAGAATTGCCAGAAGCGAGTTTTTAAAGGAGAGCATCGAAAAGGGCAGTACATTAAGCAAATAGGCAGAGGGAGTAAATTCCACTTCCAGGCCCCCTAAACGCGATATCTCATGTGCAACGTCTGACCAGAAGTTTTGAATTTTCGGGCAAGTCCACCATATGTGGACATAGTTACCTCTGGCCACTTTACACCTCCAACAGATATCAGGCAACAATGGATCCATAGCATGTAAAACAGACGGGGTAAGATACCATCTCATAAACAATTTACAATTCGATTCACGAAGCGCCTGACTCCTGGACGCAAAGTATGTAAGTTCGAAAGCCCTGGACCATTCCTCAGCCGAAATATCTACTCCTAAATCTGTTTCCCACTTAAGTAGCAACGGAGAATCAATTTTATAGGCCCCTCTCATTATGTATGAATAAAGATTCGAGACAATATGTCCATATCTATTCTTATCGGTACAGACGGTCTCAAAGGGGGCCAATGGAGGCAACCCCCTCTGTCAACCACGTAGTAGAGCGAATAAAGTGACTTAGTTGGGCATATTGGAACTTCACCATAGACTTGTTCGCTATTTCTGGGGCCACCAATCGGTCCAGGGGGAGCAATCTGCCGTCTTCCACTACTGCTTCTAGCGGTATATACGGTTTTGGTAGTAACCCATCCAAAAATGTCGGGGTCAGTCCCGGTGGGAACAGGGGATTGTGAGTCAAAGGTGTCAAGCGGGAAGTCAGTGTAGTCAGTCCTAACGCCACTCCATGTTTCCTCCACAGCCTTAGCAGTGTGCTCAGTAGCGGGTGTGACCGAAGCCCCAGGTTTGCCAGCGGTGCCGACTGCCAGGGCAAGGAGGACAATGGCCAAGCAATTCCTGCCTGTAACACATTTTCCCAAAGCTTACCCATCGTTCCTTTGGCCAAGCCGTATAGTATAGAAAAAACCGCTGCTAGATAGTAAAAATAAGCATGGGGCAGGCCTAGACCACCCCTTCCCACCGGTCTTGTCAATTCACTGTAAGATATCCTCGCCCTCTTCCCCCTCCAAACATAGCCTGTAAATGTCTGTCGCAAATCAGAGAAAAATGTCTGAGGTACAGTAATAGGGAGGGTTTGGAACAAATATAACAGTCGAGGTAATATATTCATCCGTAAGACATTGATTCTTCCCAACCATGAAATATGGGGTAAGTTCCAGTTACGTAAGTCCCCCTTGATCTGTTGCAACAGAGAAACGTAATTCAACTGAAATAATTTGTCTAGGTCCGACGATAAGCGTATTCCTAAATATTTAAGTCCCTCTGGAACCCACCACATTGCATAGGTATGATGAATACTCTCAGTCACGACTCGTGAAAGGTTTACCCCTAAAAACTCACTCTTCAGCATGTTAATTTTATATCCCGAGAAAGCTGCGAACGCATCTAATTCCGTCATCAAAGCCGACACCGATGAAAGGGGATCCGTCAAGGTGAACAACAGGTCGTCCGCAAATGCGGCCACCTTGAGCTCCTGTCCCAGAACAGTTACTCCTCGAATCGCCGGATTATCTCTAATCGCTTGCAATAGGGGTTCCAGATACAGCAGGAACAGGAGAGGGGACAGAGGGCACCCCTGTCGAGTCCCATTATGTATCGTCAATGGAGTCGATTGTCTGCCATTAACCCGCACTCGTGCCTGAGGGCAGTCATACAGCGCCCGCAACCACGAACACCATCGATCACCAAAACCCATCCTCTCCAACATCTGAAAAAGATAAGACCAGTCCACTCGGTCAAACGCTTTTTCAGCGTCAACCGAGAGGACTAACAAAGGCTGATCCATCCTGGAAGCATGATGGATGAGGGAGACGGTACGAATAGTATTATGATGGGCTTCCCTGCCCGGTACAAAGTCCATCTGGTCTCGGTGAATCACTGAAGTCAGGAGAGACTTAAGTCGTAAAGCCAGTATTTTCGTAAACAATTTTAAGTCAACGTTTATTAAAGATATGGGTCTATAATTAGCGCAATCTAACGGGTCTCTATCCGGTTTCGGTATCACAGAGATAGAGGCGAGGAGCGTCGCAGGTGGAATAGGAAAGGTATCCGAAATAGAGTTAAAAGCTTTAACAAATCTAGGGCCCAGAATAGACCCGAAAGTCCTATAATATAGCACCGTAAACTCATCAGGGCCCGGGCTTTTATCCAAGGGCGTTAATTTTAAAGCCTCCGTAAATTCCTCTAATGTAAGCGGGTTATCTAATTGTCGGCTAACATTATGCGGTAAAGTAGTTTTAATCGTCTTAGCCAAAAACGAGTCCACTATATGCTCAGGGACCCTACTCTCATCAATATTATATAAAGTTTGGTAATAAGCATGGAAGGCTTCCGCAATGTCTCGGATCGTATCGACCTCGGATCCCGTGCTAGTACGCAGTTTTGGGATAAAAGTAGCTTGATATCGTTTCTTCAGAGCACGTGTAAGTAGCCTGCCACATTTATTCCCTTGGGTGTAGTAAGCATATTTCGTCAGTGTAAGGGCCTGCGCCACCTGTGCATTCGTTAATTTAGCTAAGTCAGCTCTTAAGAGAACTAATTGTCGGAATGATTCAGGATCTAGGTCAGATTTATGCGTCAGTTCTAAGGCCGTGATCTCCCTCAGCAATTCCTCCGTTCTGGTGGTCCGTTCCTTCTTGCGCCTGGAGCCCAACTGGATAAAAGCACCTCTCAACACACACTTGTGAGCCTCCCAAACCGTCGCGGGTGTTACATCATCTGTGTCATTTTCAAGGAATTAATTCTCTAAGGAGGCAGTCACCTCCGCTCGCGTCATGGGATCAGATAGCAATGACTCATTCAAACGCCAGGCATTCTCCGTTCGCACTAAATTAGGTAGGGCTAAAGATAACAGAAGGGGTGCATGGTCCGACCATGTTATGGGTCCTATTTTGCAACTGCGTACCATTTCCAAAGCCCTATGTTCCACAAAAAAATAGTCTATTCTAGAATACTTCTTAAAGGCATGTGAATAAAATGTGTAGTCCTTTACTGCTGGATTACTGAGACGCCAACAATCTATCAGATGGTCCGCTGACAAGAGTTTACGAAATTGGACCCGTAGAGAGGGAACAGACGATCCCCCACCCTGGACACAATCTGCCGGCATATCTAACGAAACATTGCAATCACCCCCTAAGACCACAAAACCTTCCTGAAACTCGGACAAACGTCATAACACTTTTCGGAGACATTTGGTTTGCAAGCGGTTCGGCAGGTAAACATTTACAAAAGTTAACTTAGTATTGCCCAACATCCCTTTAACCATCAAAAATCGACCTTGCGGGTCCGTTACCACATCTTGCAGAGTAAAAGGCACATGTCTCGCAAATAGAATGGCAACCCCCCTAGATTTTGTCTCCCCAAAATTGCTAAAATAGCCCGTCAGATAGCGAGCATTGCGAAACCCTGGTGCGGAACCCTCTCTAAAATGTGTTTCCTGAACAAAAATAACATCACCTTTCAACCTCTGGAATTCTGCAAGAGCCTTTGAGCGTTTGGCAGGCATATTAAGACCTCGGACATTCATAGAAATCAAATTTAAATTAGCTATTTAAACTAGTGAGAGAGGAGGGCGTCAGAGCCCGGGACCTGCTCATACCCCCTAGTAGCATAGCAAATCGTACGAGTGATCACCAAAAAAAAAATCTAATAACAACACAAAACTATAAAAAAATTGAGGTAGTGTAGATCTCTGATAGTGGGAAAACCCATCAGAGGACATAAAAAAAAAACACCACTCAGGAGGCGGCCGAGAAAGTCTCAGAATTTTCCAAAAATTCTGGGTGCTGAGCAAGAGTCTCATCCGACTGTCTCGGTTGCCGGACCCAAGCGCATTCAATCAAAAAAAGTTTTTGCAAGGGGGCAGAAAATATCAAAAAAGCGTATAAACTTTCAAATGACAATGGCAGCAAAAGCAAGGTCTTCCCTCATGGTTCTGGATCAGGCTCAGGAGGGGCCGCTGCAGAGGGCTTGCCTCTACGTTTTTTTTTCACCTGTTGAGTCCAGCGGGGTCGCTGTGGGAAGGGTAGAGTGTCATATGGCGACGGCGAACCATACCAGTCTGGGATGTCGACTTCTGGGAGTCCAAAAACACGCACAAAGTCCGGAATGTCCTCAGGACATGCAACAGAATGAACTTGGTTGCTATGCGTCACCTGTTAAGATAGTGGGAATCCCGATCGGTAACGAATATCACGTTCCTGGAGCGTTTCCGTTAATGGTTTCAGAGCCCTCCGTGCCTGTAAAGTGGTCCAGGAAACATCTTGGAAGAAAAGTATCACTTGACCGTCCACTTTAATTTCCGAAGTTTTGCGTGCTGCTCTGAGAATTTCCTCTTTCAGTGTAAAATCTTGCAAGCGACAGATAATATCACGAGGTGCGTCATTTTGTGATCCCCTCGGCCGCAGTGCACGGTGAGCTCTATCCAGAACTAATATGTCCTCTCCAGATCGACCCAGGATATCATTAAACAGACCACGGAGTAGCTCTTTAACATCTTCCTTGCCAGAGTCTGCTTCCGGGTAACCCTTTATGCGAAGATTGTTTCCTCTGCCTCTATTATCAACATCATCCAGGTGTCTATGCAGCGTGGCCAACTGTTTAGCTTGCGTCAGCATTTGACCATTTAAACGTTCCACATGAGAAAATAATGCATCTCTGTCCTCTTTCAAGTCCACTACGCGGCCTCCCAACTGCTTCAAATCAGATCCCAGTTCATCAAATTTAGTATTAAAATTGCGCTCCATTTGAGTAAACTGAGCAGCCAAATCCGTTTTGGTCGGCAAACTCTGTAATAAGGCCCGCAGTTCGTGGTCCATATCGCTCCCTTTTATTGCTGAATCTAATCGTGGCGGGGAGGCCTCCTGATCTGAGTTGCCGGGCGCCATTTTGGATCCCTTACCGGAGGGCCGCGGGTGAGATGTATCTCCCAAGAACGGTAAAATGGAGGATCGGCGTTGGGTCCCCGCAGTCCCCGAGAGTCCTGAGGTAGTAAGTGTCTTTTTCCGCTGTGCCATTGCTGTTATTTCTGCCCCGAAATGACAATCTGTGCACTCGGGCCTGGGAGCTCAGCACTCACACATCCAGCTCTCTCTGTGTTACGGCCACGCCTCTAAATGTTTTTGTCATTTTTCTGTAACAGACCTTTTTATTATCATTCATTGGATCTTATGTGTAAATTCCAGACATTTTCGTTCAGTGTTTTTTTTGTAAACAGCGTTTCAATTTTCAAACTTTCAAGCGTACTATTTTTTGGTTTTTTTTCACCTCATTCGTCTGTGTGTCGGGTTTATTCGGCGGCTGCTCTGCGCTGTGATCGTCGGCTAGTCGAGTTTCTCTGGCGTGTTCGGTGGGGTTAATCCAGCGGTTTTCTGTGGGTTTCGGTGAATGTTCGGTTAGTGTTCGGCGAGTTTGCGGTGAGTGGTCATTGGGTTTGCAACGGGTTTTCCATGCACTACGGCGGCCCTGTGGTGCTTACTGAATACACCGCAGGGTCGGCGAAATAGGATCGCCGAATCGCCCCGAAGTGCAGGGAACGAAAAGTCACCGAACGTACCATGACTTTTCGATTCTCTTTGAATAACCCTGATAGTTTTCTGGCTTAGGCTGGTGTCAGAAGAGCGCATTTTGTACGGACTGTGCGTCCGTGCAGTATGGACGCACTTTTTGACGGAAGACGCAGTAGTGCCCACACAGTCCGTTTTTGTGACTGATGTTATTTTTGATGGATGTAGGAGGGAAAATAAATTAAAATGAAAAAACATTTTGTCCGTCAAAAATGCTCGAAGTATAAATGCAGTCCGTCTGACCACGTTCCATCACTCACACACAAAGCTATGCGGACGTCCGTTCTAGCAGTATTACGTTCTTGCCTAACCTGCGTCCATTTGCCGCATCCGTCCGCACTTCTGTGCGGAAGAACTTCGTGTGTGGGCTCCATTTAACACAATTGTGTGCTATCATGGACGTACTTATGTGCGGCAATGCAGACGTGAACACTGCGCTCGTCTGGCACAAGCCTAAAATGACATTTTGTTTTAGTCATATTTTAGTCGTCTGAATGGTTTTAGTTTTAGTCTAGCTTTGTTGACTAAATGTAAAAGACAGCGTGAATCTGGCGCTTTTCTTAGTGGTTGTGAGATTATTAAGGCGTGCTCAATATAGGTCGGTGCTGCAAGCTAGAAGATATGTGTTTACAACCTCAAAAACACGAATATAATAGAAAAGAAAAAACACTTCCAGGCGCACCTTACTAAAATTTCCACTTTTTTTAAAACCAAAAATGGCCAATGTGCAAACATCAAATGAATTAATATTTAAACAAAACAGTGGTTATATTATGATAAATGTGTATAACTTTAAGGAATACTTATATTTCAGTGGTGTTTCTTTTTTTTCCCTTCTCTCAGCATGGGGTCCTGCGATGTAGCTGTTCGGTATCCCAAGACAAAAGGAGGGGGGAGGGTATTTCTCCACTTGAAAAAAAAGGCAGCAGAGCGGCAGATAATTCAATTAAAATGCATTTATTAATCAATAAAAAGGTAGACCGTCAACTATAAAATCAATTGTTAAAATACTAATTAAGTAGGATCAACAAAAACGCGCTTTCACCAATAGGCTTCATCAGTTGTTATCCTTTCTGAATGATCAGTCTGTGCAAGAAGTGCAAAAAGTCCAGTTTTTTTGGACTTTTTGCACTTCTTGCACAGACTGATCATTCAGAAAGGATAACAACTGATGAAGCCTATTGGTGAAAGCGCGTTTTTGTTGATCCTACTTAATTAGTATTTTAACAATTGATTTTATAGTTGACGGTCTACCTTTTTATTGATTAATAAATGCATTTTAATTGAATTATCTGCCGCTCTGCTGCCTTTTTTTTCAAGTGGAGAAATACCCTCCCCCCTCCTTTTGTCTTGGGATACCGAACAGCTACATCGCAGGACCCCATGCTGAGAGAAGGGAAAAAAAAGGAACACCACTGAAATATAAGTATTCCTTAAGTTATACACATTTATCATAATATAACCACTGTTTTATTTAAATATTAATTCATTTGATGTTTGCACATTGGCCATTTTTGGTTTTAAAAAAAGTGGAAATTTTAGTAAGGTGCGCCTGGAAGTGTTTTTTGTTGACTAAATGACACAAGATTTTAGTCTACTAAATCTAGAAGAGATTTAGTAACTAAAATCGAAATGTAGAAAGTGTACTATGCATTAGTTAAGCATCTATCTAGAATTTCTAAATGCAGTATACACTTCTGGAGTCACATCTACCTGGAAATATATAATTCATCATTTCTCTCTTACTGGAGATTGGATCTTCCCAAATAGCCCCTAACATTTTAGTTTAGTTTTTATTGGTCAACTACAATGTCAAAGGATTTTCATCATAGTTTTTATTTAGTTTTAGTCACAAAAATAATGTAGTCGACTAAGTCTTTGATGACTATTAGTTGACGAAACTAACACTGAGTTAAACCTACCCTTAACATTTTGACCCTTCTTTTGATGTGAACACAGCGAGAAACAGTTTCAGTTTTTAGAAAATGTTTAATTTTTGTTTTATATACATCCAGAAAAAATGGCGTCGCGCCCATACTCAGAGGGGCTGCAACAGCCAGGAGTAACAGCCCTGTTCATGTATAAAACATAACAAGAGACAAAAGGTGTCATCTGCGCTCGTTTCTATGTATTTCCATGTACCATGCGCGACGCCATTTTTTCTGTATGTATGTATGTATATTATGCTTGTAACACCAGTTAGTCGTTTTGCTGCTGTTCCTTTTTCCATGTTTTTGTTTTCAACTCCAAATGGGAAATGTTTGGTGGGTGTATAAATAAAACCCACCATCTTTCTGCCTCTCCTTAGCTGATAAGCAGCAGGAGGGGCATGGAGCAGCACAGTAGAGCGGCTTTTGGTACATTGGTTAGGTACTCACTCTACAAAGAGGTGCCTTGAAGGGGCGAGTGAGCTTACGTGGCAATGGCCATTGAAACAAACTAAAACCTCCTGATATCTTTTGCCTAAAACAAAAATTAACAAAGTAATTTTTGACACTTTTGGGGGGGGGGGATGCACCACAAACAGACCTGTCAGATCCCACACTAAAAGGTGAAACTCAGGAGAATTGGCAGGAGAAGAGAACAATCTAGACCAAATAGCCGATTTGGAAAGTGAGATAAATGGGAGAATTTTTCTTGCTTAGCTATTTTAACCTAGATTTTTCACTTCTCCTGAGTTTCACCTTTAGCGAATAGACCTGTAAGTAACCAGCCTCTGGCAACTCTGTCTTCATGTTGAGGATTACAGATTCTCCCTGCACTCTCCAGCCACATGAACAGGCCCTGCTATGGAGTTAAAGTCACCATGCCCAGAGAAAGCCCTCCAATCCAGGCAGAACACATAATGCTAAGAAATACAAATTGTGATGTGACACACAGTGAAAAATCAATACATATACGTATCTGAAATACTCCCCAACAGCGCCCTTCCAGCTGGCGTTAAATGGTACAGCAAATACAAATAAGTTTGTGGGGAATATCTAGAAAGTACAAACACAAGGACACTTCATTGTGCAACACTGTATGGCATATCTAACCACAGGCCCCTTGTTAAGAATGCACTCACAGGATATAAATAGTATATAGGCACATCAAGCATTGATGTATACTGGAACTTTACCACACTCTCCTGGATCTCCACACTGAATCGTAACTTGCCGCCGCAGAAACATCAAGAGGGAGGCCGGTGGTGGTTTTTTGGTAATTTATTACAGTAGGTTCAACGCGTTTCGTCTGGCTAATGCCCAGACTTCATCAGGAATACATATAATACATGGCTTTCTCCTTATATAGTTGATCGTCTCTCGTTTTTCGCGGGTATCCTAATTACTTCCGCGTTCCATCCTTGGAACGCACGCCCAGCGAAACCGGAAGTGATCATCGTGTTGCCGGAAATGATGTATCGCTTACTCTGGGAACTAACCGTCCCGGAGCCTCTCTGTTCAGCGATCGGCGAAATTAGTGCACAGACCTCTTGAGGCTTGTTTTTCCTTTTTAGATGGCGGCGGCCACCTCTTCCTTCTACTGGAATGTGATATCTTTAGTCCTCTTTTGGGAATATAGATCCCTTTATGCTCCATAAAAATAGAGCAAGGAAAAAATCACAAAACACAAATATTGTTAGAAAAAGCACAAATACAATAAAAAACCTTTTTAACTAATTAAAAGGTAATATTTAAAACAGTTTATTAAAAATTATCCTTAAAAATTCCTTGAAAAACACACTTGTTGTTAAATTAAAAAATGGTTAAGAAACACACAATCATAGCCAGTGCCATAATTGATACCTTAATATAAAAATTGCACACATATAAAGAAAGAGATCATAAACAATTCTTTATATCTAAATCCACATTTAAACCTCCATATTGCCACGTGCCCATTTTAAAAATCCATTCAGTTTCTTTTTTAGCCAATAATTTCAAATTATCACCCCCTCTCCAATTAGGTTTAATAATATCAATAGCTATACATTTAAAAGTTCCTAAATTAAAATCAGGGCATTGATTGCAGTGTACCGGAACGCTATGATCTAGTTTATTCCGTCTAATGTTTCCTAAATGCTCCAGAATTCGAATTCTCCATTCTCGGGTGGTCCTTCCCACATATTGCGTTCCACAGGAACATTCTAATAGGTAGACCACTCCTTTACTTGCACAATTCATAAAAGATTTAATTTCATACTCTTTGTTAGTAACATTACTTTTAAATTTAACCGTTTTTTTATTTTGATGAATACAGGCTTTACACTTGCCACACTTGAAAAAGCCTTTCAATTTCGTATTGTTAAACATTCCCGTGTCGCTACCTTCTATTTTTGGGAGGAGACTTGGGGCTAAAATATTCTTAAAATTCTGGGCTCTTCTAAAAATAACCACTGGGGATTTAGGGATTTTTTCTTTTAAAACAGGGTCAGCTTCTAAAATATGCCAATGCTTTTTCAGAATTTGTCTTAATTTGGTTGCGTGGGGATTAAATTGGGTGATAAAGCAAAATTAAATTTCTCCTTTGATTCTTCCCCATTTCTTTTCTTTTTAATTAATAATTCTTTTCTATCCTTACCCTCTACTTCTAGCAGATCTTTCCTTAGTTTGTCTTTTTCATACCCCTTACTTTGGTATCTTTCCAGAATATCCTCAGCTTGGGTTTGAAATATTGATTGTTCTGAACAATTCCTTTTTAAACGAATTAGTTGACTTTTAGGAATATTATTTAGCCAATAAGCGGCATGAGAACTGCGCTTGTCAATTGCAGTATTAGTGTCAGTATCTTTAAAAAAAGTTTTGGTTTCAATTTTCCCGTTCTTTATATATATAGTTAAATCCAAGATGAAGTCTGGGCATTAGCCAGACGAAACGCGTTGAACCTACTGTAATAAATTACCAAAAAACCACCACCGGCCTCCCTCTTGATGTTTCCTGCGGCGGCAAGTTACGATTCAGTGTGGAGATCCAGGAGAGTGTGGTAAAGTTCCAGAACACATAATGCTACCTGTCACTAGAGCTTGCTGGGATCTACCACATGGCTGCTGCTCTCTCTCAGCCACACAGAAAAGGTTGCGACTCCACAGGACCTGATGGGAAGCAATCAATCCAACACTAAAGAACACCAGCCCAGGAGGCAAATGCTCATGTTATATGTGACAAATGGACATTGTCATTGCTTTGGAACAAAATATAAATTTTTATATTAATTTTTTTATAATTTTCATTTACATTTTACATGGTCATGTTTGGTATCATTAGAAAGTCCAGACTCTCACCTGTCCAGGACCAGGAACCTGGAGCGACGCGCCACGAGGGATCTCAGGTGAGTAGAGTACCTCTCCCAGCATGGCGGTCTGGACCGGGAGCGGGCCGTGGAGCGGGGCATGACAGGACCCCCCACCAAGGCGCGACCCCCGGGTGCGCCTCACCAATGGCTTCGAGGGGTAACGAAGGTGAAAGGCACGAACCTTTGCTGGAGCATGAATATTGGCGACAGGTTCCCAGGATCGATCTTCGGGACCGTAACCCTTCCAGTGAACTAGGTATTCCAACTTGCCATAACGGAGTCGGGAATCCAGGATCCTCGAAACTTCGTATTCCTCTTCTCCGGACACGGGAGTGGCCGGGTCGGTGTGACGTCCAGGAAAAGAATTTTCACGCCAAGACTTTAGGAGGGAGGTATGAAAAACAGGGTGGATCCTGTAGGAGGAAGGAAAAAGTAAATGAGCAGCCACAGGGTTGACCATCTTGAGGACCCGGAACGGGCCGATGAAGCGAGGACCCAGTTTCTTAGACGGGCAGTCCAATCGGAGATGGGTAGTGGACAGCAACACTTTGTCTCCGGGTGCGTATTGCGTAGCAGGTCTTCGGTTACGGTCTGCATACTTCTTTTGGTTGTCTTGGGCCAGTTGTAGTTGCTGGCGTAATGTCCGTAACTGGAGGCGTAGGGGTCTTAGCCGGTTTGATACTTCAGGAACAGGAGTGTTGAGAGGTATGTCGGGCAGAATATCAGGATGGTATCCATAGTTGGCATAGAAATGAGAAAGGGGAGTTGACGAATGTACCTGGTTATTATAGACGAATTCAGCAAGCGGCAAAATGTCTAACCAATCGTCTTGGAGATGTGTGGTGTAACAGCGAAGGTACTGTTCCAGCGTCTGGTTCGTCCGTTCGGTTTGGCCGTTGCTCTGGGGATGAAATGCAGAAGAGAGACACCTAGTAATTTTTAGGCTACGACACATTTGTGACCAGAAGCGAGACGTGAATTGTGACCCCCTGTCTGAGACGATGGAATGAGGGATGCCATGAAGTCAAAATATTTCTTTGATAAAGAGGGTAGCCGTGTGAGCAGCGGTAGGGAGGCCTATCGCTGGTATGAAGTGGGCCATCTTGGTACAGCGGTCCACCACTACAAAGATAGTTGTGTGTTGACGTGAGGGAGGTAGGTCCACGATGAAATCCATCGAGAGGTCTTTCCATGGATGCAGTGGAAGCGCCAGAGGTTGTAGAAGACCGGCAGGACCGATGAACACGTGGTTGCTTGTTACGTGCACAGACAGGACAGGAAAGGACAAAGGCGGCAACGTCATTCTTGACGGATGGCCACCAAAAGTATCGTTGTACGGCGTTTATGGTCTTCTTAACACCCCCATGTCCGGCAGCTGGGATATCGTGTGCATGTTGTAGTACTTATATGTGCCTCCTGAGGCCCGTCTACATCTGTTTCTCGTGGTACAGGAATCCTTCGATGGGAACAAGTCCCTGGATGTTGGTTGGTGGATGTAGACTGTGCCTTCGTATATGTTCCATAGAGTGTCCTTTGTGGCACAGAAGAAGCAGTCAGGCAGGATAGAGTCGTCTTGGATTGTGGTAGTGTAGGTACTTGAGTCATACTGACGGGAGAGGGCATCCGCCTTTCCATTTCTTGTTCCAGGTCGATATGTGATGAGTAGCGAGAAACGAGAAAAAAAAAGCGCCCACCTGGCCTGTCGGGGTCGGAGTCTTTTGGCGGTACGGAGATATTCCAGGTTGCGATGGTCGGTGAAAACTGTTACCGGATGTGTTGCTCCTTCGAGAAGGTGTCTCCATTCTTCGAGAGCACTTTTAATCGCTAGCAACTCTTTCTCACCTATGTTGTAGTTTCGTTCGGCGGGATTGAGGCGTCTGGAGTAAAAGGCCACTGGATGCAGGAGTTTCTTGTCCCTGGATTTCTGGGATAAGATCGCTCCTAAAGCAATGTCGGAGGCATCGGTCTCTAAGTAATATGGAAGGTGAATCTCAGGCTGTTTCAGAATGGGTGCTTGGGTGAAGCTCTCCTTAAGTCTTTCGAAGGCCTGCTGAGCCTCCGTAGTCCACTGAAATCGCACGTCCTTTTTGGTTAGTGATGTGATGGGTGCGCTAAGGTGGGAGAAGGATCGGATGAAGCGTTGGTAGAAGTTGGCAAACCCCATGAATTGTTGGACCGCCTTTTTGTCTTTGGGTGTTGGCCAATCGAGGATCGCCTTGACTTTGGTTTTATCCATCTCGACGTGCCCTGGCGACAGGATGTATCCCAGAAATTCAATGGATGGTGTTTCGAAGGTGCTTTTTTCGATCTTTCCATATAGTTTATGTTGACGGAGGGGAGACAGGACGAGTCGAACATGTTGTTCGTGCTCTTGGAGAGAACGGGAGAATATCAGTAGATCATCCAAGTAAATCACCAGGAAGGTATCCAGGATGTCACGAAAGATATCATTGAGAAAGTGTTGAAAGGCAGCTGGGGCGTTGCACAAGCCGAACGGCATGACACGATACTCAAAGTGACAGTATCGAGAACGGAAGGCGGTTTTAAACTCGTCCCCTCGTCTCATTCGCACCAAATTATAGGCTCCTCGGAGATCGATTTTAGTAAAGATACAAGCATCCTTCACTCGATCCAGCAGCTCGGGGATCAGCGGTAATGGTTACGTATCGTGATTGCGTTCAGTGCTATGTAGTCAATGCATGGTCGGAGTCCACCATCTCTTTTCCCAACAAAGAAGATGCCGGCCCCGGCAGGTGAAGTGGAATGACGTATGAATCCTTTTTTAAGCCCGTCCTCAATGTACTCCTTCAAGGATTGGGATTCGGGAACGGACAAGTTGTAAATGCGCCCATGGGGTATGGGTGCTCCCGGAAGGAGGTCGATAGGGCAATCGTATTCTCTGTGTGGGGGTAACGTGTCAGCCCCTTTTTTCTCAAACACATCTTGGAAGTCACAATATTTAACCGGTAGTTCAGAAGCTGGGTAGGTAGAAAAGCCGATTTTTTTCGGTGGTAAACCCGTTCATACAGAAGTGTCGACAATGATGAGAGGGAAAAGAGACGGTATTGGAGGACCAGTCGATGGCAGGGTTGTGGGTACGGAGCCAAGAAAGCCCTAAAACCAAAGGGAACAAAGGGGAAGGTACAATGTCCCATTGAAGATGCTCTTGGTGCTTGGTTCCGATGAGCAGCAACAGAGGAGTGGTTTCATGAGTGATGGGGCCGGTACGTAGAGTGCTTCCGTCGACCATTTGTAAAGGCATGGGGTTCATCTTTGGTCATGTAGGAACCGCTAAGGAGGTAGCGAGGGTGAGATCGAAGAAGTTGTTACTAGCTCCGGAGTCTATGATGGCGGACACGTTAACACTTCTATCTCCCCACTGCAGGATGACAGGAAGGGTCAGATGAGCGGAGGTAGAACCAAATACACATTGTAGTGAAATTAAAAAGGGATGGCTCTTACCTCCGTCGGAAGGAAGTGGTGGTCGTATAGGGCAGCCACGTAAGAGATGACCGGGTTGACCGCAGTACAGGCAGAGGTTTTGAGTGCGTCGTCTGCTTCGTTCAGCAGAGGACAGGGGACCTCGTGCTAAACCAATCTCCATAGGTTCGGGGGCGAAGGAGTGGAGTTGGGAGGTCTGACAGAGGTCGGAGAGGGAGTTTCAGACCGCCGGGCAGGTAAGGAAGGAGCGGCGGCCATTCTCTCCTGACGTCGTTCCCTGAAGCGTTGGTCCAGGGTTAGGGATTGCAGTATCATGCCATCCAATGTTGTGGGTACCCCTATTCGGGCCAGTTCATCCTTTAGTTGATCAGAGAGGCCGTGACGGAAATGATCTCTAAGACCTACGTCGTTCAGGCCTGTATCTGCAGCCACAGCTCGAAATTCGGAGATGTAGTCCTCCACTGGTCGTCGTCCTTGTCGCAGATGCCGAATGGTGGATAACGCAGTTGATGAACGCAGAGGGTCATCATAAATGGGATTCATGGCTTGGACAAAGGAATTCCAGGAGGATAGAAGAGGGCTCCCTTCCCGTAGGAGTTGAAAGGCCCAGTCCTGTGGAGCTCCGGACATCAATGAAATGGCTGAACGCACCTTCATGGAGTCGGATCCATAAGTACAGGGACAAAGAGAGAACATAAGTTCACAGGCGGTAATAAAGGTGTGGTACTTTGTGCGATCACCGGAAAACCGTTCAGGTGCGTTGGCTCTGGGTTCTGGAGTGAGAAATTCAGCTTGCTGGATGGTGGAGCCAGAGGGTGAAGGAGGCAATGCCGTGGCCTCGGCACGACTTCTCTCTCTGTGGAGCAAGGTCTCTTGGCTGGTCTGTAGGATCTGTACCATCTTGGCTAGGGCGGCCATCTGTTCAGTGAGAATAGCAAGAACTTGAGCTGTGCTTGTGGGTTCCATGTTTGAACCAGGTTCTTCTGTAATGCAGGGTTTGAGGCCCCTGTGTAGTATGGGTATGGAACCCAATGGCAAGCTGCAAATAAGGAAATCAGGAGACGATGGAAAATAAAACAATCTTTAGTGAATCATGGATAGTAACTGAAGTCCAGAATATGATACGGTCAAAAAAGGTCGGAATGGAATTTGTAAAACAAAAGTCCCAGAAAGAACAACGGGTAATAACGAAGATGATGGCGTAGTCGATGGCACAATCCGGGTTGCAGGGTTGAAGAAGGTGGCGTAGTCGGTGGTACAATCCGGGTCGAAGGGTTGAAGAAGGTGGCGTAGTCGGTGGTACAATCCGGGTCGAAGGGTTGAAGAAGGTGGCGTAGTCGGTGGCACAATCCGGGTCGAAGGCAACGTGGTCAAGGAATATGAGGAGTACTAGGAAACTGAAGTAGAAGGCAACAGTAGAACCTGGTTAATGTGCTGGGAAGGAAGGCGGATTTAAATAGGGTTCATAGGATCATGGGAATATCTTTCACCTGGGTATTGTAGGTGGAGTTGAGGTACCTGAATCTTTGGTAGGTCAATGGGAGGTATACGAGGATCTCCAGAGCAGATGTCAAGCAGTACCCCTAATCGGCCAGCCGAGGGCGCCAGAGTACCAGGTTTTGTATTACTTAGGAGAGTTTGTTCTCGCGCGTGCGCACTTTCCTCTTCAGTACTCGGATTCAGCCGGCAGCGTGGGGCGTCTCCTGGCTCTCTCTCTCCATCCCGCGGACCAGGAACCTGGAGCGATGCGCCACGAGGGTTCTCAGGTGAGTAGAGCACCTCTCCCAGCATGGTGGTCCGGACCGGGAGCGGGCCGTGGAGCGGGGCATGACAGCCTCTTACGCCCCACACTCCTACGTGTTGCGGTAATCTACCACCCACCTGGCTCTCCAGGACCCTTTCTGGAGCACTTCTCAGCCTGGCTCCCCCACTTTCTCTTCTCTGACATTCCATCTCTCATCCTTGGAGATTTTAACAAACTCACTGACTCCCTGACCAACCCCCTCACCTCCAAAGTCCTCTCTATCACCTCCTCCTTGGGCCTCACACAGTGGTCCAACTCTCCTACCCACCAAGCTGAAACACCCTGGATCTTATTTTCTCTAACCTCTGCACAGTTTCCAACTTTTCTAACACACCTACTCTTCTGGAATCTTCTCTTGCCACCTACCCAGCCTCCCGCTTCTATCCCCGCTCCTCTTCTACCCTGGAGGCACCGGTGCCCTGAAATTCCAAGCTACTCCATCCTTTTCTCCTTCCAATCTCTACATCCAACTGCATTGACAAAGCCTCTGATAGCTACAACTCTGTCCTTTCCTCATCACCTTGAGGAACTCGCTCCTATTTCTCTCCACGCTAAACACAAGCCGATCTGTCAACCATGGCGCACCAAATTACACTCCACACTCCGGCGCTGCTCCAGGGTGGATGAACGCAGCTGGTGGAAGTCTTGCACTCCAGCTTCGCTCCTACAGTCTCGCTTTATCTCTCGCTAAACAGTCTTATTTCTCGTCCCTTATCTCTACCTTTTCTCATGATTCTAGACATCTGTTTCACACATTCAATCTGTTAATGCTTCCCAAGTCCACTCAACCTCCCACAAACCTCACCGCTGCCTGCTTTGCTGACTACTTCACTGATAAGCTTGCTAAACTAAGACTAGAAATCTCTTCATTGCCCTCCTCCACTAACCACTTCACCTCATTTACTCTATCACTCCCTGCCCCCTCTTCTATGTCCTCCTTTTCGCTAGTCTCTGAGGAGGACATCTCAGCACTTCTTCTCATGTCCTCCTGCCCAACCACCTGACTGCTTGACCCCATCCCCTCGCACCTTATTCGGTCTGTCTTACCAGTTGTTGTCCCCGCTCTAATGCCCATTTTCAACATCTCCCTCTCCTCTGGTGTCTTCCCCTCTGCATTCAAACATGCTCGGATTACCCCCATCCTAAAGAAGCCATCTCTTTACCCCACCTCTCTCTCAAACTACCTTCCCAGCTCTCAGAACGCCTGGTCTATAACCAGCTCACTGGTTATCTCACTGCTAACTGTCTACTTGATCCGCACCAGTCCAGCTTTCGCTCCCAGAACTCCACTGAAACTGCTCTGACCAATGTGACTAATGACCTTATAGCTGCTAAAACCAAAGGTCACTTCTCCCTCCTTATTCTTCTCGATCTTTCCGCTGCATTTGACACTGTTGACCAACCTCTCCTTCTCCTCACGCTGTGTCAACTTGGCCTCAGTGACTCCACTCTCTCTTGGTTCTCTTCCTACCTCTCTCTCCGCTCCTTCAGTGTCTCCTTTGCTGATGCCTCTTCCCCCCTCAACTCCTCTTTCAGTTGGGATACCTCAAGGCTCTGTTCTGGGTCCCTACTCTTCTCGATCCATATCGCCTCTCTTGGCAACCTCATCTCTTCCTTTGGACTCAATATCATCTCTATGCTGACGACACCCAAATCTACCTTTCCGCTCCTGATCTCTCTCCTCCCGTGCTGGACCGTGTTCATGCCTGCCTCTCGGCTGTCTGACTGGATGACTTCCCATTTTCCTAAGCTTAACCTCTCTAAAACTGAACTTCTCGTCTTCCCTCCTTCTAAAGCTAACATTCCAGCAATGACTTCCCTTCAGGTGAATGGTGCCACTATTACTTCCACCTCACAGGCCCGGTATCTTGGTGTCCTCCTAGACTCTGATCTCGCCTTCACTCCTCACATTCGGTCGCTAACCAAATCCTGCTACTTCCACCTAAAAAAACATTGCACGCGTCTGTCCCTGTCTTAATCAGGACTCTGCTAAATTGCTCATCCAAGCATTTATTATTGCCCACCTTGACTACGGTAACCTCCTTCTTTCTGTCCTTAAGAGATCCCTGATTCTCCCTCTGCAGTCTGTTATGAATGCCTGTGCCAGGCTTATCCACCTCAACTCCCGCACCACTCACACCTCACCCCTTTGTCAGTCTCTACTAGGGATGGGTGTTCGGTTCGATGCGTACGAGAGTTTGCATCGAACATCGCATGTTCGATAGTTCGTGAAATGCGAACATTTCCACGTGTTCGTCTCAAGTTCGCCCACAATGCACCACTATGGACCACAATGCAGTTTTCCACTTCCCTGAAGCTTGTAATTGGCTAGAGCCTCGGACCTGACCACAAGACAGGTGCAAGACTATGCCAATCACGGCTCAGAGTCCTGATTGGGCAAATTTTGCCCAATCATGGGCTCACAGAGCTAAGTCCCGCAGCAAGCTATATAAGGCTTTCAACCCAGCCCAGCCAGCACGTGTTTTTTTACAGGAGTGAGAGGAGATTGTTCTGTCATTGTGTCTTCTCACTGCCAGTGACAGCTATTGGGAGGGTCTCACTTGTTGCAGATATCTGGGAATTGGTGGAAAGTGTGTCTTCTCAGTCAGTGACAGCAGCAATTTGGGGGGTTCACTTGTTTCAGATATCTGGGAATTGGTGTTGGAAGGTGTGTCTTCTCAGTCAGTGACAGCAGCAATTTGGGGGGCTCACTTGTTGCAGATATCTGGGAATTGGTGGAAACTTAACTGAATAGATCGGGGTTCTCGTCTGCATTCCCAAAACCTCCACCACTGCACTCTTCCACAATACCACAGAGGGGTTACTATATAACGGCACTTGCTGGCCTGGCACCAAAGGCACAATATTTGGATGCACTGACGCCTTTACCAGATTCATATCTTTTTAATATAGGACTGCATGGTCCACCCCTGCACTCTTCCACAATAACACAGAGGGGTTACTGTATGATGGCACTTGCTGGCCTGCCACCAAAGGCACAATATTTGGGTGCACTACCACTGACGCCTGTACCGGATTCATATCCTCAGAGGGGTTACTGTGTGAAGGCACTGTTGCCGACTCTAAAGGCCCAATTTTAAAGCACCTATTGTTACTTTCATCCAAAGCCTACATAAATTTCACAATAATTTAGCCAAAAAAATCACTAAACTTGTTCTGCGTGTCCTAAAATGTCTCCTCTTTTCATACAGACTGCCGCCCCAAGCAGTTGTTTATGGATAGATTAACCACTTCGCTGTGGTGGACGCGCTCAGCATGTCCAACCGCAGGTAGCGTTCCATGCGGTGGACTCGCTGAGCACATCCTCTCTTTGGGGCCAGCGTTCAGCCGGGTTATGGCCGATCGCTGGCCCCCCCGGTGCGGGCTGACATCCTCAATGTCAGCCCAGCACCCGGAACCGCCGCCGGAGGGCGCGATGACACCTAATTCAGGCGCCCCCCGCATGTGCGGAGGAGGCGCCTGAAAGGGAGGGGGGAGGTCCTTCGGACCTCTCTCCCTCCTGATCGGCGGCGTGCAGGGGGTTAACCCAGGCACCGTTTGGAAGGGCACAGCCTGCCCTTCCAAATGGTACCTGGCATTAACCCCATGGGGGCCGGATCACGAATCGGTGCCGAAAAGCGCCGGTTCGTGGTCCTTTCCCGGAGCTGGCCGACATCTTGGATGTCGGCCAAGCTTCCGGGAATGCCCCCTGAGGACTGGCGTCATCGTGCATAGCATGATGACGCCAGTCCTGGAGTTAACCGCTAACTGACACCAATTTTTTTTTTTTTTGTGAAAGGATTTTACCAGGAAGGATACATTATGATTTCTCTAGTTTTCAAGTATGTCCTGGGTGGCGAGTATGTACCGTTAGGTGTCTTGCCAAGGACACTTACTGGAGAGGTTGCTCGCTGGGATCGAACCCATGACTCCACAGGCTCTCTCCATGCAGAGCGGTGACATTACCTCTACTCCACCCAGCCGGTACCAATGGTGGAGATAGGGGGTTCATTGGAACCCCCTATCTCCCGATCCGTGGCAGTTAGGGGTTAATGTTTGGTATTGTTGGATCGGCCAGAGCATGGCCGTTCCAACAATACCAAACATGAGTATAAAAAAAGTTTAAAAAAATAAAAAAAAAAAATTTAAAAAAAAATTATAAAAACAAAATAAACAAGTTTTTTTTTCTTTTTTTTGGTTTGTTAATGCAGCAATATTGTTCCCATTTCAATTATAATGTGAACAATGATGCTGCACTAACGATTTTTATATGCGGTGCGTTTGTTAAAAATCGCGTAATTTTCCCCCAAAAAAAATGTAATGAGACCCCATCTCTAATTTTTTTAACAAGCGCACTCCATACGAAATATAACTGCAATTGCTCGCATCTTAAAATGTGAAAAAAAAACACTTTACACGTTGTAAATTATTGAAAATTCATATTTTATTGCATTTTTTGTTATAATAAACAGACAGGTCATGACGTATACATATAATAATGACATATTATGAATCTGCCGAGTCTGACGGAAAGAACGATATATAATATGTCTGGGTCATATATATAAATAAGCCTTCAAAACGCATTTAAACATGATGAGCAAAATCGGTAAAAATGAGCTCAGCACAGAGGCGGGAAAAGCCTCAGCAGCGAAAGGGTTAAAGGAAAACCATTTACCGTCATTTGAAATGTCTTTTTTGGTTTTTACATATTTCTATACATCTGAAAAATCCGCCACTTCACGGGCAGGTTATGGGGACCTCCTAGGCACGATATTTGAAGGAATTTTTCATTTTTATTTTTAACCCTTATTTCATGGAAAACTCACTGTTCCTTTAAAAACGTTTTTTTAACTTTTTTTCCTTGTTTCCTGTCCCCCAGGGCACTATCCGGACCCCCATACACTTTTTATGGCAAATATCATGCATATATGCCCTCTTGGAGGGCACTCTAAAAAACGAACGTTCGAGTCCCATTGACTTGCATTGGATTCGAACTATGTTCGCACGCGACCGCGAACTTTGGGTATTGTTCGGGTTCAACGGCGAACCGAACTCGAGCGAGTTCGGCCCATCCCTAATCTCTACACTGGCTCCCTGTTTCCTATAGAATCCAATTCAAAATATTGGTGCTCACATGCAAAGCTCTCAATACTGCGCCCCTGCCTACATCTCTTCCCTTATTAACAGGTACATTCTATCCCGGCCACTTCGCTCTGCCAATGATCTGTTGCTATCAGCTTCGTGTACCCGCACCCCCAACACCCGCCTTCAAGACTTCTCCTGAGCTGCCCCCTTTCTTTGGAATTCCCTACCCCACAACATTAGACTCTCCCCATCTCTCCAGTCCTTCAAGAAATCTTTGAAAATGCATTACTTTAGAGAAGCCTATCGGCTCACTCCATGATCTCCCCACTGTCATTTCCTACTCCTCTTCCCATTCAGCCCTCTTGCAACCCACCACTCCACCTACCCTATTCACCCTTACGTAATGGGTCACCCCTCTCATCTTAGATTGTAAGCTCATGAGCAGGGTCCTCCCTCCTTCTGTTCCCGTGTGTAATATACGTATATTGGTTATTCTGTCTCTCCCATTGTACAGCACCAAGGAATTTATTGGCGCTTTATAAATACTTGTTACTGTAATTGGAGTAGCACTGTCCTTGGCCTTCTTGCATCGCCGAGGGCCATAACACAAGGAGTTGTCAAAATGCTCTTTTAAAGAGAGTAGGCTGTGCAAATTGTATATAAGGGCTTTCCCCCACCTACAGTATTAGATTATATTAATCATCGCCAGGATGGCATCTATGTGTTTATTCAAGTTCCAGAAATACCAGTCCACTGGCCACACCTGATCCTGGCTGACAGAAGACAGTTAGTTGAAATGCCCTACTGATAAACATGTTCTCTTTTGCCAAATGTAGTTTGAGTTCTTGGCATTTGCCAATCCCCCATTAGTTTTTGTCAGAAGAACTCTGGACATAAGCCCAATGTATTTCTGGCCTCATTGCTCCATAAGGGAAAGGTCATTGTCCTGGGACTAAAAGACTTGGGAGATTTGATTAACCCCTTTCGCTGCTGAGCTGTTTCACCTCTGTGTGCTGAGCTCATTTTGACTGTTTTGAGCTCATGATTTTTGAAGCCATGTTTTATTGTAGGACCCAGACAAATTATATAATGATTTTTTTCAGCAGAATTGGCAGATTTATAATATATCATTATTACATGTATACATTATGTCCTGTCAGAATGCTTTATCAAAAAATGTAAAGAAAAACGTGAATTTCCATTCAGATTTCAATAATTTAAAACGTTCTAAATTATTATTAGTCGTTTGTTTTTTGTTTTTTTTCATTTTATTATCAGAACCTTTGTGGTTATTTATTCTATGGGGTACTCTTGTAAAAAAAAATGGGAACCAGTTACTGTATTTTGAGAAAAATATGAACTTTTAACTAAAACTGAAAAAAATAAATTTTTCATCATGGGACATGAGAAGGTGTAGGATCATTGTTCACATTATAATTGAAAAGTGAAGAATAGTGCTGCATTATTATTTTTTTAAAAAAAAGCTTTATTTTTATTTATTCTATTTTTACATATAACCTGGTCATATAACCTGACTTGGCATTTCAGTACTGGCCACCCTTTCAGGGTGTAGCAGTCTGATTTGCATATGGAGCAGTTGCCCCTGTAATGTCACAATCAAGCTAAAACCTTGTGAGACCTGAGCGGGTACCCACCATAAAGCAAGCCACTAGTGCTGTTGCTTGTTCTCAGGACCTCTCTGTTTCTCCGTTGGGCTTTGTTTGCTCTCCACCTGCCTCCAACCTATGGATCCGTCCCTGGAATTGGTTTATTGGAATTGCCCTTTCCGGGTACCTCGCCATGATGGCCCACCATGTTCCAGTACCGATGCCCACCGTATTCCAGTACTGCTGCCCACTGTGCCCCTGCTGTTTCCAACCGTGCTTCCCTCTGTATACTCGCCACTAGGGTTGTGCATGACTTTTTTTCTTTTCGTTTTTTTTCCGGGTGTTTTTTTTTGATAATTTCAGACAGTTTTTCTTTCGTTCCGGATCATTTCGATTCGGTGATTCAGAGATTCGGATCATTTCGGGGGATTCGGATCAGTTGGTTTTTTGCTTTTTTATGAGTTATTTCGTTTTTTATTGATTAGTTAAGAATGGGAAGTAAATTACTACCAATAGAATGAAAATTTCTTTACTTAATTATTATTTTAGGATTTTTTTGTCATTTTTTGGTGAAATTTTAAGTTTCCTAACTATTTTTAAAGAAACAAGGCTTTTTAACCCATAGGTTTCAATGCGGCATATGAATCCGCACACTGGCAGGCAGCGCCTCTCTGCAGTATAATTCAGCATATGAATCCGCACACTGCCAGGTAGTGCCAAAACAGTCTTTAACGCAGGGCAAAAGGGGCAGTTGCCCTGGGCCCAGTCATTGTTGAGGGGCCCAAAGCAGCTGCCCCTTGAGCCCTCAAAAACCGTGAACGAACGCCGCTGCTGCTAGCGGAATGCATTTACAGCATTTCGCTAGCAGCCCCCTCGACTGGCCGTGTCTTCTTGCGAGTGCCAGCGTGCTCCCTCGCGCGGCCAACGTTCTGTGAGGTGGCCTACTAGCAAGATCTCACAAGAGTGCGTCACAGCCTCCAGAAGCCAGCGGCCACGTGGAGCAAAATGCTGGTGCACGGAGGAACACGTGGTTCACCGGATTCTGAGGTCTGTGCTAGGTAAGAATAATTCTGGGGGTCTGTGCTGGATACATATATTTCTATGTATCCATAGATACATATATTTCTGGAGGGGGGTCTGTACTGGGTACATATAATTCTTGTTTTGTGTTAATACTAGACTATATAGCTATTTGTTTTACACTTGAAACAATTTTTTTTTTGAGAAAGGATTTTACCAGAAGGATACATTGAGATTTCTCTTGTTTTCAAGTATGTCCTGGGTGGCAAGTATGTACAGTTAGGTGTCTTGCCCAAGTACATTTACTGGAGAGGTGCTCGTTGGGATTGAACCCATGACTCCACAGGCTCTCTCCATGCAGAGCAGTGATGTTACCTCTACTCCACCCAGCCGGTACATAATAATGTTCATTTGCACTTTATTACTGAAAGTTACCTTTATTAAGATATTAACATGCCTTTTTTCCCAAGAACATGTAACTGTTAATAGAAATATATGATGAGAAAGAGCCTAGAAGAGGCTATAATTAACATGTACGTACCGTTACAGATCAATCTAAGGACCTGTTTTTGAGCCAATTCTTTATTTTTACATTATTAAAGTCCATGATATATTTGTGTTGTTTTTTTTTTTTGGGATGTTGGGGGTGGAGAGCAAAATTAAACGGTGGGCGGACTTAAAGGGGGGCCCAAGAAAATGTTTCCCCAGGGTCCAATCAATATTAAAGACGGGCCAGGGTAGCGCCTCTCTGCAGTATAATTCAGCATATGAATCCACCCACTCCCGGGAAGCGCCACTCTGCAGTATAATTAATGCAGCATATGAATCCACACACTACGGGGAAGCGCCGCTCTGCAGTATAATTAATGCAGCATATGAATACACACACTGTTGGGAACTTCCCAGTGTGTGGATTCATATGCTGAATTAATCATAACTCATAAAAAACAAAAAAACTACCTGATCAAAAAATGAATCAATCCGAATCAGTGAATCGATATCCAGAGAGGTGCTGCCCGGCTGTGTGCGGATTCATATGCTGCATTAATTATACTAAACCTAAAATTTCACCCAAAAAAAATGTCTAAAAACTCCTAAAAGAATAAATAAAGAAACTTTCATTCTATTGGTAGTAATCAACTTGCCATTCTTAAATAAGCAATTAAAAATTAAATAACTCATAAAAAAAGCTGTGTTACTCCCCACTTACTGTTAAATAATGTGGCAGTTAAAACACAACTGTAAATTAAAACTCACCAAAAGATTTTGATAAAATGTTGCATCATGGTAAAATGCACAAAATGAAAACAAGAGATAAAAACTAACTTTATATTCCCTTTTGAGATGCAATTCTTACAAAAAAAATAACAAACCAGCAGAATGTGTTTTATAAGGCGATTTTGTTTGTAATGCAAAAGCAATATAGTTACAGCTTATATAAGTGATAGTGTCCCTTTTTAAAGCATTTTTGTGGCTTTGTAAACAGCTAGACTATTGAAAAATATATAAATAAAAAAGTTAATGTTCAAAATTTGTAAAACAATAACTATATTAAAAGGTTTTTCATTGTATTAACTAGACATGGAAGTTTCAATGACAAATCTCGTGGATTATTGCTAGGAAGCTTTAACCACTTGGCTGCGCCGGACGCCCTGAGCGCGTCCTGCCAAGTGCTTTTCCTGTGCTATGGGCATGCGTCCATGCACAGGAGGCAGCAATCAGCCGGGATTCCGGCTGATTGCTGACCCCCCTGGTGCGGGCTGACATCTTAGATGTCAGCCCGGCACTCGGGGACCCCGGCTGGACTAATAGATGTCATAGCGCTGGCGCGATGACATCTAATTCAGGCGCCCTCCTGCGAGTGCGGAGGAGATGCCTGAAAGGGAGGGGGGAGGTCCTTCGGACCTCTCTCCCTCCCGATCGCCAGGGGCCAGAGATTAAAGGCAGGCAGCGTTTGGAAGGGCACAGCCTGCCCTTCCAAACAGTGCCTGGCTTTAACCCCTTGGGGGCCGGATCACGATTCAGCGCTGAAAAGCGCCGGATTGTGATCCTCTCCCGGAGCTGACCGACATCCAAGATGTCGGCCAAGCTTCCGGGGTCTCCCCCCTGACGACTGGTGTCATTGTGCGTAGTCACTAACGACCTTCTAACTGCTAAAAACCATGGCCACTATTCTATTCTCATCCTGCTTGACATCTCAGCTGCTTTGGACACTGTTGACGACCCCCTCCTTCTACAGACTCTCAGCTCTCTTGGTCTCTGTCACACAGCACTCTCTTGGATTGACTCCTATCTGTCTAACACGTCCTTCTCTGTGTCATTTGCTGGTAACTCCTCCCCTTCAATGCCTTTAACAATTGGTGTACCTCCAGGCTCTGTCCTAGGTCCTCTTCTCTATCTACACCTCCTCCCTGGGCAAAATCATTAACAGCTTTGGCTTTAATTACCACCTCTATGCTGATGATACTCAGATCTACCTCTCTACCTCTGATCGCTCTCCTCCTGTCCTTTCCAAAGTCAGCAACTGTTTATCTGGCATTTCTTCCTGGATGGCCTCTCACCACCTAAAGATTAACATGTCAAAGACTGAGCTCCTATTAATTTCTGCTTCTAATACCTCCCCACCTCCTGACTTCTCCATCATGGTTGATGGTATCACCATCTCCCCATCTAACAAGGTTCGCTGTCTCGGAGTTACACTTGACTCAGCTCTTTACTTCATCCCCCACATCCAGTCTCTTTCCTCCTCCTGCCACTACCAAATACATAACATTTCCAGAATTTGGCCATTTCTTACTGCTGACCACAAAGCAACTCATCCACGATCTTGTAATCTCCCGACCTGACTATTGTAATAATCTTCTCACTGGCATCCCTCTCTCCCACCTTGCCCTCCTACAATCTTTCTGAATGCCTCTGCCAGGTTCATCCACCTCACAGGCCGCTCTCTTTGTGAGTCCCTTAACTGGCTCCCCATCCACTGCAGAATTACCTAGGCTGAAAAAAGACATGCGTCCATCAGGTTCAGCCTTTCACATATCACCTACTGCTGTTGATCCAAAAGAAGGTGAAAAAATCAGTCTGAAGCACTCGCCAATATGCAGCACACTGGGGGAAAAATTCCTTCTTGATCCCAAATGGCAGTCAGATTTCCCCTTGGATCAAGAAGCTTATACCCAAAAAGAGGCTTATACCCACAGGAAGCTTATACCCAATTAAATTTAAAACCCTTATCCTGACCTACAAAGCTCTCACTAACTCGGCTCCCCACTACTCACCAAATATACCCCAGCCCGCTCCCTAAGATCAAACAGTGACCTGTGCCTAGCTTCTCCCTGTATCACCTCTTCCCATGATAGACTGCAGGATTTCTCAAGTGCAGCCCCCATCCTCTGGAACGCTCTACTTCGTACTGTCAGACTTTCCCCTAGCTTCCCTTCCTTCAAACGCTCCCTTAAGACCTTCCTATTTAAGGAAGCCTAACACCCAACTTGTTTACGCAACCAGTCCATCACTCTCACCTTGCAGTCATCACTCTCACCTTGCAGTCCATCACTCTCACCTTGCAGTCCATCACTCTCACCTTGCAGTCCATCACTCTCACCTTGCAGTCCTCTCCTCCTGTTTTCGCCCCAACACTTCTTGATTGTAAGTTCCCATGGGAATAGGACCTTCGTTTCCTCCTGTACTGGTTAGTCAAAATGTATTTATTTGCAAAGTATTTTACCAGGAAGGATACATTGAGATTTCTCTTGTTTTCAAGTATGTCCCGATGTGGTTCAATGTATTGTAACCCTGTCTATATTGTGCCCATTGTACAGCGCTAAGGAATATGCTGGCACTTCATAAATAAAGAATAATACCACACACTGCACATTACTGTGAGTTTTATTGCTGTGGAGCTTTGTGAAACACTTTTCCTAATTTACATCTATTTATTTCCTGTTTTTAACAAGTTAATCTTATTTTAAATAAAAGTTCACGGATTACTCTCTCCTTACCAAAGTGCTTCTGTTTTTCGGAACAGCCAAGCCCCTGTGCTGACTCAGAGTCAGCAATAAACTGGTTATGCAACTCACACAGCAGACTCTCCACTGGAAATCCACCAAAACGTTACCTTAAATCACCTCTGACTTGCTGTGTTTGTGCAGAATCTGATGTAAAAAATTTATCAGCATTTGTAAGTGAACAGGGAATGGACAAGCTCATCTTGGAGAGATTTCTTTGATAACCAACTCTATGGAAAAAGATAAGTTTTTTTAAGGTTAAAAAATATTTAGCATCTCCTCTGCAATTTTCTCACCTGCATGGAGAGTTCGCAATAAATCACATTTAGGATATATACAGGTTGAGGATAGTTTTTTGTTTATTTAGTCCAATCTTTGGGATGTGACATGATCAGTTTATATTACAAAGATAATTTTCAAAGCTATCAACTCTTAAAAATGTTCCTTGATGAAAGTCATAAGAAAGGAGATTAAGGAGATTAAGGAGATGCACTCTTAAAAAAAAAGAATACCCAGATTATGCGCATTGTAGCAGTTTAAAGGGCCACAATCCTCGGGGGGGGGGGGAAGAGAAATGTCCTTTTTGTGTTTATTTTATGTTGCTGATATTTTACATGTGCTTTGTTTTTCTCTTGTATGTTTATCTTTTACTGCCCCCACTGGGAGGCTATTCCATGTATCTACCACCCTTTCTATATCACTGTTACTGTCCCCAGTGGGAGGTTATTCCATGCATCTACTACCATTTCTAGATCGCTGTTACTGCCCCCACTGGGAGGCTATTCCATGTATCTACTACCCTTTCTATATCACTGTTACTGCCCCCACTGCAAAGCTATTCCATGTATCTATCTACTACCCTTTCTATAACAGTTACATAGAATAGCCTCCCAGTGGGGTATTTACAGGCTGTCTCCATCAAGATGGCGGCAAGCCGGGCCGCCCCGCCAATGATTTCAGCAGGGCACGACCTCCGCCACCCTGCATGACTCCCTAGCAGTAATTGTGGCAGGTGTCAGCCGCACCCTGACATCCTGAGGAGAGGAGGACCCTGCTGGACAGTGGACCGGATGCCGGCGGCCCTAATGAGAAAGGCAGCCACAGGCCCACCACAACAAAAGAGTTAGAGTGTGGTAAGGTAGGGAAGCTGTGGCAGTGGTAATATATTGTGGGTATTGGCACTGTGACACAGCAGGGGAATCACCAGGCACAGCGGGGGCACCACCAGGCACACCATAGATTTGGTGTCACTCCTGTGCCACAGTGCCAATCAGTTAGTGACTCAGACCACCACTAAAGGTTGTCCTTGCAAAAGCAACATTCAGCGTCTTTTACTCTGTGAGAAGTCCCCAAATACTCCCAATTGGGTCTATTATTATACATCTCTATCAGGGGTGTGGGAATTGTATCGCCCGACGCCCGGGACATGAAGATCCGGGCGCCGGGCAAGATGTTTTTTTGAGATGCAGTCCGGCGCTAATTCCAAGGATGCCCCCGATACTGGAAGCTAGCATTGAGCTGGCTTGCCGACATCCAAGGGGCTGGGGCGGCTGTCTGAACGCTCTAACGGCATTCGGACAGGCCCCTGCAGCTGGCCGCGTTCATACTTACCTTCCACGAGCGCCGCCTGCACAGTCTTCCAGCGGCTGCTCGTTGGGAAGCCCCGGGCGTGATCTCGGATTTTGCAAGATCGAGCAGGGAGCAATCTCGCGAGATCGCGCCTGGGGGCTTAGCAACGAGCGGCCGCTGGAAGAATGTGCAGGCGGCGCTCGTGGAAGGTAACTATGAACGCGGTCAGCTGCAGGGGCCTGTCCGGATTCTGTTAGAGCATTCGGACAGCGCCCCATGTCTGGTCTGAGGTCTGAAATATGCCTGTGTGTGTATATACACACACACGGCTGCCCTCAGTGTATATATAATATATATATATGTTACGGGTAAAGCACGAAGTATGGTTAATCCTAGGATTACCCAGGTAATTCTGACATTACCCAGGCGTCATTAGCAAAAGTCCGAACTGAAATGAAATTTCGGACTTTACCCGGGTAATCTGCAAAGTATCCAGAGGCCTCTGGGTACTCCAGTTTTCTGCTCTGTTTTAACCGGGTAATTCGCACATTACCCTAGTGTTGCTGGATAAAGTGTGATGTTTCGTTGCACATCATACTTTATCCGGGTAATCTGCAAAGTATCTAAACGCCTCTGGGTACTTGACTTTTCTTGGGTTTTCAGCAGGTTACAGTTGACTGAATTCCGAGGATTACCCGGGTAAAGCTGCAAACTGTCATCTGACTGATAAAAATAACAAAAAATTCAATTTTGTTAATGAAATTGTATCCAGTCACAAACCACACTAAATAACCATCATGTTACTCTGGGCATTAATTGTCAGAAAATTAATTTATGAAGATAAAGATATTATATAAAGAGTAACCTAATGGTTATTATGTTTTATAAATGATATATAAGGACATATGACACATAATAAAGATCATGTAACTCTTTCACATTCATATAAGAAACATATCCTGTTACTCTGTATATTCATTATATCCGCAATACATTTTAATGTTTGTCTTTTGCCATCTTCATTGATAATATCCATAGATAATAGCAAAATTCCTTGTTACCCAAGCGGGGTTGGATGCTCTGCAGATTACCCAGGTGAAGCTGTGGATAGTCCTCAGATTACCCGGGTGAAGCTTCAGACTTGCACATTATCCAGGTAAAGTGCGCATTTTGCAGCTTTTCCAGATTGTTACCCAAGGGCAGTGGGTTAGTTCTAAGATTACCCAGGTAATGTCCAAAATTGTCGTTTTTTTTCCAGCTTTACCAAGCGGTTTTGGGTAATGTCAAGATTACCCGGGTAATCCTAGGATTAACCGCACCATCCATCCATCCACAAGGGTTGTGGTGGAGGACTAAAAGTGAGATAAAAAGCCTCCACACTATAATAAGTGTGTTTATTATTGCAGAAGCCACTTGCACATCATAGCAATTCAAAGAATTGCATCCCAGAGCTCCTGTGCCACATTCCCCATATGCAGCAAGGAATTCTGGGTAGGATATGCAAATGACCTGATCTATCTCTGCTACAAAGCCACGGTGTGGCATAGCATTGATTTTAGGGTTCTGTGTAATTACAGATCCTGGATGCATAAAAGTGGGACAGAGGTCATTTGCATATCCTACCCAGAGTTCCTTGCTGCATATGGGGAATATGGCACAGGAGCTCTGGGATGCATTTCATTGAATTGCTGTGATGTGCAGGTGGCTTCTGCAATAATAAACACACTATATATATACACACACACACAACAAAATAGTGTTTAAATAGAGGTCTTTATTCATAACAGCCTAGAGAGGCAGCATCAGATACATGTGATGCTGCCTCTCTAGGCTGTTATGAATAAAGACCTCTATTTAAACACTATTTTGTTGTGTGTATATATATATATATGTTTATTATTGCAGAAGCCACTTGCACATCACAGCAACTTGATGAACTGCATCCCAGAGCTCCTGTGCCACATTCCCCATATGCAGCAAGGAGTTCTGGGTGGGATATGCAAATGACATCTGTCTCACTTTTATGCATCTTGGGTCTGTTATTACACAGAACCCTAAAATCAATGCTATGCCACACTGTGGCTTTGTAGCATGCATCAGGTTTATGCAACTGGTCAAAGCCACTCCTAGGACAGCGCTGTTTCGGGTTTGTTGGACCCTCATCAGCTAGGCGCTCAGCATGATGACCAGTTACAGTGGATGCTTGGGACCCATAGGGCAATCAGTATCTACAAGGGTTGTAGTGGAGTACAAAAAGTGAGATAAAAGGCCTTGTTGCATATGGGGAATGTGGCACAGGAGCTCTGGGATGCAATTCATTGAATTTCTGTGATGTGCAAGTGGCTTCTGCAATAATAAACACACTTATAGTGTGGAGGCCTTTTATCTCACTTTTTGTCCTCCACTACAACCCTTGTGTATAATTGTGTGTAATTTGTATATATATATATATATATATATATATACAAACACATACACACACACAACAAAATAGTGTTTAAATAGAGATCTTTATTCATAACAGCCTAGAGAGGCAGCATCACATGTATCTGACGCTGCCTCTCTAGGCTGTTATGAATAAAGACCTCTATTTAAACACTATTTTGTTGAAATAATTTTTCTTATCAGGACAAGTAGATCGTCCTGAGGGACAAGTAGATTGGACTACCACTTAGTCCGTTGGACAAGCAGATTTTTTTAAAATTTCCACACCCCTGTCTCTATGCTGATTGGCAAGGCACTGTTAAGGTAGGGGGGCACCAAAATCAGTGGCGTAGCGTGGGGGGGCTGGGGGGCCGTGGCCCCGGGCGCAGTTTTGTTAGGGGCGCATTCGCGCCCCTAAAACTGGCCCGGGGGTTGAGGGACCCAGATACCGGGCAGCGCGGGAGCGCCTGCCCGGTCTTGAACAGTTCGTCCTGTGAAGTGGATGCGGCTGTGTGCGTGCGCAGCCGGTCACGTGGTCCGGCTAATCAGGTGGTACTGAGTCTCTGTACCACCTGACTGGCCGGACCGCGTGACCGGCTGCGCACGCACACAGCCGCATCCACTTCACAGGACGAACTGTTCAAGACCGGGCAGGCGCTCCCGCGCTGCCCGGTATCTGGGTCCCTCAACCCCCTGCCGGAGCTGGGGCAACAATCCAGGTGAGAGCTGGGGCAAATCCATGACCTGGGGGCAAATCCATGTGTGACCTGGGGGCAAATCCATGAGTGAGCTGGGGCAAATCCATGACCTGGGGGCAAATCCATGTGTGACCTGGGGGGAAATCCATGACCTGGGGGCAAATCCATGTGTGACCTGGGGGCAAATCCATGTGTGACCTGGGGGCAAATCCATGACCTGGGGGCAAATCCATGTGTGACCTGGGGGCAAATCCATGACCTGGGGGCAAATCCATGTGTGACCTGGGGGCAAATCCATGAGCTGGGGGCAAATCCATGAGCTGGGGGCAAATCCATGAGCTGAGGGGCAAATCCATGAGTGAGCTGGGGGCAAATCCATGAGCTGGGGGCAAATCCATGAGTGAGCTGGGGCAAATCCATGAGTGAGCTGGGGCAAATCCATGAGTGAGCTGGGGCAAATCCATGAGCTGGGGGCAAATCCATGAGTGAGCTGGGGCAAATCCATGAGTGAGCTGGGGGCAAATCCATGAGTGAGCTGGGGCAAATCCATGAGTGAGCTGGGGCAAATCCATGAGTGAGCTGGGGCAAATCCATGAGCTGGGGGCAAATCCATGAGTGAGCTGGGGCAAATCCATGAGCTGGGGCATGTCCATGAGCTGGGGGCAAATCCATGTGTAAGCTGGGGGCAAATCCATGTGTAAGCTGGGGGCAAATCCATGTGTAAGCTGGGGGCAAATCCATGAGCTGGGGGCAAATCCATGAGCTGGGGGCAAATCCATGTGTGAGCTGGGGCAAATTCATGAGCTGGGGCAATATCCATGTGTGAGCTGGGGCAATATCCATGTGTGAGCTGGGGCAATATCCATGTGTGAGCTGGGGCAATATCGATAACGTGTCCACAGGTTGGGGGGGGGCGCACAATTTTTGGCTGGCCCCGGGCGCTAACAACCCACGCTACGCCACTGACCAAAATGCATCTTCACCTGAGTAGAAAAAAATGCTTGCACCGGCCCTGCCTCCAGGTTGCCCTGAACACCTGGGAACCAGTAGGAAGATTGTGTGGGACCTAAGTTTTCCCCTCATGAACAAAGGGTACCACTTGTATATTGATCATTTTTATACAAGTGTCCCTTTGTTCAAGCTACTGTATTGCTTCGATAACCCGGCTAAAAAGGGGGGAGACCTCAGCTCTGCGTCAAGAGGAGCTGTTGGCAGTCAAGTACAGAGACAAGAAGGACGTACAGTCAGGTCCAGAAATATTGTGACATCGACACAATTCCAACATCTTTGGCTCTATACACCACCACAATGGAGTTGGAATGAAACAAACACAATGTGCTTTAAGGCTGGGGTCAGACCAGCGCACTTTTAACGTGCGTTCTGGCGCACATAATTACGGCCGCACTAGCAGCAGATGACGGGCAATGACGGCCAATATACAATGTACGGCCGTCAACGCAGACAAAAGTCCGGCCGTGCAATGCAAGTGGAATTTGAACGCATTTTTTTGAGAACGCTGAACCGCTAGTACTGACGTACTGAGTGCGCAGCTGCGGCATAGCGGCGTGTTTGCGTGATTAGGAGATGTCAGACGCTGCTAATGTCCAGCCAACATAACGTCCAGACTCAAAAAGAGTTTTATTGACGATCCGTACAAAATCACGCCCGAAAATGCGCGTCGTCTGACCGTTTTTGCACATCCCGTGAAAAAAATACGTCAATGCGTTCGGACGCACTTTTTCACGTTCGCGGGGAAAAATGCTTTCGTCTGACCCTAGCCTTACTGCAGACTGTCAGCTTTAATTTGAAGGTATGTACTTCCAACTCAGGTGAACGGTGTAGGACTTACAGCAGTTTGCAGATGTGCCTCCCACTTGTTAAGGGACCAAAGGTAATGGGACAGAATAATAATCATAACTCAAACTTTCCCTTCTTAATACTTGGTTGCAAATCCTTTGCAGTATAGACATCACCAGACGCTCGGTTTCATCCATGGTGATGCTCTGCCAGGCCTCTACTGCAACTGTCTTCAGTTCCTGCTTGTTCTTGGGGCATTTTCCCTTCAGTTTTGTCTTCAGCAAGTGAACTGCATGCTCAATGGGATTCAGGTCAGGTGATTGACTTGGCCATTGCATAACATTCCACTTCTGTCCCAAAAACTCTTTGGTTGCTTTTGCAGTATGCTTTGGGTCATTGTCCATCTGCACTGTGAAGAGCCGTCCAATGAGTTCTGCAGCATTTGGCTGAATGTGAGCAGATAATATTGCCCGAAACACTTCAGAATTCATCCTGCTGCTTTTGTCAGCAGTCACATCATCAATAAATACAAAAGAACCAGTTCCATTGGCAGCCATACATGCCCACGCCATGACACTACCACCACCATGCTTCCCTGATGAGGTGGTATGCTTAGGATCATGAGCAGTTCCTTTTCCTTCTCCATACTCTTCTCTTCCCATCACTCTGGTACAAGTTGATCTTGGTCTCATCTGTTGCTGAGCTCACCGGTGCGTTCCTTCTTTTTGAGAATGTTCCAAACAGTTGTTTTGGCCACACCTAATGTTCTTGCTATCTCTCTGATGGGTTTGTTTTGGTTTCTTCAACCTAATGATTGCTTGCTTCACTGATATTGACAGCTCTTTGGATCTCGTCTTGAGAGTTGACAGCAACAGATTCCAAATGCAAATAGCACACTTGAAATGAACTCTGGGCCTTTTATCTGCACATTGTAATTGTGGTAATGAGGGAATATCACACACCTGGCCATGGAACAGCTGAGAAGCCAATTGTCCCATTACCTTTGGTCCCTTAACAAGTGGGAGGCACATCTGCAAACTGCAGTAAGTCCTACACCGTTCAACTGAGTTGGATGTACATACCCTCAAATTAAAGCACATTATGTTTGTTTCATTCCAACTCCATTGTGGTGGTGTATAGAGCCAAAGATGTTGGAATTGTGTCAATGTCCCAATATTTCGGGACCTGACTGTGTATACCTTCTCACCATCATCCACTCTGAGAAGTCTGTGGAGGTCTCTGTACGTGGCAGAGCTAAGGGGGCAAGGAAGCCAGTGTGCATCAAGGCCTATAACCGGCATATGGGTGGGGTTGATCTGGCAGAACAGCTGCTACAGCTCTACCAAATCATGTGGAAGACAAGGGCCTGATACATAAAGGTTGCAATTTACCTGATGCAAACTGCAACCCACAATGCCTTTTTGCTCTTCAAAAATGCAAACCCCGGAGTGATACTGTCCTTTTTACAGTTCCAACTCCAGGTCATTTTGGGGATTTTTTACCAAGATGCACCTGCTCCCCGGGTGGTGATGGGGGACAGAGTTGGGGCTACTCATTTTATTTATAAAATCCCTCCTACTGAGGGCAAACAGAGAAAGGTGCAGAGTGTGTTTCAAGAGGGGGTAGAGAAAAGACACTGGGCCCTATTATAGTCTTACCGCAAAAACGCACGTAAACGCGTGAATTTTGCGCTAAGCATTAAACGTTAACGCGTGTAAATCACGCTGGTATTACAATCCTCGTGCATTTTTTCATCCGTCAAAAAGTAACGCGCGTAAAACGGACGCGCAAAAACATGCGTGCAGCAACGTAATCAGTGTGAGGACTGTTTTTTCACGCGATTCAGCCAATCAGAATTAAGAACCACAATTGTCTCACGTTAAGTTTTTGCGCCTGTCAAAGTCAATCTGCGCATATATGCTGCATCAATAAAAAAAACACGAACAACTTCTCAAATTTATTGGTTTTTGTATGTGTAACTATACTTTGCTGCGTATTTTTTTTTTGGGCTGGTGTATTCAGTTTCGGCCAGGTTGATAGAATTTGCCATTAACACCAGCTTTTAGGAGTTGCTAAAATTATGCGCACAAAGGCTGTGCGTTACAAACTGCGCATAGATAGTAATACCATCCGCGTACCAGCGCACAAACGCATTTGCGCTTACAATGTTAAGTATAGGACGCGCGCAGTACAGTACGCTCGCGCGACGTTCACACAGGTTCACCCGCCCGCGGTAGACGATTACGTGCGTTTGTTGCGCTGACATTGTAATACGACGTTCAGCGCAAAGGGTTTTGCCCCTCGCGTTAATGCATTTTTGTGCGCGCACGCACGCAAACGTTTGCGTGAAAATTGTGATTGGGCCCACACCCTTTTACTGCCCAGAATGCCCTACAGAACCTTGTCTGTGTCTTGGGGGACTGTTGTTTCAAGAGTATCATACTTTGCGTGATCTGGAATTTCTTTTTACTTTCTATTTTTTGTTATATAGTTTAGTTTTTTGTTTACTTTTACTGCATCAGACTTTTACATTTTATTGCTCCATTTATATGTTCTAAAATTGGTGCTGTATTTTGCCCAAATCCTGGCAAATCTATGCATGGGGGGGGGGGCTTGCAGAAAACAGCCTGGAGTGTTTTTATGCAGGAACCGACAACAGTGTCTCCTAAATCACAGTCCAAAAATAATGTGGGTGTAAGAATGAAAATCGAAAAATTACCACCACACACACCTTCTCAAATGTTTTTGGCTAAAACCGTTGAATACATGGCATCAAAACACTCAATACCTCAGGGTGTCAACATTTCAAATATATACACTTTTCTGGCAATAATTCAAACTGGGGTATGCGGTAGACCCAAAACTAAAGATAGGCCTAGCTGAAGAAATAATCTCAATTTCAACTCCAATGACAAAGTCATAAAAATTGTATTTGAACCTTCCCAAAATCCTGGCAAACCTATGTATGGGGGGCATGGGTGTACTCAGGAGACCTTGCAGAAAACAACCTGGAGAGTTTTCATGCAGTAACAAACAACAGTGTCTGCTAAATCACAGTCCAAAACTGATGTGGGTGTGAAAATGAAAAATGACCACCAAACAGTATCCAATTTGTTTGGAGCAAACAGTTGCATCCATAGCATAAAAACACTCCATTTACAATACTTTGGGGTGTCAGCTTACCAAATATATGCACGTTCATGGCGATAAAAAAAATTGGGGTATGTAAAAAGCGATAGGCAAAGAAGATATGTCAAATTAGAAAAATGACAAGCACATGTCAGAAGATAGGCGTAGCACCCCAAAAACATCCCAACAAACCTAGGCGCCTGAAGGGGAGAGGGTGGGGGCCTTTGGACATCTCTCCCTCCCCATTCGTACGGGGCACAGGAAAAAGGCAGGCACCGCTTAGAAGGGCACAGCCTGCCCTTCCAAGTGGTGGCTGCTTTTAACCCCTTGGGGGCTAGATCACGATTCGGCACCAACAGGCACCAGATCGTGGTCCCCTCCCGGAGCTGGAAAACATCTCCCGACGACTGGCGTCATCATGCACAGCATCGCGCGATGACGTAAGTTCTGGAGTTAACCCCTAGCTGCCATCTATGGTGGAGATAGGGGGTTCATTGGTACCCCCTATCTCCCGGTCCGTGGCAGCTAGGGGTTATGGTTTGGTATTGTTGAAACAGCCAGAGCATGGCCTTTCCAATGATATCAAACATGGCCATGTAAAATGTAAAAAATAAAATTAAAAAGATTAAAAATTAAATTTTGTTTTATTAATGCAGCACTATTGTTCCCATTTCAATTATAATGTGGACAATGATGCTGCACTAACAATTTTTTCTATGGGGCATTTGCTAAATATCAAGTAATTTCCCCCAAGAAAATTTAACGAGTCCCCATTTCTAATTTTTTTAACAAGCGCACCCCATAGAAAATATAACTGCAAAGGCTTGCATGATAAGGCTGGGGTCAGACGAGCGTGATTTCTACGGACTGTACGTCCGTGCAGTACGGACATCGTCAGTACGGATGACGCAGTAGTGGTCACACAGTCCGTTTTTTCACTGAAGTTATTTTTTGACGGATGTAGGAGGGGAAAATAAATTACAATGAAAAAACATTCTGTCCGTCAAAAATGCTGGACGTATAAATGCAGTCCGTCTGACCTCGCTCCATCACTCACACACAAAGCTATGCAGACGTTGTGGACGTGGCGCACTCCGCACGTCCGTTCTAGCAGTATTACGTTCTTGCCTAACCTGCGTCCGTTTGCCGCGGCCGTTGTGCGTCCGCAGTTCAGTGCGGACGTACTTCATGTGTCAGGCTCCAATGGACTTACTTTCATGCTATCACGGACGTACTTTTAGGCGCAATCACGGACGTGAACACTACGCTCGTCTGACCCCAGCCTAAAATGTGAAAAAAAACTTTACACACCGTAGATGATTAAAAATTCTAATTTTAATGCATATTTTGTTATACATATAATAATGATATATTATGAATCTACCGAGTATGTCGGAGGAACGATATATAATATGTCTGGGTTGTATAATAAAATGTGACTTCAAATTGCGTTTAAACATGAGCGAAACCGGTAAAAAAAGAGCTCAGCACACAGGGGTGAAATGGCTCAGCAGCGAAAGGGTTAAACCATTTAAAATGGTGTGTAGATAATAAAAGGTCCTTAAAATTTTAATAAAAAGGTCTGTTACAGAATAAAACTTTTTTACCAAACATTTCATCGAAAAATAAAATACAAAAAAGGTGTTCTAAAGACATTTTGCTGAAAATATAGACGGTTTAATAAAAACAATAGTTTTTTTACATTAAATCCTATGGGATTGACCTGTCTAAACTGGTCAAACGGAACCACTGAAAATCAGGGCATTTCACTGACACTTTGGCGTTCTGTCTACAGATTAACTATTACTTCTCTATGGTACAATTTCATTGCCACCGAAGATCGCTGCTCTGTGGCGAAATGCAGCGTGTTTCACTGTCAATTCGTCAGTATTTGGCGAATTGACAGCTTGGTGAATAGGTAAACTGCCACGAAATTGCACCGTACATTGTAATTCGCCATTCGGTCACACGTTTGACACTTTCTGAATAACGCCCATTGTATTTTAGTATACTCCTCCCTGAGGTGAGTTAATTGTAATGTCTCTGGTGAAGGTATACAGTGTTTCAGTGTAATGTGATCTCCCAGGCAGACTAATGTATCCATCATTATACAACTGCATTAAACAAGAACAGCTGAAATCCAGCAGCTCTATACATGCATGTCCAGGGGATCGGATATAGGTTATACTAATCATTGAAAGTCAGACAGGAAATATCTATGGAGGAAGAGGGTAGGTGCTCCCTATTGTGAGATGGTCTCAGCAGCTGCCAGTGTATGTAGGTGCCATCTGAGCTGTTATATGAGGTTACCTACCAGGTCCTGGGCACATCGTAAGGTGGCATCCACAAGCATGAGTTTCCAGGGCTCTGACACTGTGCTGGGCACAGGGCTGTACACATAATAGGCTGTGAAAGCAGCCACAGCAGTGATCAGGGCAAACACCACCTTCATCTTGAACTTTTTGTGTCCTGAGCAGAGAAACAGCACAAACTTCAGCAAGTTGTTGCTTTCATTGATCAGCACCAGGACGTGCTGCCCAATGGGATGTCAGCAGGGAGGCGAGGCTTCCACACTGGAGACGCCTCTTCATATAGCAAAAGCCTGCACTGCAACAATGCAGACGGCAGGTAGAGTTAGCGACATCTAGTGGCGAGCGACCCACTTGCACCTCACACCGGCTACACACCAAAACTGTCATACCCCACGGCGCCGTGCCCGCAAGAAGGGCAAAAAGACTGCAAAGAGTTAACATTAACCCTGTCAATACCTTTCTTGTTCCATCCTGCTCAGTCTAATCCATTATAATGTTCAGCAGTTAACTCAGGTGTGCTTAATTATCATCCTTGCACTTCTCTACAAAACACCAGAAGACCCATATTGCAATGCTTCTGCATCGTCACGCACATTCCAGTGTAAGCCTGATCTGCTCCTCTGGTTTCCTGAACCCTTTTTGGACCTGTTTTATACGGATTCTACCTGTCTTCTAAAGCCCCTTGACCTATGGATATGGACCTGGACTCTCTTATGGAATAACCCCTTGGATACCACGTATAGTACTTCGCTTTATTTCAAGAACTTTGCTTTTGCTGCTACACGTTTATTTCTGTTGCTGGACTGCACTCATTATTACTTGGATCATTGTCCCCAATATCTCTGGACTTAATATTTCTCTGGATTGCAACTCCCAATACCTCCTGGATCCCCACCATACCCAGTTATATCATTGCTTTTTATTTAAACTCTGTTCTCAGTCTGTTGTGAATGTGCTTAGTTAACCCTTTCTATTCCTCAGTATCTATAACCTGTTCTCTGTAATCCTTATTGTCATACTTATTCTCCTGCTTTTCTTCAGTAAGATATATACTCAGAGTCTGCCCTATTTCTCATTACTTGGCTCCTTTTCTTAACCCTGCCTCTGTATTTTTCAATATCCAGTGTCTCTCTGTCACACCTTTCTGCTTATTCATTCCTATCCGCATTGCTTTCTGTTTAACGCCCTCCTGTGTTTTTTTTTTTTTTCTTTTTATAGTGAATAAAACCCCATATTTCTCTTATTTGCCTGTTCCACTCTTGTGTTACTGCACATTAAGCTCCAACCCCGTACACTGGATATGACAAAAACAGTGGCTGCTGCTCTGAGGAATGAGAATGGTACACACTCAAAAATGCTAACAATGGAGGATGAAATTGAGCGCCAAAAACCGACATGTCCCTAAATGCTATCACTCTTCTCAACAGCAGGATATGGTATAATGGTCCAACCTTTTGGCTGTGAATATGGAAGTGAAAGGGCAGAGGATTGCTTAATGAAAGGTGCTGTTTCTGCAAAATCCACTTTTGTCTATTTTTATTAATGTTTACCATGTTCCAATATTTCCTGTTTTGATGATCCAAACCTTCAAACTGAACATTTCCTTATTGGATTATTTGCTCCGTGGAGGCGGTCATCTTTCCTACGTCACACTCCGCTAACTCAGCAGCTCCTCTCGACTTGGCTGCAAGTTAGCAGTGCTGAGCGCTGTGCTGCTGCACAGCGTTCAGTGCCAAGTTGCTAACTTTAGCACTTGCTGAGGAACTGAACGCGCCTCTGAAAATGGCTGCGCTTGCACTGACAGCCCTCATCAAGCTTGAGAGGGTCTGCAAAGATGAATGGTTGAAACTACCATAAACCGAAAAACAACCGCAACCCCTAAACATGTACAGGGCTATTCAGAGAAAGGTGAAAACCTTGAATTGCCAGGAGAATGAACAATCTAGACAAAATAGCCGATTTGGAAAGTAAGCTAAATGGAAGAATTTTTCTGGATTGACTATTTTTGACCTCGCATTTTCAATTCTCCAGTCATTCTCAAGGTTTTCACCTCTTTCTGAATAGCCCTCATAGGGAGTGCCTTAGAACTCCGCCCACTTTAGCTCTGTGGTCAATTTCCAAGAGTTACAAAAAATAATGATGTGGACCAAACAACTCCACATCAAATGCTCTGGGGCACAGTGAAGAAAATAAGCTGTATTGAAATAATAAAATTAAACTTTATTTGTATCCACAATTAAAACCCACAACAACGCTAAAAGATACAACTAGGCACTAACCGGGTTATTCAGAGAGGGTGAAAAGCAGGAGAATAACTGGAGAATGAAAAATTCTAGGTCAAAATAGCCAAACCAGAAAAATTCTCCAGTCATTCTCCTGCTTTACACACTCTCTGAATAACCCTGTAAATGCACAGTGAACACACGTAATTACAAAGATTGTAGTATTAACACAGGAGGTAGAAAAGCACTAATAAAACCTGGGCCAAAAAGGAAAGTTAGTGAATATTTATTGATGCAATAAAGATTTTTATTTGCCCTTAAAAGCTGCCAACACATGAACCCTGCCACACATTCACTTTATTAACCATTAACCTAATGGTTAATAAAGTGAATGCGTGACAGAGTCTGTGTTGGCAGCTTTTAATAGAAAATAAAAATCTTTATTGCCCCAAACTGCATCTCCATCTAAAATCCACAATCCATGTTCCCTAAAGGGTTTATTCAGAAAGCCCCAAAATTTCACTAAAATCACTTTCTGGTTAGGCGCACTATGGTGCGATTCTAGTTCGCCGACCATGCAGTGAATTCACTATTCACCGACGGGTTCCAGAACGTGGAGGGGGAAAAAAAAGCAAAAGTTTGCTATTCTTTAACCCTTTCGCTGCTGAGGTTTTTCCCGCCCCTGTGCTGACATCATTTTTTACCTGTTTTGCGCATCATGTTTAAACGTGTTTTTAAGGCTTATTTTAGTATATGACACCGACATATTATATATCGTTCTTTCCGTCAGACTCGGTAGATTCATAATATGTCATTATTATATGTATACGTTATGTCATGTCTGTATATTATAACAAAAAATGCAATAAAATATGAATTTTCAATAATTTACAATGTGTAAAGTGTTTTTTTTCCACATTTTAACATGCGAGCAATTGCGGTTATATTTTGTATGGGGTGCGCTTGTTAAAAAAATTAGAGATGGGGTCTCGTTACATTTTTTTTTTTTTTTGGGGAAAATGACACTATTTTTAACAAACGCACCGCATACAAAAATCGTTAGTGCAGCATCATTGTTCACATTATAATTGAAATGAACAATATTGCTACACTAACAAACCAAAAAAAAAAAAAAGTGTTTGTTTTTTTTTTTTTTTTACAAAATTTTTAACTTTCATGTTTGGTATCGTTGGAACGGCCATGCTCTGGCCGATCCAACCATATCAAAATTTAACCCCTAACTGCCACGGATCGGGAGATAGGGAGTTCATTGGAACTCCCTATCTCCACACTTGGTGGCAGTTAGGGGTTAACTGTAGGACTGGCGTCATCGTGCTACGCACGATGACGCCAGTCCTCTGGGGGAGTTCCCGGAAGCTTGGCCGACATCCAAGATGTCGGCCAGCTCCGGGAAAGGATCGCGAACCAGTGCTTTTCAGCGCCGATTCGCGATCCAGGGGTTAATGCCAGGCATCATTTGGAAGGGCAGGCTGTGCCCTTCCAAATGATGCCTGGGTTAAGCCCCTGTGCGCCGCCGATCGGAGGGAGAGAGGTCCGAAGGACCTCCCCCCCCCCCCCCCCCCCTCCCTTTCAGGCGCCTCCTCCGCACATGCGGGGGGGGCGCCTGAATTAGGTGTCATCGCGCCCGCGCGATGACACCTAATAATGGCGGCTGCTGGTCCGGATGCGCGGCTGACATCCAGGATGTCAGCCCGCACCGGAGGGGCCAGCGATCGGCCGAACGCTGACCCCCGATGGGAGGACGCGCTGAGCGCGTCCTCCGCATACCAGCGGGAATGCTGAGGACGCGCTGAGCGCGTCCTTAGCATTCAAGTGGTTAGAAGGTGTCTAAAACAATAAAAAAAATGTGTGAAAATAATGTCTAATAAAAAGACTGGTACAGAAAAAATAACATGCCTTTAAAAAAATTGGCAATCCAAAAAATTCCAAAAATATACAAAGCATTCCAAAAAATACATAAACGGTTGAATAAGAAACAAGAGAACAATAATATTTTTTAACATTGAATCCAATGGGATTTACTTGCCTGTTTGAACCTCTCGAACTGAATCATGGCATTTCGCCCAACATTTTGATGCAGTTCAGCGTTCTCTGATTAACCATTACTTTTGCTATGGGTCAATTTCACTGCTGCAGGGAGATAGCAGAATTGCATAATCAAGTAATAGTTCTAAACACTGCTCACCGCTTGTTTTGTGCCAGAATGGATCCACTCCCAAATCCAGTAACATCCAGCGATAACTAAATAAATCTGGCACTCTACAATATTATTGATGGATTTTATTCCTCAGCATTAGAAAAATGACGTTTCGACCCGGCCATGTCTTTTTTAAGAACCGTCAGGGTCGAAACGTCGCTTTTCTTATGCTGAGGAATAAAATCCAACATTAACCCTTTCACTGTGGAGGACGTGTGGGGAATGTCCTCATTGCCTCCCGCTATATGCGGGGGACGTTCTCCGCAAGCGGGAGCCCCCACATTGATACTCACCTCTCTGTCCGGGGTCCCGCAGTGTTCTGACTTCAGCGAAGTCAGACGTTGTATTTAAACCCCTCCTGATGTCATTGCGCCATGCGCGATGATGTAATTTCCAGGCGAAACCTCTGACCGGTTAATTCCAAATTCTGGCCTTGCCATGCCTGCCCCCCCCCCCTTTCAGGCGCCATAAATACCGGCTGCACGCTCAACAGCGACTGTTATCACACTTTTCTGTGTCCCCAGGCGTTTGAACGGTGAGTATAGAGGGTGTGTAGTGCAGTTTGTGAGTGTAGGAAGGAGTGTTGCTTTGTCTTGTCAACTTTGTGCATATTTCACTGCATATTAAAGTAACCCTTCATTACACATAAATACACAACACACATAGCCGCATATACACATCACACGCATACCCACCATTACCTTGACCTTGCCCCGTCTTGTGTCCAAGCTGTCCCCTCACCTCGTGTATTCTACCCTGTTATTATCTGTCACTGTGTCATGGGTGTTGGGAGAGAAGATAGGAGGAGTGTTGGTGGGGAGGATGTGAGGAGAGCAGTGGCGTAGCGTGGGGGGGGGGGACAGGGGGCGGTGGCCCAGGTGCAATATTCTCAGGGGCTCATAATTTCAAAAGAAATTTGCATCTCTAACAGTTCTCAGTAGCGGGTCAGGATTGGCAAGGTGTCTGCTCGGCTCACGGACACTGGTATCTGTGAGCAGCCTCAGCCCTTGCATTGCATTGTGCGATCTGCCAAACTTGGCAGGAAGGAGCAGATCGCAGGATAAAGCTGACTGACCATCGCCAGCTGACTTGAGTGAGTCACATGACTCTGACGCAGCAAGCCAGCTTCACTGCTGTGGCACGGGAGGGAGCAGCCTGCCAAGCAGGAGGCTGAGCCTGGCAGAGTGTGATCATCTGGGTTGGGTGAGTGAGTCCACAGTAGCTGGTAATAAAAATCATGTCCCCCTGGGACACCCCTCAAGAATCCCTCAACTCTTGCATTCCGAATCCCTCTGGAGTGTGACTTTTGAAATGGGGCATAAATCTTTTTTTTTTTTTTTTTTTTTTTTTTTTCTGGCGCCTGATTTGAGCTGGAGGAGACAGTGTGAGGCTCCTCCAGCAGTGACAGGTGCTTGGCAGTTTATGCTTGCTCCTGGAACGCTTCTGATTACCAGAAGAGGAAGATATGCAGGGACAAATAACCCCCTCCCAGTAAGTGAGGACTGGTCATGTAAAATCCCCCTCAGATTGTTACTTCAGTGACCCAGCTCTGGCAGATATGCTCCCTCTGCCCCCCCCCTCTCTCTAGCTGCAGAGACTTTGAACAGCAGAGAGGTCAGTAATGTCACTGTGACCATAAATACCAAAGAAGACACATGAATCAGAGCTAAAGGGGAAACTTTTTGGGAAAATAGTTACAGTGGGACACAAAGGTGGAGGTACGGGTGACATAACGGTTGTCTAGTTTATTTTAATAATCCATTTACTATAAAATTTATTTACATTATTTTAATATTTATCTTAATATAGAATTGTGAGTTTTATACCTCTGGAACTCATACATCCCGCTTATCACATTTACATAAACTAAAATGGAATATATTAAATACTATGACATAATAATCCCCCTCCCCCTATGGAGGATCGCGCTTTGCAGCCCCGTTGATGCGCGTCTAGCGTTTCGACGGGGAGGTTTTGTGGGTAATAGGGAGTGAACTGACAACTTAAATTACATTCAATGATTAGAGTGCCCTTTTATCTTTGTTGAAGGTTAATTAAAAATTATAAATGTCATGTACTTTTTTCCAATGACAGCAGAACTCTGGAAACCAGCAGTCAATGTATTTTTAGTTGAGGAAGGGAAAAATATATTATTATAGAGTTAAATGTTGTTGAAAAGTTACTGTCTTTTCCCCTACTTCAGTTGGTACAAGGGACAATTACTACGTAACCCCCCAAAAAAAGTAATACGCAAGGCAAAGTGATAACCAATTTCTGTAAAAGTGCTGCAATCACCATAGTGGATTCCACTAGTCCACCAAAAAACAGGTGTTATGTGGGAAAGGCTTACATTGTATGTGTACATTGTAATATATATATATATATATATTACATACACACACACACACACACCTGTGGCAACATTATATTCTTGGTGCTAACGTTAGCACTCACCTGAGTGAGCATTAAAGTTAGCCCTGGTAGCCCTAGCATGGGCCACCCATATTACAATCCAAACGCTAATGGGTTAAAGAACCCGTTAACGATTGGTATCTTGCGCTTTTCAGAGTGAGGTTACTGTACTTTGCGCTCCCCATGTTAAGCATAGGGAGCGCAAAGTGTTAATTAGCGTTAGTATTACAACATACTAACGCTAATTACTGGCCGGCTGCAGTTACACGAAAGTTAACCACAGCCATGGGCATCTGCAGGATGGGGCAAGGGGGGGCACTCCCCCCCCCCCCCTTGGATCAACAGGCTTAAATTATGATTTATTTGCTGCAGTTCCCTGGCTCTCCACTAGGCTGCACGAGCATCACATCCCCACTCCACCTCCAATCCACCAGGTGCCGGACAAAATCCCTACAACCAGGTTCCCTAATGCCAACATCCCGACGGCCAACTTCCAGACAGAACAAGTGCCGGAAGGGGGGTGTGTGAGGATCCTGAGGACGAGCAACAGCACTAGTGGCCTGCTCTACGGTGGGGGCCTGCTCAGGTCTCACAAGGTTTATGGTACTTGTGCCATTACAGGGATGAATGCTCCATATGCAAATCAGCCAGCTCTCACCCAATGAGGATGGCCAGTACTGACTGCCAAAGACGTCATCCCTGCACGAGAGGTGCAGCAACCCCCGATGATCGTTTCGGCCTTGTTAGGCCTCGTCAGGAGGGTATAGCTGACACCTCTCTAGGCACATCAAGCAAGGGGTCCACGTCTGGATGACCCTGTATACTTATTGTGAGAGAAGGGGGTGTGTAAGGATCCTGAGGACGCGCAACAGCACTAGTGGCCTGCTCTAAAGTGGGGGCCCGCTCAGGTCTCACAAGGTTTTAGCTTGCTTGTGCCATTACAGGGATGAATGCTCCATATGCAAATCAGTCTGCTCTCACCCAATTAGGGTGGCCAGTACTGACTGCCAAGGACGTCATCCCTGCATATGGAACATTCATCCTTGTGATGGCACATACAACCTAAAGCCTTGTGAGACCTGAGCGGCCCCCACCGTAGAGCAAGCCACTAGTGCTGTTGCTCGTTCTCAGGACCCTCACAAAGCCCCCCCTTCTCCTCACTATTAGTCTACAGGGTCATCCAGACGTGGACCCCTTGCTTGGTGTGCCTAGACTGGTGTCAGCTATACCCTCCTGACGAGGCATAACAATGCCGAAACGATCGTCGGGGGTTGCTGCACCTTTCGTGCAGGGATGACTTCTTGGCAATCAGCACTGGTCACCCTTTTTGGGTGAGAGTAGGCTGATTTGCATATGGAGCATTCATCCTTGTAATGGCACATACAAGCTAAAACCTTGTGAGACCTGAGCGGGCCCCCACCGTAGAGCAAGCCACTAGTGCTGTTGTTTGCTCTCAGGACCCTCACAAACCCCTCTTCTCCTCACTATTAGTCTACACTATTTATATATCAAGTTACCACCAGCCGCCATTAGAGTAAAGCGAACATAACCCAATCCTTCATATTACAGCCATTTCTATTGAATGTATGTTAAGTCAATAGGACGTTTTTGTTAACTCATGCGGAATGAATTGCTGAGTATTGATGCTGTAATTAATCTGTGAACGAGATAGTCTACCTTTTGAGTGTGTTACGTATCTCCCTGAAGGAGTTCCATTTAGTGAATCGGCCCTCACAATAATAAATTGTGCTGCAGGTGATGACCAGTAACTGAGTGTTTTTAGTAGACTTGTGCTCCGTCAATAAATTTGTTTCTCGTATTAGCCGTTATTTCTTTTTCATAATTTGTGTCTGAAACTCCATTCGGATTCGTACGAAATATGAATTTTCGTTAGATTCGTTCAATTTTCGTAACAATTAGTTATGATGAATTTAAAAAGCAAAAATTTCTTAATGGCAGTCGATGGTATTTTTTTTTATATACAAAATTCCGTTGAAGAATTTCAGTGAAACGTAAACTATATATATTAGTTTAGTACCTCTGTCTCTGACTGAAGTTTAACAACATAATTTAATTTTATTTTTTAAATCAGAAATACGAAATTGCGTTAACGAATTTAGGTTCTGAATTTCGTAACAACGGAAACGTGACTGGATGACCAATCAGATGTTTTCTTCTGCTGTGTGACTGTGTGGTTGCACTCTGTACACCTGCTGTGCTCATTATGAGGGGTTCCTACCATCCCTTTGCTGTGCGGAGTTCCTCCTGGGTTTGTACACCCGCTGTGCTCATTATGAGGGGTACCCACAACGCTCGTGTGACAGATTAGATCCGTATATCATTATATATATATATATATATATATATATATATCTCAGAAAGTATGTGAACCCTTTGGGATTACGTGGAGTTTTGCATGAATTGGTCATAAAATGTGTTCTGATCTTCATCTAAGTCACAACAATTTGAAAAACACAATCTGCTTAAAATAATACAACACAAACCTTATATGTTTTTATTGAACAGAACATGTAAACATTCACAGTGCAGGGTGGAAAAAGTATGTGAACCCCTAGCCTAATGACTTCTCCAAGAGCTAATTGGACCCAAGGTTGGCTCACTCCTGGCTCCAATCAGTGTGATATTATTGGATGTGTTGCTGAAAGCTGTCCTGCCCTTTAAAAACACACACCAGTTTTGGGTTTACTGGTTTCAAGAAGCACTGCCAGATGTGAACCATGCGTCGCAGAAAAGAGCTCTCAGGAGACCTACGTTCAAGAATTGTTGACTTACTTTTGTAAGCCTTTCCAGCTTCATGCATCTCCAAAAGCCTTGATGTTCATGTGTCCACGGTAAGACAGACTGTCTACAAATGGAGAAAGTTCAGCACTGTTGCTACTCTCCCCTAGGCGTGGTCGTCCTGTAAAGATGACTGCAAGAGCACAGCGCAGAATGCTTAATGAGGTAAAGAAGAATCCTAGCGTGTCAGCTAAAGACTTACAGAAATCTCTGGCACATGCTAACATTTTTGTTGACACATCTACAATAAGGAAAACATTAAACAAGAATGGAGTACATAGGAGGACACCACGGAGGAAGTCATTGCTGTCCAAAAAGAATATTGCAGCACGTTTGAAGTTTGCAAAAGAGCACCTGGATGTTCCACAGCACTACTGGCAAAATATTCTGTGGACAGATGAAACCAAAATTGAGTTGTTTGGAAAAAAACACAATACTATGTGTGGAGAAAAAAAGGCACAGCACACCAACATCAAAACCTCATCCCTACTGTAAAACATGGCAGAGGGAGCATCATGGTTTGGGGCTGCTTTGCTGCCTCAGGGCCTGCATAGATTGTTGTCATTGATGGAAAATGAATTCCAGAGTTTATCAAGACATTTTGCAGGAAAACGTAAGACCATCTGTCCGCCAACTGAAGCTCCGCAGAGGATGGGTGATGCAACAGGACTATGACCCAAAGCATACAAGTAATTCAACAAAAGAATGGCTTCAACAAAAGCAAAATACGCCTTCTGGAGTGGCCCAGTCAGAGTCCTGACCTCAACCCGATTGAAATGCTGTGGCATGAACTTAAGAGAGCGAATCACACCAGACATCCCAAGAATATTGCTACACTGAAACAGTTTTGTGAAGAGGAGTGGTCCAAAATTACTTCAGATCGTTGTGCAGGTCTGATCTGCAACTACAGGAAACGTTTGGTTGAGGTTATTGCTGCCAAAGGAGGGTCAACCAGTTAAGTCCAAAGGTTCACATACGTTTTCCATTGCACTGTGAATGTTTACATGTTCTGTTCAATAAACACATGAAAACATATAATGTTTGTTGTATTATTTTAAGCAGATTGTGTTTTTCAAATTGTTGTGACTTAGATGAAGATCAGAGCGCATTTTATGACCAATTCATGCAAAACTCCACGTAATCCCAAAGGGTTCACATACTTTTTCTTGCCACTGTATATATATCTCTATGGCTATCTATATAGCCGAGGTGTCCATTTTCCACAGCTGCCTAGTGAAAACCTCAGCTCTGAGTAGGTGCTAGAAAGTAATTAAAATGGTTAACTTCTTGCCCCTGGGAGGAATATAACACGTGGCTGCAAAATGGGATTTCTTTTGATACAGTGCCAGGGTGGGAATAACCCATTTTGGCACTGAAAGGTCCGGTATCCTCTATTCACACCTTGGAGTCCTTGCTACAGACGGCACGGCACCAAGCTGCGAGGGGGTCTTGGAAGGTGATTGATATCTTTGGGCAATTAAACTTAATGAAGCGCACTAAGCATGCCCATGAAAATGGAAGTCTGCGAAATGTAGTGCACGGGTGTAGAAAATAGGGGCTGTCCTCCAGAGGGACAAGGCAGCCTATATATACCTGAGCCAAGCATGGACTCAGGGCTTGTTTCTGTGGGGTCACCGAAGAACGTGAGAAACTGTGCCAGTCTTCAAATCTCCAGCCCCAGTGGTACATGGATGCTTCTGTTAGCTTACTGACTTGAGTAAGGGTCTGTGGTTTTAATCCTGTTTCTTTTATTTGCTGTTTGTGTGTAATTAATGAATATTATATCCATATTTTTTCTGTAACCCTAAATGCACTGTGATATACATAATTTTGGTTATCATAATAAATACAACTTATTAAGCTCTGCTCTGACTGATTCGATCTACGCTAACTGAAGGGACTGGATATTGCTTTTGGTTTGAAGCTCGGGTATCTACTAAATTGTGAGTTGCAGTTGCTGGGATGGTGGGGTAAGCCTGCAGGGATTGTTGTCCGCGTAGTCATTATTTGTGTCTAGGATAGACAGTGAATTGCTTAACTCTGCATCTTTCGGTGCGGCGCGCATAGTGTTCATGAGAACTAGTGGCAGCATAACAGAGTAAGAAAGTGGGTGTAAGGATTGTGGGAAACGTAGTCGCTACACCAGGTCGAGAGAAGATGGGTACGGCATTGCAATTCTGGCACCACTTCCTCACACTCTACGTATGTGTCGCGAGCGGAGGCGTTGTCGGGATAGTTAGGCACGTGCGTGCAGGGGATTGTTGTCCACATAGTCATTATTAGGGTCTAGGATAGACAGTGAGTTGCTTAACCCTGCGCCTTTCGAAGTGCGCGCTTAGTTGGCGTGACAGCTCGAATGAACAATGTTCACTTCGTATTCCTGTTCAAATCGAACCTGCGGACCCTACTGGTGACTCCCATTTCAAATATTAAAAAAAGGTAATTTAATTTCATCATATCGTTTTAACGAGCATTCTTATTTCATCCGATTCTGAATCTCCCATCGACTACCAGTCTCCCATATTAAAGGTAAATTTTCCCAGCCCTCCAGCAGCAGAAGAAGAAAACCTCTGGTCAAACGGTCACTTTTCTGTTGTAACGAAATTACGATTCGGATCCAATCGGAAGCATAGCAATTCGTATTTCGGATGCTTCCGAATCTACGAATTTTAGGAAATTCGTACGAATTTCGATTCGTAACTAAACGAATCGCACATGTCTAGTTTTTAGCAAGGTTGAGGATTGTTTTATGAGGAGAGGTTTAAGAATTGATTCGTAAACGATGTCAAAATCGTAATGCCAGGGAGGTTAATAAACGTTATATTGGTATATAACCACACACCTTGGTGTGGAGAGCCAGTACTTGTGTATTATCCCTTCTGTGTATTTTTTTTTGTTCACTAAGGAATACTGGCAGCAACGCCATGTTGAATCATGTGATCTCGGAAGATCGCAAAATTGTTCTCCCTGCCCTTTAGATGGCAGTAAGCGAAGGTAAAAGATCATGGCGTGCTCTTCAAATAGTGACCAAAAGACAAGTACTGCTTTTTCTGAATTTATTTTACCGTTAAGTGACTGCATCTACTAAATCACTTAACACCAATTTATGAAAGCCGATCATTTTTTCTTCTAAATGATGAGTGATCTTGGAATCCCAGGTTATTCTCCGCCTCCCTCTACATTTGTGCTATCGGTGCAAAGTAGGCGTAAATGTACAGTAGACTGCAGCAGATGCAGGGCTAAAGCATATGTTACAGCTTGGCTCGGAATAGCAGAGGAGCAGATATCATTAATGAAAAGGGACTTTATACTTATTAGCCCACCTGTTAACCTTACCGGCTCCATTGGTATAGGCCACAAAGTGGGTTGGAACAGACAGTGGAAGACACACAAGATGGGCAACAGAGACTCACGCAAAGAATTTGAGCAACACAATAGATAACTTCTATCATTTGAAAAATAATTACTGGGTAAATTTCTTTTTTTTTTTTTTTTCCTTTTAACAAGATTGTCCTCACATTTCAGCCTCGGATTTGCACATACATGGAAGCATAAATGTAAACACAAATCTGCAGTCTACTACATTAGCTGCTTCGTCTTGGATGCAAGGTTAACATAAATACAACTTAATATAAAAATATCATAATGTGCAGCAGAAGAAAACTAAGAAGGGACAATTATTTATGCATGACAACAAAAAAAAAAAAACAGCAACAGACATTTCATAGACAGCACAGAATGTTTCTCCAGGATCTCCCAGGATACTACCCTTCTTGAAAAATAAAATAAACATAAAGCATCCAATATAGCAAATCATGTCCTATATTCCAGTTACAGCATAACGGAGTGTAGATGCGATTATCTTATGTGCTCCGTACATAGATTCGTTCATTGCCCCATATGGCTAATGGAGTGGAAAACATTAGCAGCAGCGCAGGTTGAATTTTGAAATTTTATTAAAAGGGATCGTAGACAGCTGTTGCAAGTCCCAGTATATGGTCACTTGATTATACCATAAAACAAAAGTCCTCGCGCATGCAGATCCCAGCACGTTGGTGAGTGCTTCTCAAATATTTTTCACATGGACCGGTCCTGAAATACAAGAAATAAATCGCACATAGCGTAGTATATCCTGTATAATCGACCCTCCAGTATCCCAGCCAAGAAAATTGCTCACTTTTTCAAGAGCCAATTAGCAGCCGGCTCTGAACTATAACAGCATGAAAACATGTGTAAACAGTTTCCGGTCTCACCACTCCCACGTTTGACCCCATATGGTTTTATTTGGATTGCATGCAGTTGTGGGTGTTTCTTAAAGTGAATCTATCATGCAGAGATTAGTTTAACCGTTTCGCTGCTGAGGTCATTTTTACCGGTTTTGCTCATCATGTTTAAACGTGTTTTGAAGGCTTATTTTAGTATATGACCCAGACATATTATATATCGTTCTTTCCGTCAGACTCGGTAGATTCATAATATGTCATTATTATAATATACAGACATGACATAACGTATACATATAACAAAAAATGCAATAAAATATGTATTTTCAATAATTTACAATGTGTAAAGTGTTTTTTTTAACATGCGAGCAATTGCGGTTATTTTGTATGGGGTGTGCTTGTTAAAAAAATTAGAGATGGGGTCTCGTTACATTTTTTTTTTTTTTTTTTGGGGAAAATTACACGATTTTTAACAAACGCACCGCATACAAAAATCGTTAGTGCAGCATCATTGTTCACATTATAATTGAAATGGGAACAATATTGCTGCATTAACAAACCAAAAAAAATGTAAAAATGTTTGGTTTTTTTTTTTACAACATTTTTCACTTTCATGTTTGGTATCGTTGGAACGGCCATGCTCTGGCCGATCCAACCATACCAAAATTTAACCCCTAACTGCCACGGATCGGGAGATAGGGAGTTCATTGGAACTCCCTATCTCCACCGTTGGTGGCAGTTAAGGGTTAAGTCCAGGACTGGCGTCATCGTGCTACGCACGATGACGCCAGTCCTCAGGGGGAGTTCCCGGAGGCTTGGCCGACATCCAAGATGGCGGCCAGCTCCGGGAAAGGATCGCGAACCGGCGCTTTTCAGCGCCGATTCGCGATCCAGCTCCCCAGGGGTTAATGCCAGGCATCATTTGGAAGGGCAGGCTGTGCCCTTCCAAATGATGCCTGGGTTAACCCCCGCAGAGCCGCCGATCGGGAGGGAGAGAGGTCCGAAGGACCTCCCCCCCCCCCTCCCTTTCAGGCGCCTCCTCCGCACATGCGGGGGGGCGCCTGAATTGGGTGTCATCGCGCTGCCGCGATGACACCTAATTCCGGCGGCTGTGGTCCCGGATGCGCGGCTGACATCCAGGATGTCAGCCCGCACCGGGGGGGCCAGCGATTGGCCGGAACCCGGCCGAACGCTGACCCCAATGGGAGGACGCGCTCAGCGCGTCCTCCGCATACCAGCGGGAATGCTGAGGACGCGCTGAGCGCGTCCTCAGCATCGAAGTGGTTAATATAGAGGGAACATGCCCCCATTCCATCCTGTCAGCGAAGTCTTGGTCAAGTCAACAGCAGATCTTCTCTGCTGAGGATTGACTGACAGAATGGAGTGAGCAGTGTTAATTTTGACAGCAAACATGTTGTTTTATATAGTAAGCCTGTAATAATTAGGAATAACTCACTGAAATCCGTGCAAACAAGAGTCTAGTAAACAGAGTCAGATAAAGTTTGAAACCCAAAATAATAATTTATTATCCCAAAAATAATTATCCAAAATAATGCAAATAAATTATATTCAATAATATAATCAAACCAAAAACACTGGAATCTTTCAGAAAACAAGGGTGCAATATTAGTCACTGCATATTGCCTCAGTGTAAACATCCTTGGTATGATATAATATTTCAATTATGAACGCGCTTATTTATACAGCAACATTCATAATGCATACAGTCTATCAATAATTATATTTTCATGTAAGAGAGCTTTAAACCATATATACAGTAAAGTCCAGTCTTAGAATGTGTTTGGTCTGTTTCTGATTTATTAGTGCCACCTAGTGGCCGTTCATGAGCAAGTCATGCTGTTGGGGATTTTACATTGAAATATATATACAGTATATATTTTACTGTCTTCTAATTTGCTGCCTGGTCCCGTCCCCCGCATCGTGTGACTTTCAGTGAGCATTACCAGGAAGCAAGTCGCCGCGATCCAGGCATGTACTGGCCATCGGGAGCACCAGGAGAATCCAGAGGGGCCGATGGGTCAGTGGGCTGGCTGAGCCTGGGGGGGGTGCTTTTTTTTTTTTTTTAAACTTAGTTCAGCACTTAGTATAACAAGGACTGGATAACACAAGTGTGGAATGTCAGCACTTGTTTCAAAGGTCTGAAGGATTTCTGCATTGCAGGGGTGGGTTAGGGGGGCTTCCTTGGACACCCACACATGGATTCTGGAGCTGGCTATGGCTTTAGTGTGTGTAAAGGAGCGGAATCCACAGAGACTGCGAGGATTCCGCTCCACATTTTACTTACAGCTTCTCCTTCTAGTGGCTTCAGAGTTTGAAGTCAGCAGCAGCTGGAGCACCACATGTTGCTACAAACCTCTAATGCCTTTGCTGTGACCAGGAGCCATCCCAAAAATGTGAAAATACATAAGGTATTGACTAAACATGCCAAGTGAGGGTGAATCCCACCCTCATGTCTTATACCTCGGCACTGATGTGTCTCACAGCCAGGCATGCAGGGAGCCGTAAATCTGACAGATCCTCTGATCTGACAGTCCCTCTCCCCTGCTCCCTTTCTATAGCCTATTAAGCCAGAGCTCAGTGTGGCAGTGCTGTGCTTTCTCTATAGGAGCACTCAAGGGGTTAATTATCACAGTCTGCAGAGCTCAGAAAGTATTTGCTAATCAGCCATAGCCATGTAGCAGGGAGACATGTCCAAATTCTAGGTCAAAATAGCCAAACCAGAAAAATTCTCCCATGTTCAAATAGCCATTCTCCTGGCAATTCTCAAGGTTTTCACCTCTCTAAATAACCCTGTATGTCACAGTTCTGAGCCCCTTCTTAGAAGTGTACCCGAATTACATTTTATTAAAGTATATTTTAATATTTATCATTTATTTTTTATAAAATAATTTAATCAATATTCTAATTTAAATTATGTATATTTTAATGCATATTTATATTAATTGTTCAAATTACATTTACATGAATATATAAAATTTATATTAAAATACAATTTATTTTAATAATCTATAATTATTATTTAATTCTATTGCTGTGGAGCTCTGTGATACGCTCATACACACCGTTCATTACTGTGAGTTTAATTGCTGTGGATTCTATGATCCGCTCATACACACTGTACATTACTGTGGGTTTTATTGCTGTGGAGCTCTGTGATACGCTCTTACACACTGCACATTACTGTGAGTTTTATTGTGCCACTCTGTGATACGCATCAACATGTTTTGGTGGGCATGGGGGGGGGGTCAGTATTTCATCCTTGGATCCAGGCAACACAATGTCTTGTGCTGGCCCTGCTCCAGTCCATATCAATATATTAAACCGGCCCTGCGTGTTTGCATAACGGAGGGGGCCGGTCTGGATGAAGTCCAGGGCTATTTTTTTTTGTCCCAGTCCAGCCCTGCCGCGATCACACTGCGGGGGACAGCGAGGGAGCGCAGGATGCGGAGAGTATGCAGCCCGAGTGTGGCTTGGGGTTACCGTTCACGGTAGCGACATTTGACCCCGAGTCACACTCGGGAATACTGCCCGGGAGGTTAATTTTAGTAAAATTTTGGACATCTGAATTGTTTTAATTTTAGTCTAGTTTTCTACTAATATCTACTGTAGATCTAGTCATTTAATATCTAATGGGTTTAGTTAAAGTGTAATCAATGCATTATTTCAGCATTTCTCATTCTATACTCCTGGAGCAAACCTCTATTAACCTGTTATTATTTATGGTATTAAGGTCTGAATATGCAATACAGGCACAGATATAACTTATGTTATAAATAACATATTTATTTATTTATTTATAAAGGATTTTACCAGGAAGGATACATTGAGATTTCTCTCGTTTTCAAGTATGTCCTGTGTTCGAGAACATTGAGTGGTTTATCTTTAAAATTCAGTTTCCATTTTGACAGCAAATTTTGATTTTGTTTTAGGTCGTAGGCTTTTGACTAAAATGCCATTTAATTTTAGTCACATTTAGTCATGAATTATCGTAATTTTAGTCAACATGTTATAATATTTAGTAGACTAAAACTAGACTAAAATTTTTAGTCGAAATTAACACTGGGAGAGAGAATCATCCCATAGACGGCTCCCACTTGTCCTGCTGCCTCTGTTGGTCATTGACTGCAGACCATGAACTCAGCCTGTATCCTGCCTGCAAAAGATCTGCAGAAAGCAAGGAGGAGGTGGAAGATCCTCATCACACAACAAGACCTTCATGGAAATATTTATATGAAAGTTGTGTTTCTTTTGTCACCCCCACCCCAATCATCCATAACAGATTCACTTTGAAGGGAAATACAAATCATAAGGGTTTTAATCTATGCTATTAAATTTCTTTCAAAGACACACCACATTTTGAGTTTTGCATTAAAATTCACTCTGGTGCAGAGTCAAAACCTTATTGTAATGTGTTCACCATGCAGCAATACCTAACCATTAGTAGTATTGAAGGTCAGTGGTCATTAGCACTAGGTTGATGCTTTAATACAGTGCATTGAACTCTGAGGATATTGTTAGATTTTAATTTCCTGTATGAATATAAATATCCTGCAATTCGATTTATGATTTATAAAAGCCTGCTCTAATGCAGGGCTGTGGTTTCCACCAGTCCTTTCCCCCTCCTTTTATTATGGCATGCAATCTTGTTAGGATTGTTGATTTGAATCCAGACCATATCCTGGTACAATAGGATCCTTTGTTATAAGGACAGAAATGCTGGAAAAGTGTGTGAAAGCTGGAAGACAGAAAAAAGATTTCTTGTGAACCATATATGGTAATAAGTGCCTATGCCTGACTGTTGGCTAAATTCTGACATAGAAATGTATCTGTACTGATTGGCTGTTATATCACATTCCTGTGTGGGATGTATATGAAACTTTGTGTATAACGAGCATTTTTATTGGATGTTGAAATCTAATAAATTGGTCTGTCTAACAAAAGGATATTCAGACATGATGCAGCTATACCTCATGTGTGGTTGATAGTACTGTCTCCACTGATCAGCGTAAGCGCGTCTTTTCTTTGTATTTTCTTATTTGGGAAGAAACTCGCAGATGTTTATTGGAATTCCATTTTATGGTAATTATATATAGGACATTGATTTGATTTAGCTAAATTTATTACTTAACAGATATTGCAGAGTAAAAGGTCTTCTTCCATTAAAGGTTCTCCTTCAGCCATTTAACATACCCATCTCTTGCTCGGGCTCCGACTAAAAAGTATGTTGGCCAAGTGGTAAAGCTCATGCAGCCATGGAAGCCGTCGTCATAGTGGTCATGAGTAACATCGATCCCTGCCTCTTGTAGTCGCTTGGCAAACATGGTTCCATCATCTCTCAATACGTCATGCTCACAGGTCAGGATATAAGTCTTAGGAAGGAGTTGAAGGGTCTCCTTGGTTGCGATCAATGGAGAAGCCCGTGCGTCAAGTAAAGCAGGAAATTTTTGGACTAAACTGGGATTTCCTATGCTTTGTACCACTGGCTTGTAGTTTTTCTTGAAAGACACAGGTAACAATGTATTCCAGTTTAAACGTTCCCGTAATGCCACAGTTTCACCTGAATCCAGAGAGGTATGATTATTAACCAGCATTGAATGGGTGAGCGCGAGACTGACATTTAGATAGTCCAACCAGTACTTTATCATGCCAAGTCGAGATAGAACGGGCATATCCGTGTTTTGCTGATAAGAGGGAGTATTGAAATCCAGTATCTGAAGTGCAGGGTAGACTAAAGCCTGCAGTTTCAGTTTGATTGTTTGATTGGGATTTTCTGTAAGCTGCAAAGAACAAGTTTGAAGTGTAATTAATATTAAATGGCCAAACAGTACACATTATACAAAAATTGGACAATTAGGTATTTGTCTGGACAGTATACACCAGCACTAAACCTGGTGTATACCCAATCCCGGTCTATATATTCAATTCTGATGCTAAATGAGGTAGTTATGTACTATAGCAAAATTAATCCTCAAAATCCTCAGTTATAACAGATCAAAGTCAGCCGGGGCTTTAATACTGGATTATGTGATCTACTGTATTGTTTTATGGGATTCATGTATGAAGTGATCTTTAATCTGTAGGATTTGTGCCTGAATTTCCTCCTTGCCTTCTGCTGATGCCCTGTCTCTTGCCACCCAATCTAATTAGCAAGTGAGAATCTCCTGGTATTCCTGTCCAGACTGCTTGGCACCAGGTGTGTGAACTTAAATTCACTGATTGCTAGCATTCAGTGCTCATGAAACACTAGAACCAGACTCTCAGCCTAGCTCTCTGTCTGATCTCAAGTGGAGCTAAAAATTGGAGTCAGAAACTGCATACTCCACATCCATACGCTTTACCTGGTAACCATGCTGCAGCACAATGCTCTCTCTCTCTTCTACTCTTTACTTCTGCCTTCTTCCTAAAATGGAGCACATGCCTCTGTACCATCAATCCCTCCACTATCAACATCTATCCCTCCGTTCTCGCTTCCCATGAGCTTCGTTGATTCCTCAGACACCTGTTTTGCTCTGATTCCCTGGTTTACAATCATCTCCAGTCAAACAAAATCCCATTACCACCTTCTCTTTCTCACTCTCCTGCAGTTGCTTTAAGCAGATAACAGCTCTCCTAACCCTGGCCCCATAACAACTGCACTACTCTTTTCTTATTCTGTCTCCCATAGAAGTAACAAAACTCCCTGCAATCAAAGCAAAGCATCGCTATTCCTATAAGTACTCAGCACCTTCTTTCTCCTGTGCCCTTTGGCGCACACACACACACACACTGCAATAAACTTAAATTCGTTCAACCTTCTAGTTGTTACAAAAACATCTCCTTCTGACACTGCTTCCATTGCTGCGCTCTTATTTGGCGGTCTTCACTTCAGCCATACCCCTAGACCGGATGAGAAACATGGTGGCATTGTTGGAATTTTGCGCGCTCCCATCATCTCCCTCCACCCCATCTCGCTACCCTTTTTCTTTTAAAGCACACTGCATCCGCCTGTTTTCTCCCCTCTCTATCAGGGTGGCAGTCATCTATCGCCCACCTGGACCAACCACCCAGGTCCCCGACAACGTTGCTACTTGACTTTCCAACTTTCTACCTACTAGCCTTCCAAGCCTAATCCTTGGCTCATCAATGGGAATGTAGAGGTCCCCATCTGCCCCTGCTGCCTCCAAACGTCTTTCACTCACAGCCTCCTTTGCGCTTACACAATCCTCCCTTTTTCATACTCACTGCGAAGGTCACTCTATGGACCTTGTATTCTATTAACTCTGCTCAATTTCCAAGTTCAGCTGTCCCCTTTTTTTTTTTGTGAAAGGATTTTACCAGGAAGGATACATTGAGATTTCTCTTATTTTCAAGTATGTCCTGGGTGGCGAGTATGTGTACCGTTAGGTGTCTTGCCCAAGGACACTTACTGGAGAGGTTGCTCACTGGGATCGAACCCATGACTCCACAGGCTCTCTCCATGCAGAGCAGTGACATTACCTCTACTCCACCCAGCCGGTACCTCACCTAAACACACAACCCCCCCCCCCATTCTGCCCACACACTTGCAAAAATCTACTACGCTGTGGATCCCCATCAATTCTCCAATCTCCCTCAACCTTCCCGTGTCCTGATGCCGCCACAGACCACTATGAGACTCTCCTTTCTGTATAAGATTAGCTTGCTCCTTCTCAATTCTGTAAACCCCACGCCGCCAGCTTCAGCCCTGACACACACCCCAGACACACTATCTGCAAAGATGATCACGCAATGCAGAGCACGCCTGAGAGAAAATACTGCTCTGAAGCTAACTTCGTTAATTTCAATTTTATTCTATGGGTCATACAACTCTGCCCCTCACTTGGCCAAAAAAGCCTTCTTAGCTCTTATATCACGCTTCCCTACAAACCCAAATGACTGGTCCATTATAAAACTAACTGCACGTCCCCCCTCATCTGCCTTTAGTGCTCAGGACTGGGCAGATTACTTCTTAAACAAAACACTCAGTATCAGAAGCAACATCCTGAGACAAACCATTAATCTCACATTTTCACTCCCAGGTACCCCCTCTGCCACTTCCTCCCAGCCACTGAGGAGGTCATTTCCTTACTGTCCCCCTCACATCACACTACCTGCCGCCTCGACCCCATTCTCTCTTGTCTAATGCCTTCATTCTCCTCCTCCATTGCCTCTGCTCTCATAAACATCTTCAATCTTTCTCCACCGGCTCTTTCCCATTCGTCTTCAAACATGCAAAGTTTACCACTATACTCAAAGAAACCGTCTCTCTTCCTCCCAACTCTCTGTCCGACTATCGTCCTGTATCACTCCTTCCATTTACTTCTTGTAACGCTGGCTGAGGGGGTTTTCTGGGGTGCATTCCAGGAGAGCCTGATACGAGGGACTAGGAAGCTCTTCACCCAGGTACCAGTCCTTAAAGTGGCTGGACTGAGCAATGGTGGAAATGAAGTAGCTCTAGAAGGCAAGGAAAGGAAACACCAGACTTTAGGTAGCTGGCAGTCAAAGACCAGAAAGGAAGAGGAAAATACCAATAGGTGATAAGGTTCAGAACCAAGCCGCAAGTCTGGCAGAGGGAAAAGGGAGCTCACTAGGTGAGTATGAGACAATCCGTTATACAAGCCATGTCAATGGGATATAGAGATACAGAAGTCAAACAGTCAAGTATAACAAATATAGCACCTTTTTAGGGAGCTTAAATATTGCACCCTTGTTCCTGATTCCGTCATCACAGGGTGCCAGGAGTTGTAGGTGCATGTACAATGACATCACGCGCGCGACAGGCTCCCAGCGGCATAAAAGGTGCTTGGTGCCGGCAGCGCACACTCACATGGCACACCGGCTCTAGGCGGAGGAGAGGCGCGCTGGGGTCCGCCAGGAAGCCTGAGAGAGGTCTGACACTTTTAATCTCTTGGAAAAACTAGTTTTCAACCGCCTCTCTCACTCTAATTCCCAACCCGACTCCCTGCAATCAGGCTTTCGTCCCCTACTTTAAACAGCTGCTCTCAAAGTCACCAATGACATCCTAACCACTAAAAACCTTGGCCACTATTCTATTCCCATCTTACTTGACCTTTCAGCTGCTTTTGACAGTGTTGACCCCCCCCTCTCTACAAGACTCTTTCTCTTGGATTGACTCCTATCTCCAACAGGTCTTCTCTGTGTCATTTGCTGACCACTATTCCTCTTCAATGCCTTTATCAGTTGGTGTACCTCAAGGCTCTCTTCTGGGTCCTCTGCTATTCTCCATCTACACCTCCTCCCTGAGCAAAATCATTAACAACTTTGGCTTTAATTACCACCTCTGCGCTGAAGATACTCAGATCTAATCGTTCCACCCCTGATCTCTCTCCTCCTGTTTTTTGTAAAGTCGGCAACTGTTTATATGGTATTTCCTCCTGGTTGGCCTCTCACCACCTAAAGATTAAGGTGTATTCTCCGGGAGTCAGGATACAGGCTCTATACATTGTAAGGACCCCATATGGGACATAAAGCCATTACTGCTGCATACTGCGCAGTGTGGTCCTGTCAGACCTGCTGGCGGCCCCCAGCACTGCTCCTTGTTGGCTCCTGATCCGGTGCACGTTTCCCAGCCATCTTCTCCTCCTGTGCCACAGCCGCTTTATGCCACCGACGACCCTCACACGAATGACATCACTACGTCCGCAATGGCCCCTACCAGCATCATGTGATCCAGCCAACCTATCACAGACAAAGGTGTTTAAATATAGTGCCCTTAACTCTAATCTCACTGCTCTTTCGTGGTTCCAGAACTACTGACCCCTAAGTGCCTCTTACTATTGTTCTCTCTACGTATTCTGACTGATCTACTGTGTTTGACCCGGAATTTGATATCTACCTGTGTATTTCTGTGCTCCCTCGATTTGACCACTCAATATATTCTAGTACTTCCTTTATCACTTTGTCTGGTTTAGCTTGGTTCCTTTACCCACGCTCACATTTTTCCGTTTCCTCAAACTTTCCTGTTGTTTATTGCTGGCCAACAAAGGACTTTCCCTTCCTTTGTGCTGCCCCTGCCTTATAGGTCATCTTTTCATTATTGCTAAACCCAGCTACCTCGAGGACTGGTAAAGGGCTTCATGGTCCTACGTGTCGGGCTTACCCGAAGCACGACCCAGAAAATTCCCTAACCAGCCCTACAGATCCTTCTTTCTGTTTACGAAATTTTATGTGTCTAAATGTACTAACATGTGGGACATTCTGGTGGCATCGAGCACTAGTGGAAAGTAATTTTTTGATGTTTAACTTTTTACAATGCATGTTGGGATATTGTACATATTTTCTTCATGTATCTGAGCAGCACAAACCCAACATCCATACTCAATTTAAATACGTAGAATTTGACTTTGTGAATAAACCATAGATCTACTTTTTGACTAAGTTAGTAAACCATTTTATTTTACAACTTTTAAATTGGTGTATCATTGGTGGCATTTAAGGCTATATATTGGTTTAAGCACTTTGAAGAGAGCTATAATATGAATATGAATTGTGATAATAGGATATCTATGATTATTATTGTCCTCATTTGTATAGCGCCAACAGATTCCGCAGCACTTTACAATAACCGAAGGGAACGAGATACATATAAACGGACATATGATGGAAACAAGAGGTGTAGAGGGCCCTGCTCATAGGAGCTTACAGTCTAGAGGGTTTGGGGTTGAGTAAGACGGGAGGAATTTTACTAGCTAGCAGGATCATTAGTGCCAGTGGTTTGAGAATGGTGGGGCCATAGAAGTAGCTTCAATCATGTGTGAGTAGGTGAGCAGAGGGAGGAGTTGCGTCAGTAATGTGGTATGCTAATCTGAAGAGATGGGTTTTGAGGGATTTCTCGAAGGCCTGAAGGTCAAGGGAGAGTTTGATAGGGCGAGGCAAGTCATTCCACAGGACCGGAGCTGCCCTTTAGAAGTCTTGGAGGCGAGAGTTGGCCGTGTGCGTGTAGACCGATGACAGGCGGAGATCACCTGCTGAACGGAGTTGTCTAGATGGGACGTGCTTGCGGAGTAATGATCGGGTTTTTTTTTTTTTTTTTTTTTAACGTGAGCATCGGTATTTTAACCTCCCTGGCGGTCTAATGTTTGGGAAAAACAGCGTCTAAAAGCGGTCTATTTTTTTTTTTTTTTTCTTTTGCCCCGGTGTTAAATTCCTATGTTGGAACCGGTAACCCTGAGCAACACTCAGGATGCCGTTGGATACATCACCTGTCCCTGCGCTCCCTCAATGTCCCCTGCTGCCTCCTCTGGCGACATCAACCTTATACTTCCCGGTTCCTTCCTCGCGAGAAGGAATCCAGGAAGTAAAACGCCATGATCGCAGGAGGAGACTGTGCGCTCCCTCGCTGATCTCTGCAGAGAGGTGATGTATACAGCCCGAGTGTGTTTCGGGGTTAAAGCTCTCAGCTGTGAAATTTAACCCAGAGACACACTCGGGAACACCGCCAGGGAGGTTAAACTGTATCCTGGAACGTCCAATGGAGGGACCGGCAGAGTGGGGTGGTACGCGAGGTGCATTTGGTGAGAAAAATAAGCCTGGCTGCTGCATTCATTACGGATTGCAAAGGGGCAATACGGGAGTTGGGGAGGCCAATAAGGAGCGAGTTGCAGTAGTTAAGTCGTGAGATGACAAGAGCATGAACCAGCACTTTTGCGGTATCTTGTGTCAGAAAGGGGCGGACACGGGCAATGTTTTTGAGTTGAAAGTAACAGGATTTGGCTACTGTCTGGATGTGGGAAGAGAACATTAGGTCAGAGTAGGGATGTGCGTTTCGGGTTTCGGAATTTTCACGAAATTTCCCGATTCGTGCATTCGGATTCAGCAGATTTTACGAAAATTTTCAGATCCGAATTTTCCGAAAACTTTACGAAACGAAACGAACATTTGTTCGGAATTTTCGAATGGACTACAAATGTGTAAAATCGAAAATCATTTTCGTTCCATTCGTAATTTTGGCTCCATTCCTGATTTCAGTTCCATTTCAGTAATGTCGGACAACATATTTTTTTGGTTATATCGCCGATTCTGTAATTTTGGATCATTCCCATCTCAATGTATCCTTCTTGTAAAACATGAGAAATCTCAATGACAGAATTATCGTATCGACAGAAATATCGGACCCGAAAAACCATTTAGTTTACGTCAAAACGAATAGACACTTTGAAACAAGGAGAACAGACGTTCCGAAAAACACGAAAATTTCCGAACGTACGAAAAGAAAGTCGATACGAAAAAGAAACGAAAGCGAAACGAACCGAAACGGACCTCGACCGAAAATTTACAAAATACGAATGAACCGAATCGAAAAAAAAAAAAAAAAAAAAATCGGTGCACAAGTCTAGGTCAGAGTCGAAAGGGACACCAAGGCAGCGAGCTTGGGGTGTTGGGCTAATGGGCATTCCATTTACTTGTAGAGAGATAGGTGGTATTGGGTTCTTCTTGGAGGGAGGAATGATGAGAATTTCAGTTTGGCACGATTGTTTAGGATTACATCAGATCTGGATGGAAGAACACACAGAATAACTAATTTTATAAACTGTAAAAGTAAAAACGTAATATACCTTCTTCAGTGCCCATGCGGTGCACAATATGTTGGACGAACCATCAGACCATTGAAAGTGAGATTGATGGAACATAGAACTAATATATTCTTAAGAAACGTACTGACCATTCGGTTCCACTACATTGCAATCAATGTCCAGCATTTAACTGGAAGGAGTTCTTGAATATAGGAATCAATATAGTATATCCAAATTGGAGAGGAGGAGATAACATGAAGAGTATAGCGATGAGAGAGACAAAAATAAAAAGCTAGACGGACGCTGATGGGGATGCAAAGCGCGTTCCTCCATAGGAAGGCATACTCCTTCAGAAAGTTGTGAGAGACGAAACGTGTTGGATTCATGTCTCAATTTATTGTCAATTGATTTTATTATTTTAATAAAATGTTTTTATTAAGCCCGGACAAGTGTACTGGCATATTTTTCAAAAAATCACCAGGCGTGGGCCATCACCATTTTGCTGGAAAGAATACATCAACTCGGGACCAAGCCATAGAGAAAAAAGCCTCAAGCATTAAGAGGAGTTTATGCCTCTATTTACCACATGTTCAAGAGTGCAACCGAATTATTAATTTATTTTAGGGATGTGCATGACTTTTTTTGTTTCGTTTTGGATCATTTCGGACAGTTTTTCTTTTGATTCGGTGATTCAGATCAGTTAGTTTTTCGCTTTTTTTTATTGCTTATTTAAGAATGGGAAGTAGATTACTACCAATAGAATGTAAGTTTCTTTACTTAGTTATTCTTTTAGTGTGTTTTGTTTTTTTTGTTTTTTTAGGCATTTTTTTGGGTGAATTGTTAGGTTTCCTAACTTTTTTTTTTTTTTTTTTTGAAGGCTTTTTAACCCATAGGTTTCAATGCAGCAAATAATTCCACGCACTGCTAGGAAGTGCCTCTGCAGTATAATTAAGCATATGAATCCACACACTGTTGGGCAGCACCTTTTCTGGAGATCGATTCATTGTTTCTAGGAATGCACCGAAATGAAAATTTGGGACCGAAACTGATACCGAAAATGCACGATGAGCTTGGCCGAAAACCGAAGCGGATACCGACCATTACTTTCTATATATACACATACTGTGTATACATGTGTCCGATAGATCTAACAATCCATTGACGGAACCGCACTCGAGGACTTGGTATGATAAAACAACAAAGTTTATTATAGTTACATTAAAATAACCGCCGTTTCGGCCCAAACAAGGGCCTTTTTTCAAGGTAAAAGAAAACAATGTAACCTGTTACTTTTATACTATGATAATTAAACGGGACTTCCCAAATCTGTTCCGCGTTGCCTTTGATCACGCCCACCCGGAAATCGGAATTGTCGGAATACCGTTCCTAGGCAATCACGTAGCGTCCCCTCTGAGTAATTCTCACTCTACTGACAACATCCTAGGTCGTCATGGAAACCCAACACAGAATTACTGATTCTGAGCAAGGGTTGGAAAAAGCGGAAGAATTTATATAGATAGCACTTGTTGCTAAATGTTCATATACGCTAACACTTACAATATAAAAGACCGCTAATGGATCTAGTTTGGCTAGATAAATAATATTAGTGCAAAAGACAACAGAACCAAAGTGCTATTACATTATTGTTAATGTTATTAAGCCATATTCAGTGCATTAACCAAACGAGACAAGCTCCCATTGGATAATAAGGAGAACTACTAAAAGGAAGTTATCATTTAAAAACTATGTAAAGGAGATACACTCATGCCCAATGGACTCCATGAATATATTTAATGTTCTGATCCAAAACGTTTCTCTCTGTAGAAGGACCTGAGAACGATTTCCCCCTCTACGTAGGGGTGGAACATGGTCAATACCAATGAACTTCAATGTGGGCAGACTGTGTCGACACTCCAGGAAATGCTTAGCAACTGGCTTGTCCATGTGGCCATCACGGTAGGCTGTATTTATTGCAGATCTGTGACCTCTTATGTGGTCACGTAGGGTCAAGTCTGTCTTACCTACATAGGGACAATTGATTAAATAAATAAACTCCGTTTGGCAAGTAATTCTAAAACCTATCTTATATCTTTTGCCGTTAGTGGGGTGCACAAAGGAATTACCAGGTACCATATGTCGGCAGGTGACACAATCCAAGCAACGGAAGCATCCCATTTTCTGGAACGTCGATGTTTTATCATATGAGTGGTATGGGTCTGCTTTAACCAATAGGTCGCGTAAGTTCTTAGTTCTTCGGAAAGAGATAAGGGGTGGAGTATGAAATGGAGTTGGTAAAGTTTTATCGTATTGAAAGATTGGCCAATGTCGCCGAATTTGGGTGGCCACTTGATCTCCAGCCGTATGATAGGTAAGAGGGAGAACGATTCGAGGTGCCTGCAGACCATGACAAGTGGGAACTCCCATTTGGTGGAGCTATTCCAAGCTCGAAGTAGGAGGCATATGGGTTTTGTTTGGTCAAACCCAATTAAAAACCAAACATGCAGGAACTGGTTCTTCTTTAAAATTTATTAAATGAAATAAAACAAATTAAGACCAGCTGATGAAGCCGCATGCTGGCGGCGAAACGCGTTCTGGACCAGAGTCTATTTTTTTAATTTATTTCATTTTTAATAAATTATAAAGAAGAACCAGTTCCTGCATGTTTGGTTTTTAATTGGGTTTGACCAAACAAAACCCATATGCCTCCTACTTCGAGCTTGGAATAGCTCCACCAAATGGGAGTTCCCACTTGTCATGGTCTTACACCATACAATTTGCACCAGATACACACAAGAGTTTGTCTCTGTCTTTCTTTTCTATTTCTAATGGATGTGGTGAGGAATCCCCGACGTTAAGGAGTGGGTTACCTGAGAAAATATTCCAGATAAACTACCCAAAGGCGCCTACCCGCTCAGAGCCAGTGTTGATGCTCTTTTTTTTGTGAGTTGATTGACCATAAGAATATCGAAAGTATCCACCCACCTGTGATTTATACTGCACCTAGTTTTTGTTTTTTCTTCTGTTTTATCCTATTATGTAATGTTGGTGACGTCATCTGAGAAGCCGCCCGAGTCCCCTTGCGTTCATTCGCGCTGACCAGATACGTATCTTGTTCCATTTAATTCTGGTTTGGGGGAAACCACGGTTTGGCTGGGTATTCGGAGGTCATATTGTGGGCGCTTACCATTCTCGTCCTTTTATGGAATAAATACAGCCTACCGTGATGGCCACACGGACAAGCCAGTTGCTAAGCATTTCCTGGAGTGTCGACACAGTCTGCCCACATTGAAGTTCAAAATGGTATTGACCATGTTCCACCCCTATGTAGAGGGGGAAATCGTTCTCAGCTCCTTCTACAGAGAGAAACGTTTTGGATCAGAACATTAAATATATTCATTGAATCCATTGGGCAGGAGTGTATCTCCTTTACATCGTTTTTAAATAAGTTCCTTTTAGTAGTTTTCCTTATTATCCAATGGGAGCTTGTCTCCTTTGGTTAAATGCACGGAATATGGCTTAATAACATCTATACTATAAAGGATAAGCTAAAAACTGTCCGTCGCCAAAACCCTACTGCGCATGCGCGACGGACATTTGAAAGCGGCCGTTAGAACACACAGGTAGCTGCGCGTGCCGGCCGCGTGAAAAAAAAAAAAAAAAAAAAACGGCACGAGCCGCGCGCAGCTACCTGTGTGTTCTAACGGCCAGATGCCCCGATCCTCCAGCGGTGACCGTCCTCCGGCTGCCGGCGGGCCTCTAGGCTTAGGCGAGCCCCCGGCTCGGTTTGGGCCTACAGGCCCAGCCGAGCCGGGGACTCGCCTAAGCCTAGAGGCCCGCCGAGCAGCCAGCGGCAGCCGGAGGAGGTCACCGCTGGAGGATCGGGGCCGAAGTTCCAAAACATACTCCCCTAAATCGGCCCTGAGCTCCAGCGGTGACCTCCTCCGGCTGCGCGCGGGCCTCTAGGCTTAGGCGAGCCCCCGGCTCGGTTTGGGCCTACAGGCCCAGCCGAGCCGGGGACTCGCCTAAGCCTAGAGGCCCGCCGAGCAGCCAGCGGCAGCCGGAGGAGGTCACCGCTGGAGGATCGGGGCCGAAGTTCCAAAACATACTCCCCTAAATCGGCCCTGAGCTCCAGCGGTGACCTCCTCCGGCTGCCGCTGGCTGCTCGGCGGGCCTCTAGGCTTAGGCGAGCCCCCGGCTCGGTTTGGGCCTACAGGCCCAGCCGAGCCGGGGACTCGCCTAAGCCTAGAGGCCCGCCGAGCAGCCAGCGGCAGCCGGAGGAGGTCACCGCTGGAGGATCGGGGCCGAAGTTCCAAAACATACTCCCCTAACTCGGCCCTGAGCTCCAGCGGTGACCGTCCTCCGGCTGCCGCTGGCTGCTCGGCGGGCCTCTAGGCTTAGGCGAGCCCCCGGCTCGGTTTGGGCCTACAGGCCCAGCCGAGCGGGGACTCGCCTAAGCCTAGAGGCCCGCCGAGCACACCAGCGGCAGCCGGAGGTGGTCACCGCTGGAGGATCGGGGCCGAAGTTCCCAAACAAACACACCCCAAAATCGGCCCTGAGCTCCAGCGGAGACCTCCTCCGGCTGCCGCTGGCTGCTCGGCGGCCCTCTAGGCTTAGGCGAGCCCCCGGCTCGGTTTGGGCCTACAGGCCCAGCTGAGCCGGGGACTCGCCTAAGCCTAGAGGCCCGCCGAGCAGCCAGCGGCAGCCGGAGAAGGTCACCGCTGGAGGATCGGGGCCGAAGTTCCAAAAAATACACCCCAAAATCGTCCCTGAGCTCCAGCGGAGACCTCCTCCAGCTGCCGCTGGCTGCTCGGCGGGCCTCTAGGCTTAGGCGAGCCCCCGGCTTGGCTTGGGCCTACAGGCCCAGCCGAGCCGGGGACTCGCCTAAGCGTAGAGGCCGGCCGAGCAGCCTGCTCGGCCGGAGGAGGTCACCGCTGGAGCTCAGGGCCGATGTTGCCTAACACATACTCACCGACATCGGCCTTTAGCTCCTCCAGCGATGGCGGTCCCGCTTGCAGCATCCTCTCTCTCTCCGTTGCTCGCCGGAATGACGTCACGAAAGCCTTTGACCCCGGGGGGTCAAAGGCTTTCGTGACGTCAGCCTGGCGAGCAACGGAGAGAGGATGCTGCAAGCGGGACCGCCATCGCTGGAGGAGCTAAGGGCCGATGTCGGTGAGTATGTGTGGAACCGGTGGAGGACTCGAGGCCGATGTAGGTGAGTATGTGCTCTACACACACACACACACACACCCTGCTTGCTCGGCGGGTATCCAAGCTTAGGCGAGCCCCCGGCTTGGCTTGGGCCTAGAGGCCCTGCCGAGCCGGGGACTCGCCTGAGCATGGAGGCCGGTCGAGTTGCATGCTCGGGCGTCCTCCAGGCTCAGGCGAGTCCCCGGCTCGGCTGGGCCTCTAGGCCCACGCCAAGCCGGGGGCTCGCCTAAGCTTTGTCGGCATCCAGGCTCAGGCGAGCCCCCGGCTTGGCTTGGGCCTAGAGGCCCAGCCGAGCCAGGGACTCACCTGAGCCTGGAGGACGGCCGAGCATGCAACTCGACCGGCCTCCATGCTCAGGCGAGTCCCCGGCTCTGCTGGGCCTCTAGGCCCAAGCCGGGGGCTCGCCTAAGCTTGGATACCGGCCGAGTAAGCAGGGTGGGTGTGGAGAGCACATACTCACCTACATTAGCCCTGAGCTCCAGCGGTGACTGTCCTCCGGCTGTCGCAGGCTGCTCGGCCGGCCTCCAGGCTCAGGCGAGCCCCCGGCTTGGCTTGGGCCTACAGGCCCAGCCGAGCCGGGGGCTCGCCTAAGCCTGGAGGCCGGCCGAGCAGCCTGTGACAGCCACCGCTGAGGCTCTGGGCCAATGTAGGGGGACACATACTCACCTACATCGGCCCTTAGCTCCTCCAGCGATGGCGGTCCCGCTTCCAGCGTCCTCTCTCGCTCCGTTGTTCGCCGGAATGACGTCACGAAAGCCTTTGACCCCGGGGGTCAAAGGCTTTCGTGACGTCATCCCGGCGACCAACGGAGCGAGAGAGGACGCTTGAAGCGGGACGCGGGACCGCCATCGCTGGAGGGCCGATGTAGGTGAGTATATCCACGAGCGGGGGGGCCATATCCACGAGCGGGGGGGCCATATCCACGAGCGGGGGGGCCATATCCACGAGCGGGGGGGGCCATATCCACGTGCTGGGGCGATATCCACGTGCTGGGGCAGTATCCACGTGCTGGGGCGATATCCACGTGCTGGGCAGTATCCACATGCTGGGGCAGTATCCACGTGCTGGGTCAATATCCACGTGCTGGGGCAATATCCACGTGCTGGGCAGTATCCACGAGCTGGGGCAGTATCCACGTGCTGGGTCAATATCCACGTGCTGGGGCAGTATCCACGTGCTGGGGCAGTATCCATCCACGTGCTGGGGCAGTATCCACGAGCTGGGGCAGTATCCACGTGCTGGGGCAGTATCCACGTGCTGGGGCAATATCCACGTGCTGGGGCAATATCCACGTGCTGGGGCAGTATCCACGAGCTGGGGCAGTATCCACGTGCTGGGGCAGTATCCACGTGCTGGGGCAGTATCCACGTGCTGGGGCAATATCCACGTGCTGGGTCAATATCCACGTGCTGTGGCAGTATCCACGTGCTGGGGCAATATCCAGGAGCTGGGGCAGTATCCACGTGCTGGGCAGTATCCACGTGCTGGGGCAGTATCCATCCACGTGCTGGGGCAATATCCACGTGCTAGGGCAGTATCCACGTGCTGGGGCAGTATCCACGAGCTGGGGCAATATCCACGTGCTGGGGCAATATCCACGTGCTAGGGCAGTATCCACGAGCTGGGGCAGTATCCACGTGCTGCGGCAATATCCACGTGCTGGGGCAATATCCACGTGCTGGGGCAATATCCACGTGCTGGGGCAGTATCCACGTGCTGGGGCAGTATCCACGTTCTGGGGCAGTATCCACGTGCTGGGGCAGTATCCACGAGCTGGGGCAGTATCCACGTGCTGGGGCAATATCCACGTGCTGGGGCAGTATCCACGTGCTGGGGCAATATCCACGAGCTGGGGCAATATCCACGTGCTGGGGCAATATCCACGTGCTGGGGCAATATCCACGTGCTGGGGCAGTATCCACGTGCTGGGGCAATATCCACGAGCTGGGGCAGTATCCACGAGCTGGGGCAGTATACATGAGCAGGGGCAGTATATCCACAATAGACTGCCCTCTGGGCAGGCTTTACAACTAGTTAACAATAATGTAATAGCACTTTGGTTCTGTTTGTTTGCCTTTTGCACGAATTTTATTTATCCAGCCAAAATTGATCAATTAGTGGTCTCTTATATTGTAAGTGTTAGCTTATATGAACATTTAGCAACAAGTGCTAGTTATATAAATTATTCCTCTTTTTCCAACCCTTGCGCAGAATCAGTAATTCCATGTTGGTTTTCCATGACAACCTAGGATGTCGTCAGTAGATTGAGAATTACTCAGAGGGGACACTACGTGATTGCCTAGGAACAGTGCGCCACTTCCAATTTCCAGGTGGGCGTGATCGAAGGCAACGCGGCACAGATTTGGTAAGTCCCGTTTAATTATAGTATAAAAGTAACAGGTTACATTGTGTTCTTTTACCTTGAAAAAGGCCCTTGTTTGGGCCGAAACGTCGGTTATTTTAATGTAATTATAATAAACTTTGTTGTTTTATCATACCAAGTCCTCGAGTGCGGTTCTGTCAATGGATTATTTTGTATGCACGTATCTGGAACTCGACTAGCACTGAGGCAGTCAAAACCCTCTACAAGTAAAAGGGAGAGTGCGGATCGAGATATATAAATATATATATATTTATATATTACATTTACAAGGGTTGTGGTGGGGGATAAAAAGCCTCCACACTATAATTAGTTGTGTTTATTATTGCAGAAGCCACTTGCACATCAAAGCAATTCACAGAACCCTAAAATCAATGCTGTGCCACACTGTGGCTTTCTAGCAGAGATAAGGTTTATGCAACTGGTCAAAGCCAAAGTGGCTTTGACCAGTTGCATAAACCTTAACTCTGCTAGAAAGCCACAGTGTGGCATAGCATTGATCTTCGGGTTCTGTGTAATAACAGACCCAGGATGCATAAAAGTGAGACAGATGTCGTTTGGATATCCTACCCGGAATTCCTTGCTGCATATGGGGAATGTGGTACAGGAGCTCTGGGATGCAATTCATTGAATTGCTTTGATGTGCAAGTGGCTTCTGAGATATATATATATATATTATATTATATAATTATATATATAACACACACTATATTGCCAAAAGTATTCGCTCACCTGCCTTGACTCACATATGAATTTAAGTGACATCCCATTCCTAATCCATAGGGTTCAATATGACGTCGGTACACCCTTTGCAGCTATAACAGCTTCAACTCTTCTGGGAAGGCTGTCCACAAGGTTTAGGAGTGTGTTTATGGGAATTTTTGACCATTCTTCCAGAAGCGCATTTGTGAGGTCACACACTGATGTTGGACGAGAAGGCCTGGCTCTCAGCCTCCGCTCTAATTCATCCCAAAGGTGTTCTGTCAGCTTGAGGTCAGGACTCTGTGAAGGCCAGTCAAGTTCATCCACACCAGACTCTATCATCCATGTCATTATGGACCTTGCTTTGTGCACTGGTGCACAGTCATGTTGGAAGAGGAAGGTGCCAGCTCCAAACTGTTCCCACAAAGTTGGGAGCATGGAATTGTCCAAAACGTCTTGGTATGCTGAAGCATTCAGAGTTCCTTTCACTGGAACTCAGGGGCCAAGCCCAGCTCCTGAAAAACAACCCCACACCATAATCCCCCCTCCAAACTCTTTACACTTGGCACAATGCAGACAGACAAGTACCGTTCTTCTGGCAACCGCCAAACCCAGACTCGTCCATCAGATTGCCAGATGGAGAAGCGCGATTCGTCACTCCAGAGAACACGTCTCCACTGCTCTAGAGTCCAGCGGCTGCGTGCTTTACACCACTGCATCCAACGCTTTGCATTGCACTTGGTGAGGTATGGCTTGGATGCAGCTGCTCGGCCAAGGAAACCCATTCCATGAAGTTCTCTGCGCACTGTTCTTGAGCTAATCTGAAGACCACATGAAGTTTGGAGGTCTGTAGCGATTGACTCTGCAGAAAGTTGGCGACCTCTTTGCACTATGTGCCTCAGCATCCGCTGACCCTGTTCCGTCAGTTTACGTGGCCTACCACTTCGTGGCTGAGTTGCTGTCATTCCCAAACACTTCCACGTTCTTATAATACAGCTGATAGTTGACTGCGGAATATTTAGGAGCGAGGAAATTTCACGACTGGATTTGTTGCACAGGTGGCATCCTATCACAGTTCCTCGCTGAAATTCACTGAGCTCCTGAGAGCGACCCATTCTTTCTCAAATATTTGTAAAAACAGTCTGCATGCCTAGGTGCTTGATTTTATACACCTGTGGCCATGGAAGTGATTGGAACACTGGATTCTGAATATTTGGATGGGTGAGCGAATACTTTTAGCAATATAGTGGATCTCCGAAATGAAAATTTTGGAACGAAACCGGAAATTACTTTTTTCCCCCTACAATTTATTTTAAGTTTTTTTTGTATAAATGTATTAATACTAGACTTTATTAAATTAATATCATGAACTTAAGTTAATCCACATTAAAATTTTTAAGATATTTTTATCCTATTTTGGTGGAGTTATTTTGCATCTAGTGCATGCATTCAAGTGTAAAATTTTTGGACACACATTTTATAGTTGCAGAAGACATTTACATATCCCAGCAATTCAGAGAACTCTGCAACTATAAAGTTTATTGTTTGTTTGGAGGCTTTTAACCTAATTTTTTTGCCCTCCACCACAGCTTAAATAAATAGATATATATCTATCATCTATAATGGCTCAGATGGAGCCTAAACATCAGTCGGTTTCTCTTAATCCATTTGTTTTTCTGCACTTTAAAAAAATAAGCAATATTTATTTGGTGGCGATTGGATTCAATCAAATATCTTGGTGTGATTCTGTCGAGACATAGGAGCTCCGCTGTCTGACACAACTACACCCCTTTATTACAGCAGTTAGAGAGGCAGATGCAGGCGTGGCGTTCGGTAAATTTTTTCTTGGATGGGCCGTATCGCATCATTAAAAATGACCATATTACCACAATTATTATATCTTTTCCATAATATTCCAGTGATACTTCCAGCATACCTTATTTTACGATTGCAAAGATTACTGTACGCCCATATTTGGAAACGTAAGCCCCCCAAGGTATCGGCAAAAACTAACATCTCCGACCACTATGGGGGGATTGGGACTTCCGGATTTAAAGAGATATTATAGAGCCTCAATATTGGCCCAATTATTAGCTACGTTACACTCTTTAGAAATACCACTGTGGTTACAACTTGAGAATGCGGTAATAGCACCTTACACCTTGCATGATTTTATGTGGCATGAAGGTCTTGTTAGGAGGAAAAAGGAGGTAATGCTGCCCTCTTCATATCGATCTATTTCAATCTGGCGACAATTGGGTATACCACTTCTTAAACCATTTTCATTGAAGAGCTTCGCTACTTTACGATCTTTGCGACATCTCACGCCTGATCTACATATAACCCCCTGGCTGACACAAGGTGTAACTCATATTCAACAACTGCTTACTCAGTCTACAATAAAACCTTTCCCTGATTTAGTTAAGTAAAAATGCAGTTTAAGGGGGATGTCAAATTCCTTATCTGCGTATGAAACATATTATTTTAAGTCAGGAAGTAAAAACTATTTCCATTACAGAAGCCACGGCATTCCATAAATTATGTTTGGGAAAAAAGTTTTAAAAAACCACTATCATTATGTTACCAAAGTTTAGCGATTGAAAATCTGACAAAACTTTCATATATGTTAAACTGGGAAAAAGATTTGGATCTCTTACTACCGTATGAAGACTGGTTACACGCCATATCATCGGTGTATAGATACTTTAAAAGCACAGGGGTAAGAGAATCCCATCTTAAATTGATTGATTTATAGATGGTATCTTACGCCAGCACGTTTAGCACATATTTTTGGTGTTTCAGATGAATGTTGGCGATGGCATTCGGCCAAAGGATCTCTCTCCCACGTGTTTTGGTCATGTACAAAATTAGCTTCATATTGGAGAGCTATAAGCCATCTGATTCATGAATGCATATCTGTGACCATTCCCTTTAGCCCTGAAGTTTACATTTTACATATAAAACCTCTAATAGATAAAGGCAGATTAATAGGAATAATATCAATAATATTAGGAGCGGCTAAATTAGTTTTAGCAAGTCATTGGAAGTCGGCTTTGACACTTACAATATCTGAAGTGATAAGTAAAGTAGATAAGATTTGTAAATATGAAGAAATGTTTGCAAAAGTACATGATTTAATGATTATGCATCAAAAAAGGTGGCTGGGCTGGTTGTCCTTCAGATCCTCGGGTACGTTTCTGTAACCAAGTAACTATAGATTAACCCTTTCACTGCTGAGGCATTTCCCGCCTCTGTGCTGAGGTCATTTTTACCGGTTTTGCTCATCATGTTTAAACGTGTTTTGAAGGCTTATTTTAGTATATGACCCAGACATATTATATATCGTTCTTTCCGTCAGACTCGGCAGATTAATAATATGTCATTATTATAATATACAGACAGGACCTGACGTATACATATAACAAAAAATGCAATAAAATATGAATTTTCAATAATTTACAACGTGTAAAGTGTTGTTTTTTTCACATTTTGACATGCGAGCAATTGCGGTTATATTTTGTATGGGGTGCACTTGTTAAAAAAATTAGAGATGGGGTCTCGTTACATTTTTTTTGGGGAAAATTACGCGATTTTTAACAAATGCACCGCATACAAAATTCGTTAGTGCAGCATCATTGTTCACATTATAATTGAAATGGGAACAATATTTCTGCATTAACAAACCAAAAAAAAAAAGAAAAAAAACTTTTTTTTTTTTTTTTATAATTCTTTAATATTTTTTTATTTTTAATTTTTTTTAAAAAAACTTTTTTCATAGTCATGTTTGGTATTGTTGGAACGGCCATGCTCTGGCCGATCCAACAATATCAAACATTAGCCCCTAACTGCCACGGATTGGGAGATAAGGGGGTTCATTGTAACCCCCTATCTCCACCATTGGTGGCAGTTAGGGGTTAACTCCAGGACTGGCGTCATCGTGCTATGCAGCAGGGGCATTTCCGGAAGCTTTGCCGACATCCAAGATGTCGGCCAGCTCCGGGAAAGGATCACGAACCGGCGCTTTTCGGCGCCGATTCGTGATCCGGCCCCCATGGGGTTAATTCCAGGTACCGTTAGGAAGGGCAGGCTGTGCCCTTCCAAACGGTGCCTGGATTAACCCCCTGCACCCCAGCAATCGGGAGGGAGAGAGGTCCAAAGGACCTCCCCCTCCCTCCCTTTCTTGCGCCTCCTCTGCCCATGCGGGGGGGGGCGCCTGAATTAGATGTCATCGCGCCGCCGCAATGACATCTAATTGTGCCGGCGGCGGTTCCGGGTGCTGGGCTGACATCGAGGATGTCAGCCCGAACCGGGGGCCACAGCGATCGGCCGGAACACGGACGATCACTGGCCCCAAAGGGAGGACGCGCTCAGCGCGTCCTCCACAAGGAACGCTACCTGCGGGTGGACGCGCTCAGCGCGTCCTCCGCAGCGAAGGGGTTAAGTAACTATAGATTAAGTTGGAGAAGTAAAAGACAGCGTGAATCTGGCGCTTTTCTTAGTGGTTGTGAGATTATTAAGGCGTGCTCAATATAGGTCAGTGCTGCAAGCTAGAAGATATGTGTTTACAACCTCAAAAACACGAATATAATAGAAAAGAAAAAACACTTCCAGGCGCACCTTACTAAAATTTCCACTTTTTTTAAAACCAAAAATGGCCAATGTGCAAACATCAAATGAATTAATATTTAAACAAAACAGTGGTTATATTATGATAAATGTGTATAACTTAAGGAATACTTATATTTCAGTGGTGTGTCTTTTTTTTCCCTTCTCTCAGCATGGGGTCCTGCGATGTAGCTGTTCGGTATCCCAAGAGAAAAGGAGGGGGGAGGGTATTTCTCCACTTGATGTAAAAAAAGGCAGCAGAGTGGCAGATAATTCAATTAAAATGCATTTATTAATCAATAAAAAGGTAGACCTTCAACTATAAAATCAATTGTTAAAATACTAATTAAGTAGGATCAACAAAAACGCGCTTTCACCAATAGGCTTCATCAGTTGTTATCCTTTCTGAATGATCAGTCTGTGCAAAAAGTCCAAAAACTTAAAGCGCGTTTTTGTTGATCCTACTTAATTAGTATTTTAACAATTGATTTTATAGTTGAAGGTCTACCTTTTTATTGATTAATAAATGCATTTTAATTGAATTATCTGCCACTCTGCTGCCTTTTTTTACATCAAGTGGAGAAATACCCTCCCCCCTCCTTTTCTCTTGGGATACCGAACAGCTACATCTCAGGACCCCATGCTGAGAGAAGGGAAAAAAAAGAAACACCACTGAAATATAAGTATTCCTTAAGTTATACACATTTATCATAATATAACCACTGTTTTGTTTAAATATTAATTCATTTGATGTTTGCACATTGGCCATTTTTGGTTTTAAAAAAAGTGGAAATTTTAGTAAGGTGCGCCTGGAAGTGTTTTTTCTTTTCTATAGATTAAGTTGATTGGAGAGATATTCAGGGTTATTCGAAGAGATTCGAAAAGTCACCGCACGTTCGGTGACTTTACATTCGCTTCAATTCGGTGCAAATCGGCTTTCCCATTTCGGCCACCCTGCGGTGTATTTAGCAAGCACCACAGGGCGGTCGAAGTGCAGGGAAAAGCTGCCGAAAACCTGGCGAAAACCCGGCGAATGCACGCCGAAAACCCGCAAAAACATCTGGATTAACCCGTCGAAGACACCGGAAAAACCCGAGCAGGAGCCGATCACATGCAGCGAAGCCTCTGGAAAAAGCCGATACCGCAGAAGAGGCAGTGAATAAATTAGCAAAACAGTTTGCTTGAATGATTGAAAAGTGAAACGCTGTTTGCAAAGAAACTGAGCGAAAATGTCAGAAATTTACATATGAGGTCCAAGGAATGATAATAAAAAGGGCTGTTACAGAAAAAATAAGTAAACTTAAAAAAAAAAAAGAAAAATGCTTAAAATATCCTAAAAAAAAATCTAAAGAGACTTTATACTACAGAATATAATGAACGGTTTATTAGATATTGAATTAAAACGGGAATATTTTTAACATTGAAGCCTATGGGATTCTCCTGAATAAATCTGCCGCATGAAACCACCGAATGGCAGGGCATTTCGGGAACCTTTCACTGCTGGTTTGTGTTCTCTGAATAGACGAAGCAGTGCTTTTTTATGGGGATTTCACTGCCCTCGAACAGGCACCGAATGTGCAGGCAATTCGCCAGAATTTGGCGTATTACTTGGTCTCAATAGCCGAATGGCCAAGAAAGGTAACCGAACGCTGATTTTCAGCGTTCGGTTACCTTTCTCCAGCCATTCGGATCTCTTTGAATAATTTTTTTTTTTTTTGTTTCTTTCTGTGGTGTTGTCCTATAAAGGAAGTAAAGAGAAAATAAAAGGGAAGGAAAAAGTACTATTGGTGTAAATTTGGGATCATAGGATAATGAAAAGATCTGTGAAAATTTAAGTCATATGTGATCTTAAAAAATTTTGTTTATGTTGTTAACGGTATTATGTACTATAAATAGTTACAAATAAAAAAACTTAAAAAAATAAGCATTATAAAAAGGGACCTTTTAAGATGAAAGGGAAAAGACAAACCATTGCAAAATGAATGTGTATACCTTCCATTAACTTTTTAGAGGCATGGATGTAAGCTCCCACATTAACCCCCCCCCCCCTCGTCCTCAGAGCAGACACCTCTGGCAGGAGGTCAGTAATAAATCACTTGTTCCTTGTCACGGAGAGGCCAGAGGTTACTGCTTGCCCTGATGGTGTGTATAATGCAGTTAATCCTTTGTGTGCAGAAATATGTGAAGCAGCTCCTGCCTCTTTCTGATTACAATTACAGTATCTCCAGCTAAGCAGCATTGAAAGAGTGCTCGCTCAGTGTCAGCTGGGATCATGAATTTTCGGCTGACTTTTTTGGCTGGTATTTTGCTTTCGGGCCGAAACGATAACCCCATTATCGGCAGAATCTATCCGTGGCCGAAATTCCAGTGTATCCCTGATTGATTCAGGTCGATTAATTTTTTGATCAGTTAGTTTTTCATTTTTTATGAGTTAGAATTAATGCAGCATGTGAATCCACACACTGCTGGGAAGATGCTGTGCAGCAGTGTTTCCCAACTGCGGTCCTCAAGTATCCCTCACAGGCCAGGTTTTAAGGAATCCCTTGGGGAAATGCAGACTGAATCCTGCAAACCCTGAGCAGCAAATCATGTCACCTGTGCAGTGCTTCAGATACCTGGGAAACCTGGCCTGTGAGGGGTACTTGAGGACCGCGGTTGGGAACCACTGCTGTGCAGCACAGTGACTTGCTGATCAAACCTGCCAAAACCAGTTTGAGGTTGTGTATTGAAAAGTGTAGTCATTACCCCCTGATTAAGACATCATGTTCAAATACTGGATGTACAAGAGAGGAATCTTACACATGCCATTTTAAAGTAAAGAGTTTTAAGAACAGCCATGATTTTTCTAAATAGTATTGTAGCGCTGGTTTTAAATCCCCTGTCATTGTAGTACTTGTTTTCGGCCACCGGAGGAAGACAAGCGCGATGTAAGACACTGACCATTGGGACTACATTTTTCCAGCATGCTTTGTGGGCGGGGACAGGAAGTGGGTGGGAGAGAGACGCTGACATCCTGAGCCTCGTGGACAGAGCTGGCAGAGCGCGCCTAGGAGTGAGAGGAGCAAGACGCAGTGTAACGTGATAGCGACCAGGCCGGAGTGCAGGTGCGGCCTGACAGAGCTGGAGACCGGGTTTTTCCACCTTATTATACGAAGACCCAGTGATCCACCGCAGTAACCCGAGCTGATTCAGAGTGAGCTGGAGGACCCCGAGTTAGGAGAACCGCAGATCGATCTAACCGGGAGTGCAGGCGGTGAGCTGGACATCTTGTGGCAGATACAGACAAGCAAGACAGCGGATCCGGTGACACAGAGAACCCCAGTCAAAATCGAGCGGAGAGACGTCCTGGGTCGAGCGGAGCACAGAGTATCTGGCGGATGGGTGAGAGGCCTTCCAGGCCGTTGTGAAAATCTAAAGCATGCTGCAGTTTGTTTCAAAACCCACAGGGCCCCAACTTGACTAGTCGAAGATACCTCATAAATAATTCACTGGCCAGTTGAATATTGTACTCGGGTACCAATACACACATACACATACATTCTTTGGGACATAGCCTGTACGGGACTCACTCCCCAACCACAAAGGGGGTTAAAGATATATTTTTCTCTTTTCCGCTGCGCGTTTCTCGCATTACGAAGTATTGTATTTCTTTTCTGCTGCGCGTTTCCCGCATTACGAAGTACTGTAAATATATATACCTATACCGTGTTACTCATTATATGCCAGTTTATCCAGTAACTATATAATTTATAAAATCCACAGAAGTGCTGGAGTATATTTATTCCCTAGTGCGGGGAGACTGACTCGAGGTTCAAATTCAGAGGCTCCTCCGGGAGTGAGCGCTACAGTATCTATAAAAGGGAATGAACATGAAATCCCAGACAAGGACCTTCTTGTATCACAACCTATGCATGAAGTACTAATAATTATGATGTGAGGAGGATTGCTCATCTTGCTCACCTACTTTGAACAGATCACAATGCTTCTACAAATCGGCTTTATTTTTTTCAATATCAAAGGAATAGTAAAGCAGAACGCATTTATACCTGTTGGCACACAGCCGCTGCCAGGTTTCCTCCTGCACTGTCACCAGAAACAGCAATCCTATCTGGATCTACAGAATATTTCTGAAGAACATCTGGATGCAGGAAGTACTTTGTAGCAGTCAGTACATCGTTCAGTGGTGTAGGGAAATGCACGTCTGGCACTAACCGATATCTACAAAGAAATAATTCTGCAGATCATTTTAAAGGAACATTATCACTTACATAAGCTGTAACTAGATTACCCGTGCATTACAATCACATCCACATTATAGAACACATGCTATTTTTTTCTTTGAAGTAATTACATGTTAAAAAGAAAAAAAGTTAGTTTTTCTTATCTCCAGTTTTCATTTTGTGGACATTTACCATGATGCAACAATTCCCAAAATCTGCGGAAAAGTTTTACTTTTCTGCTGTGGTTTATTTTCTACTGTTTTTAACAGTAAGTGAAGTGGAGGAGGGAATGTTTTGATAAGGCTATTGTGATCCAGGATTCCTGAGATAAAAGATGGCAAATGCATGAGATAAGCCAGGGAGCTTAAAAAACTTCTAATTGACCCCCTGGTGATGGGCTTTGAATATTTCCCACACAATACAATGATGTGAGTGGGAACTGGAGTTAGGATCTGCAGGGAGGAACTGCAAGGTTCACATACTTGTAATCGCACTGCTGCACAAGGCTTTCTCTTCTACTCATATACACTGCATTCTTCTTGAAATGGAACACATGCCCCTGTACCTGCAAACCCTCCACCATCTACATCTCTCCCTCCCTTCTCTATTCCAATATGATGGCCTCCCACAAGCGTCTATTTTTCCTCAAACTGGTCTCCCTCTAATTCTAGTGCTTCCAATCATGCCCACTCACACAAATCCCATTCCCACCTTCTCTTTCTCACTCTCCTGCTGTTACTTTATGCAGGTAACCTCTCTCCTAACCCTGGTCCCACAACTCCATTACTTTCCTCTCATTTTATCTCCCACACAAGTAACAACTCCCCGCAATCCCAGCCACCTCATTCCCATAAGCCCCCAGCGCCTCTTTTTCTCCTGCGCCCTCTGGAATGCTCATTCTGTGTGCAACAAACTCACAGCTATCCACGACCTCTTCATCTCCAACTCCTTCAACCTCCTAGCTCTCACTGAAACCTGGCTAACTCCCTCTGACACTGCTTCCATTGCTGCTATCACACATGGCGTCTAGATTTCAGCCATACCCCCAGACCGGTGAGAAACAGGTTTCTACGCTCTCCCATCTGCACCTACCAGCTTCTCCTTCCTCCCCCATCTCTCTCCTTCTCCTCCTTTGAAGCACACTGCATCCGCCTGTTCTCTCCCCTGGCTCTCAGAGTGGCAGTCATCTACCGCCCACCTGGACCAACCTCCCAGTTCCTTGACCACTTTGCTACCTGGCTTTTGCACTTTCTACTAACTTTCCACACCAAATCCTCGGACTTAAACATTCCCATTGATGACCCTTCTGCCTCCAAACTTCTTTCGCTCACATCCTTCCTTGGACTAACGCAATCTTCCCTTTTCCCTACCCATCGTGAAGGTCACTCTATTAACCTTGTTTTTTCCAACCTCTGCTATATTTCTGACTTCGCTTGTCACCCTTTCCCTATCTTCACCACCTTCAACCTATCTGGACTACCTAAACTTCCTTCTCCCCCAACAAGCACATGCACTTGCAGAAATCTGCATGCTGTGGATCCCCATCAATTCTCCAATCTACTTCAACATCTCCCACACACCTCAACCCTCACCTGCCCTGACTCTGCCACTGATCACTATAACGCTACATTTATCTCTGCTCTGGACACCCTTGCTCCTCCTCGATTCTGTAAAGACCCACAACGCCAGTTTCAGCCCTGGCACACCCTCCAGACACGCTACCTGCAAAGATGCTCCCCCACAACAGAGCGTGCCGGGAGGAAATCCCACTCTGAAGCGGATTTCATTTATTTCAAGTTCATTCTGCGTTCATACACCTCGGCCCTTCACTTGGCCAAACAAGTGTTCTTCTCATCTCTTATATCCACTCTGTCCTCCAACCCTAAACGACTATGGTCCACTTTCAACTCTCTCCTCTACCCACCCGCACCTCCCCCCCTCATCTGCCTTTAGCTCTCAGGAACTGGCAGATTACTTCTTAAATAAAACTCTCACTATCAGACGCAACATCCCAACACAAAAAAATAATACCCCACCTCCAATCCCAGAAGCCCCCTCTGCTACCCTCTGATGCTTCGTCCCAGCCACTAAAGAGGAAGTAATGTCTTTACTGTCCTCCTCTCATCTCACCACATGCCCGCCTGACCCCATTCCCTCACATCTAATACCTCCACTCTCCGCATCCCTCACCCCTGCTCTAACACACATCTTCAAGCTCTCTCCACCAGCTCCTTCCCATCCACCTTCAAACATGCACAAGTTACCCCTATACTAAAAGAAACCCTCCGTCGATCCAAACTCTCCAACTACCGTCCTGATCCCTGCTTCCGTTCACCTCTAAGCTCTTTGTAAAACTAGTTTTCAACCACCTCTCCCTCTTCCTGTCCTCTAATTCCCTACTATCTGGCTTCCATCCCCTACACTCAACTGAAACTGCCACCAAAGTAACCAATGACCTACTAACAGCTAAAAAACACGGCCACTGTTCTATTTTCATCCTGCTTGACCTCTCGGTTGCTTTGACACCGTCGACCACCCCCTCCTTCTACAGACGCTCGGCTCTCTTGGCCGAGCGTGACACTGCACACTCTTGGATTCACGCTTATCTGTCTAACAGGTCCTTCTCTGTGTCATTTACTGGTAACTCCTTCTCTTCAATGCCTTTATCAGTTGGTGTACCCCAAGGCTCTGTCCTAGGTCCTCTGCTCTTTTCTATCTACACCTCCTCCCTGGGAAAAATAATTAACGGCTTTGGCTTTAACTACCACCTCTATGCTGACGATACTCAGATCTACCTCTCTATCCCTGATCTCTCTCCTCCTGTCCTTTTCCAAAGTCAGCGACTGCTTATCTGGCATCTCCTCCTGGATGGCCTCTCACCACCTAAAAATTAACATGTCCAAGACTGAGCTCCTACTTATTCCTCCCGCTATTGTCTCCCCACCTCCTGACTTCATCATGGCTGATGGTATCACCATCTCCCATCTAACAAGGTTCGCTGTCGGAGTTACACTTGACAGTCTCTTTCCTCCTCCTGCCGCTACAAACTACGTAATATTTTCAGAATTCGTCCATTTCTTACCGCTGATACCACAAAGCAACTCATCCACTGCCTTGTAATCTCCCGACTTGACTATTGTAATAATCTTTTAGCTGGCTTCACTCTCTCCCGCCTCTCCCCCTACAATCCATTCTGAATGCCTCTGCAGGGCTCATCCACGTCACCCGCCGCTCTGCCTCTGCTGTTCCTCTCTGCGAATCCCTTCACTGGCTCCCCATCCACTGTAGAATTAAATTCAAAATCCTTACCCTGATCTACAAAGCTCTCACTAACTCAGCTCCCCACTACCTGTCCTCACTAATCACCAAATACACCCCAGCCCGCTCCCTAAGATTAAACAGTGACCTGTGCCTAGCTTCTACCCGCATCACCTCTTCCCATGATAGACTGTAGGATTTCTCACACGCAGCCCCCATCTTCTGGAACGCTCTCCCTCTTATGCTAGACTTTCCCCTAGTTTCACTTCCTTCAAACACTCCCTTAAGACATTCCTGTTTAGGGAAGCCTAACACCCCAACTTGTTTACGCAACCAGTCCATCACTCTCACCTTGCAGTCCTCTCTTCCTGTTTCTTCGCCAAACCCTTATAGATTGTGAGTTCCCACGGGAATAGGGCCCTAGTTTCCTATTGTACCGGTTTATCAATTGTTGTTCAATGTATTGTAACCCTGTCTATTTTGTGCTCATTGTACAGCACTGCAGAATATGCTGGCACTATGTAAAGAATAAATAATAATAAGGTCAAAGCCACACAGTGAGGAGCAAGTGATGTAAAGATACTGGGGGGGGGGGGCGGTTTATAACAAAAAAAATAAATCACAAAATGGATGCACCCAGTGACACATATATTTTCTTAACTAAACCTACAAGAGAAAAATTAATGGACATGCAAGATATCAGGGAGGTTTAATTTTTTAGTGTCCCTTTTAAGGTAAACAAATTCGCAACATTTTGCATTAGAGAAAAACGTACAACCATGACCGATAGATTCTGAAACCCCTGGTATTAGAATGCATTTCTGGTGATGATCATAAAAGGAAAGACCAATATTGTAAGGGCAGAGGCTATGACCCCTGTGTAATGTTGTGTGTATGGAACCCAATGGCAAGCCGAAGGAGACCAGGAGATGAATGATCAGTTGAGCATTTACTGGATGGAACAAAATATAAGTCCAGAACAAAAGATAACGCAAGATTTCTTCGACAAGAGTAAAGTCCAGAACGAAGGATTGTAGGGGTAAATAACACAAGTTGTAATCTTTGAAATAGACAAGGGTGGATGAATTGGACTTGAAGATAGGATCTGGAACTGGTACCATGGGTATGGAAACAAGCCTGGAGATGGAGCTGGTGTCGTGGATGCAAGCCTGGAGATGGAACTGGTGCCGTGGAAGCAAGCCTGTAGATGGAGCTGGTGTCGTGGAAGCAAGCCTGGAGATGGAGCTGGTACCGTGGAAGCAAGCCTGTAGATGGAGCTGGTACCGTGGAAGCAAGCCTGTAGATGGAGCTGGTACCGTGGAGGCAAGCCTGTAGATGGAGCTGGCACCGTGGAGGCAAGCCTGGAGAGGAAACTGGCACTGTGGTAGCAAGCCTGAAGATGGAACTGGCACCGTGGAAGCAGGCCTAGAAATGGAGCTGGTACCGTGGAAGCAGGTCTGGAAGCGGAGCTGGTACCGTGGAAGCAGGTCTGGAAGCGGAGCTGGTACTGTGGAAGCAGGTCTGGAAGCGGAGCTGGTACCGTCGAAGCAGGTCTGGAAGCGGAGCTGGTACCGTGGAAGCAGGTCTGGAAGCGGAGCTGGTACCGTGGAAGCAGGTCTGGAACCTAGGTCTTCATGCTTTGGGATGGACGATCGCGCATGCGCGCTTGGTTTCTGCTCAGTTGGATCCCGGAGGTGGCGTGGGACACATCCTGGCTCTCCTCCTCCGAGTTGAAGACCGGAACCAGGGAGCGACGCGCCACGAGGGACCTCGGGTGAGTATGCAAGGTGTCCCAACATGGCGGCCGTGGTCCAACCGCGGCGTAGGGCATGACAAATATTAGGAAGTCCACCATGTGCCCAATCATTGTTAATGACCTTGTTAAGGTTACCTTTACTAAACAGAACAGGATGTTCTGATGCTCATAGCTATCAAAGATAGAACACGGATATCTGACTTTGGCCATTGATGGTACCTTCTATCCCAGGATGCACAGAGTTCAATGTTTGTACATGAACATTATGACATGAGAAGTGCACCCAATCCTATGTGGTCATGCAGAAGGCATTGATACACTTCAATTAGCACAGCTGTGACACTAGAATTCGAATGATAGAGAACAAATTCCAAGAAACCTAGAAGGTATTCTAAGCTCAAGAACAAATATAAGAATCCCTGCATGTTCACTGAGCATAAACAGATCTCAAAAAGTCGCCAGCAGGACAGACTGGCATTGTGTGGTATGGCAGAAAAAGGCTTGCGGGATGTACAATCCTAGATAAAAGTATGCGGAGAGATGCAGCACAACGTGCACTATATGGTTTAGGCTAGGGTCAGACTAACGCAGTATTAACGTGCATTTAGCAGCACTAAATCATGGCCGCGCTAGCAGCAAATGACGTCCAATGCCGGGCAGCATACAAAGAACGGCCGCACAAAAGTGCAGCTGCGCAACGCAAGTGGCAAACTAACGCATTTTTGCAAGAACGTAGAACCGCTAGTACGGACGTACAGAGTGCGCTGCGTCCGCTAGCGGCGCGTGTGCGTGATTAGGAGATGTCAGATGCTGCTAATGTCCGGCCAACATAACGTCCAGACACAAAAAGTGTTTTATTGATGATCCGTACAAAATCACGGACGAAAATGCGCATCGTATGACCGCTATCGCGTATACCGTGTAAAAACGCGTCCATTCGTTCGAACGCACTTTTTCACGGACAACGCGAAAAATGCGTTAGTCTGACCCTAGCCTAAAGGTCCCAGTTTTGGGGATGGCTAGCCAAGATATTCAGTTCTACAAAAGAAGCCACATATTGCAACTCAACCATGGGACCTAACTCCCCCCCCCCCCATTTAAAAATGCAGGACTCAGTTTGACTAAATAGGGAGTAGAGGTGATAAGGATTCAAAGGTGATGAGGACCAGATGGGCATAAGGATCTACACCAACCATTTATTTTTTTCGCAATAAAAAATATTTAATTTACACATGGCATAATCAGTGTTTAAAGTCAATGATTTGTGTTAGGTTACAGAAAGAGGCACCAAATGTGCATCAAAATCGGATTTGCATAAAAATGTCAGCATGAGCCATTGCATGTCAAATCAGTAAGGTCATCAACCTTATGTTGATATATTTTAATACAGGGGTCGAAAAACCCAGGCGCCAGGGTCGCCAGGCAACAAGAAATGCTGTCCTGGCACCCAGGTTTGTATACAAAGCCTCCCCTTTTGGCAGACCCGCTGCTGGGTCCTCCACCCTTCAGACATAAAGCCTTTTACAAGGCTTTGTCTGCTCGGGAAAGCTGTGTGCACGCTGCGATTTGTATCGGCAGCGTGCACACTTTATGGTCGGTAAGCGCATAAGTGTCTGTCTGGGGTTCTAACTCAGACCCCTCTGACAGGCACACACACAGCTGCTGGCCCGGCCCCCTCCTCTCTGCTGCTGGCCCGCCCCCTCCCCTCTCTCCCTACAGGAGTGGAGGGAGGGAGGAGAAATGCTCACCTCCGTGCATGCTGTGAACATGCCTGGGTCAGCATCACACAGCCCAGGTGTTGTGTCGGATCTGGTTCCTCGTCGAGAGCTGTTCCAAGCAGCCTTTGTGTGAGGTTTTATACAAATTATGTACAGTTTTACACGGAAAACCAAAAGTATGTTCTTAATAAATACGGCATAACATTAAATAGGCTTAAACAAAACCACCCTTTAAACGTGATATATATATATAATTAAAAAAAGAAGGTCCTTATGTGTAAATAATAAACCAAATAATTATTAAATATATTTTACATTAACCGCTTCTCAGTTTAAAATAACTTTTTTTCCATACAAAACTCCGCAAGAGATACAAACCTCAAAAACTGAGTGTCAAATGGGTGAGAAATGGCTGCTTGGAACAACTCTCGCGAGGAACCAGATCCGACACAACACCGGCCAGCTAATACAATTTTTTTCTAAAAAAAGTCCTGTAAAAAGTTCCCAGATCAGAGGGAGAGGCACAGCTCACCCAGCTGTATGTACACTGCCTATAACATTCACTGTGTGTTATATACAGTGTATATACTGTGCCTGGATCAGCTATGTGGTATACACACTATATAATGGCCAGATCAGGGACTGTGTTATATTGGCATACTGTGTGAGCACAGTATACACACCGTATTTAACACACAATCCCTGGATCAGGCACAGTTTAGTCTGATGGACAACTAGATTTTTTTTTTTAAAAAAAAAAAATTCTACATCCCTGGGTTGTGAGAGATTGAGGACAAGACAGAGAGATAGGTGTGTGTATTTATTGGAAAGCATCACATGACATTAAATAAACGTATCAGTATTCGGTCTTAAGAAAATGGTACCGTGAATCTTTAGTTGTTACGCCAGGGTCAGACGAGTGTTTTGCAGAGCGGAAGGAATGTCTGTGAGAATGGACATTCCTTCCACTCTGATGCCCGTCTGGCCACCTCGCTGAGCGCAGTTAGTGCGCTCAGCACTGCAAAGCAAGATCCTTCTAGGGAGGACCGTGCTTTGCAGTCCCTTCAACGTGTGTCTAGCATTTCGATGGGGAGGTTTTGTGCGCGCGCTCAAATGTGTGACCAGCCCCGCTGCAGCGTCACAACGCTGCATCGAATGCCGGTAGGCACATCAGTACGGGCGCATCTTGTGCTGAAGGGATTCTATGTATCCTGCAAGGAAGGAGGTGAACTACCGCTTAAAGAAGGGAGATCGGGTGCCCCCTCATATTGACACCAGCCGCCTGTTTGTTTAGTGTTTGGTTTAAGACACCCCTACACGAGAGTGCACCTTTTTCTTTATTTTTATTAATTTATTTCTCGTGAGATAAATTGTACTATTTTGTGTTTTATTTGAGGCACATGTCTGCTGAACACCAGTATTTATAAAGAGGCTCCATCTTTACATCTGACTAGATGCCTTGAAGGAAGCCCTGATTACGCCACCAGGACTTTTGCATTGACTTTTTGGTAGATATGGGATATACCACCAGGTGAAGGAGATAAGCTGCTGGACTCCTCATATGCGATATACAACATTGCAATATTTGCTGATTTTATTTGTACCTGTCACCTTGGTCTCTTTTAAATGTTTCTTACCAAGTGTTTAATCATCATTTTAATATAAATATATATATATTTTTTGAGACCACTGAGAGTTTTTGAGACCAGTAAGGGGCGCTCCAATACAGACTCACCCCCACGTGTACTCACTTTTGTTGCCAGCGGTTTAGACATTTATGGCTGTGTGCTGAGTTATTTTGAGGGGACAGCAAATTTACACTGTTATACAAGCTGTACACTCACTACTTTACATTGTAGCAAAGTGTAATTTCTTCAGTGTTGTCAGTCACATGAAAAGATACAAAAATGTGAGGGGTGTACTCACTTCTGTCAGATACTGTATAGTTTGTCTGGGTCGTACAATAAAACATGACTTCAAATTTCGTTTAAACATGATGAACACAAAACGGTAAACATTAGCTCTGCACACAGAGGTGAAATGGCTCAGTAGTGAAGGGGTTAATACCCTGATGGGAATTCCAGGTTATTATGGGGATAATTGTGGAATTTGGAACAAATAGTTGATGTGCCACCTACGAGAAGACAGGACGCTGGCAAAAGGAGTCCTTCAGATTTAGGGCATATCTAGACTTGCTAGGATGTTTTAAGAAAATTTTCCACAAGCCTTACAATGTCAGGATTATGAAATTTGTCACAAAATTTTTGTGTTTGCAAAAACCCAGGCTGTATATTAATTAAAAACATACTATAGGATTAAGCAGCAGGCAGGAGCAAATGGAGGGGGTTAAACCAGTGATTAAAAGGCCAGATTTTACAGATCACCTTGCGGAAATGCAGACTGAATCCTTCAATCACTGAGCAGCAAATCATATCACCTGTGTGGTGCTTCAGATATCTGGAAAACCTGCCCTGTCAGTGGGTCTAGAGGACAGATTTGGAAACATTGGCAGGGTTATTCAAAGAGAATCAAAAAGTCACTGCACGTTCGGTGACTTCTCGTTCTCTTCAATACGGTGCGATTTGGCGATCCCATTTCGGGGACCCTGCGGTGTATTCAGCAAGCACCACAGGGCCGTCTTAGAGTAGGGAAAAGCTGCAGCAAACCGGCCGAACACTCACAGCAAAACCCAGGCGAATGCACACCGAAACCCACAAAAACATCTGGATTAACCCCGCTGAACACGCCGGAGAAACCCGGACAGCCGCCGATCACAGCGCAGAGCAGACGCCAGAAAAAGCTGACACCGCAGACGAATGGAGTGAATTTTTTTTTAAAAACAGTACGCTTGAATGTTTGAAAAGTGAAACACTATTTGCAAAGAAACTACTGAACGAAAATGTCTGAAATTTACATAGAAGATCCAATGAATGATAATAAAAAGGGCTGTTACAGAACAAAGAAAAAACGATAAAAAAAAGGGAAACAAAAATTTGTCAAAAAAAATACAATAAGATAATAAATGGTTTGTTATATAGTGGATTAAAACGGGAATATTTTTAACATTGAAGCCTATGGGATTCGCCTGAATAACAGGACATACTTGAAAACGAGAGAAATCTCAATGTATCCTTCCTGTAAAATCCTTTATAAATAAATTAAAATTATAAATAAATAAACTGGTCGAATGAAACCACCGAACAGCAGGGCAATTCGGCAACTTTTCACTGCAGGTTTGTGTTCTCTGAATAGCCAAAGCATTGCTTCTCTATGGGGATTTCACTGCCCCGAACAGGCATCGTATGTGCAGGCAATTCGCCAGCATTTGGCAACCTGCCTGCTCTCTGAATAGCCAAATGGCCAGGAAAGGTAACCGCACGCTGAATTTCAGCATTCAGTTACCTTTCGGCCACTATCTGGAGCTCTTTGAATAACCCTGTGGGTTAAAACCTATCCACTCCTGACCACCTATCCACTTCTCCCTGTTTTTAGCCTTTTGTTACCATTAAACACACCTTTATCAAGCGCTGGTTGGTCCCCTTCTACTCACAGCAAGATGGGATATGCTACTGCTAGCCACAGCATGTCACATGACCGCAGGGCAGCTGGGTTTTCCAGTCAATCCAATGGTTCTCAGTGCAGGAAGGCTTTGATTATGTTGTGTCTGTTACAGTTATGAAGCTCTGACAATCAATCTGAAAATGTATAACAACAGGTATTGTCTCCATGTGTGAAGACACAGCGTGGCATACTCCATTAGTACATATTCAGAGGAAACAAAGCAAAATTTCTATTTTACCTGTTGAGAATTCCTTTCACCTTCCATCATCTGTGGTCATATATCATATGTGGTCTTGTGTAGAAATTTAATACATTTTTAAATATACATTAACATCTAATATTGTGTTTAAGAATCCTGCACCTAAATGCTCCTCAGATATACAAACATTAGGGTTGCCAGGTCGGCCATGTTTTCCTGGACATATTACTATTTCATGCAGAGGGGAGCAGTGGGATAGTGCAGCCCTGCAACATTTAGAATTCATATACTGCAGAAAGGAAATCAGGTCACTTGGAATTACTTGTTGATTTCTCACCTGCAGCATATGAATTCTACATGCTGCGGGATGGCATTTTTCATGCACTGCCCATCAGCATGAATAAACTAGATGTGTCCAGGGAAACATGGCCAATCTGGCAACCCTAACATACATACACACATGTGCGTATACAAACCTGTGCCAATTCAGGGCAGACGTTTCATTGTTTTAACTTACTCGATGGAAACAACCACGGCATTAACCTCTTCAGACACTTTCCGGCACAAGCCGTCGTATGTGCTTGATCCTAAAATCAAAAAACAAGAGAATCCATGAAGAGAATAAATAGCTGAAGTACAGGCAGCGCAAATTAGTGCAAGTAGATATTTCCCTTTTCTATTGAATTTAAAAGGTTTGTGTGTTTTGAATCCGGAGATATATGCTAAATCTGTCCAGGGGTGGATCCAGACACAAGTTTCGGGGGGTGGCGACATTCTGCCAGTTTTGGCTAAGAGCTGGTGTTGGGTTCGCCGTGACAGGTGAGCCTAATCACAGGCTGTGCTCGTCACACTCACTATCTCCAGAGCATTGCTGCGCAGAGTCTGTCCTCATGCGGCTCAGGTGACACCTGACTGACACCACACAGAAATGCTCTGCACTCTGGCACATGCTCTGTCACTGAGAATCAAGCACCATCTGCAGTAACACACCACCGCAGGTACAGACACCCACTGATAGCCCTATAACTCAGAGATACAAACACACACATGAATTGGGGAAGTAGTAATAGGCAGGCTCAAAAACTAGGCTATTCCCAAAGTTTATAGGCGACGTAACAAAAACTATTGGGACATTATATCAATAAAAATCAAAATATCTGTCACAATCACCCCCTATAGAGGGTGAGGGGGGCCCTTGAGGCTAGGGACAGATGAGCGCATTTTCTGCAGCCACCGTCAAAATGTACGTCGATGCGTGCGCACGCATTTTTTCACGGAATACGCTTAAGTGGTCAGACGATGCGCAATTCTGGACGTATTTCATGACGATGGGGTGAAAAGAAGTCTAGGGAAATCCGGCTGTTTGAACGTTATGTTGGCCGCACACTAGCAGCGTCTGACATCTCCTAATCACGCACACACGCTGCTATGCGGCCGCCGCGCACTTTGTACGTCAGTAGCAGCGGTTTCACGTTCTGATAAAAATGCGTTCATTTGCTGGTTGCGTGGTGTCGGCGCACTTTCGTACGCACGTACTGCGTATATTGGCCGTCATTGGCCGTTATGTGCTGCTACTGCCGCCGTGATTTAGTGCGCCTGCACGCGCGTTCCGACTGCCCCACTCTGACCCTAGCCTTAGGCAGCGTAGTTTTAAGCCCTTGAGGCAGGTTAGTGGTTTGCTGCATATAGCAGAATGCAGCACACACTTACAGAACTCAGAAACAAGAGAGATAGTGCAGAAGACAGACACAAGGGAGAGCCCTGTATTGGGTATGATTTCTCAACTAAAGCAGATAACAGGGATGAGGTTAAACCCAAAATGACTTGAGTCTGCAAGCACACGAAAAGTACAATGCAGGTGTACAGAAAACTAGAAAGAATCCTAAACCCTGGCTGAGGTTCTTATATGATGGCCTCTATAAGTACCTAAACTAGTTGCTGGATATATATAACATACACCAGGACATAAAACAAACACAGGTATATACTAATACAGATTCCAGGGAACAGACATACACAAGTAGTTGCAGGGATACAGATTGCAGGGAACAGACCAGAGTATAAACGGAGACAAATCAGACACAGGGAATTACAGGAATCCAGATTGCAGGGAACACTGATTCAGGACACCGATATGAGAATAATCCAAGAAGCCAAGCCAGGTCATACACGAATATACAGCAATAACGTCAGGGACCAGACTAGAGCATAAACCGGGAACCAAAGCCAAGGAGTTATACACAGAAATACAGAACAAATAATCAAAGGAGCAGGTTCTCAATGGGTATAGGTCTATCCTGATCCAAGGATCAAGTGTACTGTTGGCCCTATATATATAGGGCAGAGCAGGTCATGTGACCGCAGACTATCAGCCCATGAGAGATGTTCTGCAGTGCCTGAGCCTGAAAACCACTGAACTGATGAATCCCTGCTCCCACCACCAGGGGGCATGGCAGGAACGTGACAGTATCGTGGGGCCATAGTGCGAGCATCATGGGGCCGTAGCGTGGGATAACAATGCAGGCAGCTTTTCAAGCGCCTGCATTGTAATTGTACTCTAAAACGAGGGCGGTAGGGAGAAAATTGCGGGCGCAGTTTTTTCTCCCTACCGTCCCTGTTTTAGCATGGAGATTGTAATGTGGCCATGAGTGCGGTGGAGGAAACTCCTCCCCTTCACGCACTGATTTCTCCAGATCTGGCCAGGAGGGGCACTCTTCACATTATTTAAAAGAAAAAGTGGTCAGGATGAGTAGCGTGTCCCTTTCAATTATCACTTGAGGAGTTATCCCTTCCCACTTAGCCCTTGGTCAAGCTTTGCAATATGGTGGAAACTCAAGCAAGTGCCGCACCCAATGGAAGCCAGTGTTAGATTGGAGGCCGATTACTTAATAAGCATTTAAAGAGTAAGCTATATATTTGCCCGTCCTTTTCAACCACAACTTACAAATAAGACTGAATTATCTGAGTCAACAGTGAGCCTGGCCATGACTGGGTAACTTTAAGCATGATGAAGCAGGTCTTATTTTAACCAGAAAAAATGAAAATAAATCAATCACTGTATTAAATATAAAATAAATTCAAAAATTCAAAATCTCTAAGAAAACCTAGACGTGATATTGTAAATAATACTGAATTGAAAGGAGTTTATAAATAAATCCACTTCATACCGAGTGCAAAAGAAACATGTCACACAACCTGCTCTCAAGCAGGGTCCACTCTCCTACTGCTGTGTTTAATTTGCATGTATTATTTGTTATTCTGTCTCTCCCATTGTTCAGCATTACGAAACTTTTTGGCTCTTTATAAATACCAGTAACTGTAAGTAGTAAATACGTACTTGCACTTGCGAGAGCCCATCCTCCTCCGTGAATATAAACAATGCTGCGCTTCAATGTCCCATGCGGCTCCGATGATGGTTCAAAGACTCTTACTTCTACACCATCAAAGATAGTGTCTGTGACTTTCAGATTGCCAGATGATACAGGATCGTTCTTTTCAAAACTAGACATATAGTGCAGTATTTTCAGGTGATGGCCGAGACCGAAGTAATCCGCTAGATTACACTAAGAGAAGAATATAAAGTATATAAAGTTTTCGAAGTAGTTAACATAAACTTCCGCTTTCCTTTACAAACAGAGTAAATGATTCACACGGTGGTGGTTGCACTCCCCTGAACAGCAAGTGCCCCCAGAAATCATTATTAGGGTACCGTTGTAAGCTTATACATTGTAACAAACAAAAGGAGAGTGTATACCCAGGAAATACAGAAAACTGCCGTTCACAGCACTCTCCACCACGGTGTGCTATTGAGACAAAGATATAAAGGATAGAACGTGCAGTACAATACAACCTTTAAATGGTCAAACTCTTTGTGTAGCGAGTCCGATCTTCATAAAAATACATACAGGCTAAAATAAAAGCATATACAGAAAATCATAGCATAACACTGTAAAGAAATTTAATAAAGATAAAAAGCACAACAAAGGGGCCACTCACAAGATTAGTGGCACACAATGAATAAAAAGTGTGCATATAAACATTTTAAACGATTCGTCCAGATAGTCACCACAGCCGGAAACGATGTCATTAGGGTGTAGTCCCAACAGAGAAGCCTGGCCAAGGTAACCTCCTTATTTGAGACGTCCAGCTGTCAGATGAAGTAAAAGTCTCACAAACCAGCAGGTAAGAGGACCGGCAACTTGGACTCATCCAGGATGGACGGTGGATGACCCGGTGGGCGGCCGAAAAGATGTAAGCAAGCAAGTCAGTTAGACGCGTTTTGTCTCCTGACTTATTCATGAACTGACTTGTTAGCTCCAGCATCTCTCTTTTAAAAGGCCATTATTGCTTTAATTTCGGGCAAGAAAACAGTTCACCTGTGGAGAACCGGAAGCGGTCAGCACTCTCGGCAGCCTCCAAAGAGCGCTCCGGAGAGCGCTAGTCATAGGAGGCGGCGTCACTTCCGGAGCGCTCTTTGGAGGCTGCCAAGTGGTTAAAGTCAGATGCAGCTTTTAAACCCCTTCCGGCGCAATGACGTCAGTTTCAGGCGCCCCCTGACAGAGCCGGGAGAGTGTCTGAAAAGGAGGGGGTTCATTTGGACTCATCCATCTCCCCCATTGGTAAGTGGTACAAAGTCAAGAGAGGCATCACTGGAAAGGTCACAGCCTGACCTTTCCAGCAATGCCCCTCTTAACCCCCTTACATGCTGGTACCGCGGTCTGCCGCCAAATTGCGTTCTTTTGGTTGGGACTGACATCTTGGATGTCAACACCACCTCCTGGGCCTCCCCTCGTTCACTGACATTGTCGATGACGTCATTATGGAATCCCCCTAGCCGGGCAGGGGATGCCCTATGTTAGAGATACAGGGCTGACTAGCAGAGGGTCATGTTTGGTATCATTGGAAAGGCCAGAGCATGGTATTTCCAATGACCTCAAACATGACCTGGTTATATGTAAAAATAAAATCAACCCTTTTTTTTTTTAATAATGCAGCACTATTGTTCACTTTTAAATTATATAGTGTGAACAATGATGCGTACTAACTTACCTTCTCATATCCCACAATGAAAATTTTAATTTTTTTCAGAGAAATACAGTAACAGGTTCCCATTTCTAAAAAAAATCTTCTACACAAGAGCACCCCACAAAATACTGTATATAACCACAAAAGGCGCAGATGATAAAATGTAAAGAAAAAAAACTAATTTGCAAAATTTCAAACTTGTTTTTTTTTTTGTTAAACCATTTATGCTATTAATTTATAGCAAACGGTATTTTTATTAATTTTTTGTTCCTAAGCAATGGCAATGTCCATTTGTCACGTATAAAATGAGCAATACCACTGCCGTTAATCACCTTCTCACATTCCACTCTGCGTGCAAGGTCATTGTTTTATACATACAGGGTTATTCAGGGAGAGATGAAACTCAGGAGAATGACTGGAGAAGTGAAAATTCTAGGTCAAAATAGCCAAACCAGAAAAATTCTCCCATTTATCTCACTTTCCAAATCAGCTATTTGTTCTAGATTGTTCGCTTCTCCTGCCAGTTCTCCTGGTTGTCACCTTTCTCTGAATAACCCTGTATGGCTGCACCACGGCACAGAAGGTTCATGTGGCACACGTGGGAAGCTGGCTCTCGCTTTTCAGGTTTATAAAGATAGTGAATCACAGGGCTCAAAATTTCCACACGCCTACTAGCATTTGGCGAGTGGAAATTAAGTGAGGGTGAGTGGAAATGCACACGCAGGCAGCACAATAAATTATTTTGTGCTGTGTATTCCAGCAGTGCCACCGTGCAGAGCCCCCCCTTCCCCAGGCTGCACGGTGGCAGGGACCAGCTGCCTAACCTGACCAAGCTTGTCTCGGTCACTGGCAGGGGGGGGGTGGAGAGGAGCTTCCCTGCCTCGTCGCTCTGCTCACACTGGGCTCTGATGTCTGGGTATTAATGTTATTTTTGTAACTTTATTCTAAATCCTTTTAACAGTGTAATTTCATAAGATAATTTAAGGGGGTGTGTTTAGGGGTAGAGTTAAGGGCTGGGTAGGGGTTAGGTGGAGCAACTGGTGGCGAGTAACTCTTATGGCCTGGCTAGTAGTTTTGGACTCTAAATTTTAAGGCCTGGTGTATCACTAAGGTACACTTGTACACACTGCATATTACAGAGCTCCATAGCAATAAAACTCACCTTCACACACCCCACATTACTGTATCACAGAGCTCCACAGCAATAAAACTCAAAAACAAATTATATTTAAACTTATTATTTATTAAAGCTAAAGTTATAATTATTTTAATACTGCATTTTGATATAATATAAATAAAATATAATTATATTAAAATATACATGTATATGAAAATTAGTGAGTGCAGTGGCATTGTTAATTTTTACAAGGGGGGAAAAAAACAATGCCCCTGTTTTTAGAACAAAAATTATATATTTTTTTAACTGTATTTAATTTTATTAAAAAAAACAAAATAATGGGGCGGTTGGGGAGCGTGTCCGGCGGCTAACCAAGATGGCCGCGTGATCCCGGAGCTCCGCAATCATCCCAGCTACCATTAGCGACCCTGCAACTCAGCCCGATCGATCCTGGCTCTGAGTGCTCCCCTCGGGCCCCGGACGGCACCAGGAACGTGGAGATGCCCCCAAAAATAAAAAAATCCCAACCTCCGGGACGCCTCCACTCTTTATTTGGCGATCGCACGCCAGGCCCGGAACTCGCCGCCTCACCCAAGATGGCGGCCGCCACCCTGCGCTCTCCTGATAACGGCCCGGCCACGAGAGGGGACATAGAGAGATTACTCTCCACGTTTCGCGCTGACATCAAGGGGGACATACAGGAAGGCCTGGCGGCGGTGAGGGCCGAGATCGATGCGGTGGGGGCACGAACAGACACTCTAGAAAGGGCAAATGACGCCTCAGTTAAACTTTATAATGACATGGCTCAACATTTGGAGGCCCTTACTGAGGAAGTGCACCAACTACAGAGAGCACAAGAAGATCAAGATAACAGGTCCCGGCGGAACAACGTGCACCTCAGAGGGGTCCCAGAAGATGTTACAGACCTACAGGACTTTATGCACAGGTACCTGCTCAGTCTCTTGCCTGATACCCCCCCGGAACACTGTTTATTCGACAGGGTACACAGAGCCTTAAGACCCCGACCGCGCCCCAGAGAATGCCCTAGAGATATTATCGCTAGATTTCATTATTACGGGATAAAAGACGCGGTGGTCGCAGCCGCTAGAACGCAAACTCCGTCCATTGACGTTATGCCGAAACTGTTTATTGATCTTTCTCCAACTACTTTACAAAATCGTCGCTCCTTTAAACCTATCACGGACTAACTGATTGCGCATAACATCAGATATCGATGGGGGTTCCCGTTTAAACTTGTGGTGTCCCATCACGGATCTACGCATGTTCTGGAAGACCTGCAGAGGGCTGACCGCTTTCTTCATGCTCTGGGCCTAGCAGGCACGCGAGCCTCCCCGCCACGAGAGAGGCCCTTCACACCGCAGAGGATGGAGACTGAATGGTCTCAGGCCCCACCTAACGATCGCCGGCCGCGACCCTCGCCGCCTCCTCCACCATGACTGATGTCTCCTCACTCTGCCACATGAGGCCTACACGAGGTTGCAGGGACTTTTACGTTATTGTATTACATTAGGATACGGAACTTATCTAAGTTTTTACACTACAACCTTATTGGGATGATGAGCCTCCGATTGGATCCAAACGAGATCAGGATTTTGATTTAGGCGACGCCACTTGGTGGATGTCGCTGAACACCCCTCCGCCCAGGGTTCTGGGCGCCCTTCTAGGTTTCCCCCCTGAAGTGGATCATTACGGGGATTGGACGAAACCTGAGACTGTTTCCCTAATGGATGGGATCCTCGTTGGATTGCTTTTTTTTTGCAATTCGAGTTAAAATGTGTGTGTATTCCTTTATTCTGCGATTTATTTTTTCCCTTTTTATTTTTTTATTTTTCTCTATTTTTGCAAACATTTTTACTTTTTGGTTTTCTTTTTCTCATTTTTTCTTTTTCTTCCTTTTCTTTTCCGATCAAGGTCTCGAAAGGTCAGGTAAACTGTGGTCATATGTTGATGTATGTGAATTGGTATACCGCTCGGGTGTTCTAGGTTTTCTACTGCCATTTTCTCCTGCCTTCACTCTTCTGCCCTGTTTAGGCGCGACCGAGACTGTTAGCTCCCAGCTGCTTCCCCTATATTTTTCCCTGCAATGCCACTACATGTAATCTCGCATAACGTAAAAGGGTTTAATAATCCAATGAAACGACGTAAGGCGATGCGATCCTACGTTTCTCTGGGAGCGGACATTCTCCTCCTCCAGGAAACGCATTTCGCTCAGGGTAAATCCCCTAGATTTTTTGATAAAACGATTCCCACTGCATTACCATGCCTGTGCAAATACGAAACACCGGGGAACCTCCATTTTTTTCCGCTCCCACATTAATTTTGTACTTCATAGAAAAGTGTCAGATAAGGAGGGAAGGTTTCTGTTTCTTCAGGGCACTATTGACAATAGACCAATAACACTGCTCAATGTCTACGCTCCTAACTCCAGGGAACCTGCCTTTTATGACCGGCTCCTGACTCTGTTAGAACCCTTCCCTGGGGGGGAGGTGATCATCGGGGGCGACTTTAACTCCATCCTTGACCGGGTTTTAGATAGATCTACCACCCCTACTCAGTCTGAGTCTCATCCTAACTGCCCACTCCTTAAAGATTTCTTGCTACAAACCCAAATAGTAGATGCATGGCGCCTCCTTCACCCCACGACAAGAGACTACACATTTTACTCCCACCCGAACACAACATACACGAGAATTGATTTTGTCTTTGTCCCCCAAAGGGCGGTGAGAGATGTGCTATCTGCTAAGATCCATGAGATAACATGGTCAGATCACGCCCCTCTCAGTGTGGTCTTGGCAGTTGGCTCCAGGGGTTCCCCCCGCCCTCCCTGGCGCCTTCCAGACGCCCTGTTGTTGAGACCGGAAGTCGCTACTGAATTGGACCTAGCGTTAGCGAACTTCGTTCTGGATAACGACCCCGCACACTATCACCCAGATCTGTTGTGGACCACCCATAAGGCGGTCTTAAGGGGCCGACTAATAGGTTTACAAGCGGCCCACTATAAGAAACGGCGCTCCCAAATGACAGATCTGACTGCTACTCTCGCTACTTTAGAGAGATCATAAAGCTCAACCTGACCCATTGATCTGGAACAGAATAGTGTCTACCAGGGGGGAACTGAATTCCCTACAGACAGAGAGGGCACTAGGCGACCTCCGTAGGGTCGGACAGCTATTTTTCGAGAAGGGTAACAAGCCAGACGCCATGCTAGCCCGCAAACTGCGCGCCCTGCGTAAGCGTAACTCTATAGCGAAAATCCAGAGAGGTGGAGATTCCCCGGCAGTAACTCCGTCAGAAATAGCGGAAGAATTTGCGCGCTACTATACTAAGTTGTATGACGGTACGACAGCCCCATCTGACGACCAGAAAAAACAAAAGATTCGCTCATTTTTAGAACAACTGCCACTACGATCTTTGACCCGACCGCAGGCGAATGCGTTGGCGACCCCAATTACTACTGAGGAGATCCTCCTACTACTGAAAGAACTCCGAACATCTAAAGCCCCAGGCCCGGACGGGTTTAGCCCCCTATACTAGAAGAAATTCCGAACTCAATTAGCCCCACTCCTAGCTAATATGTATAACGGCTTCCTGGAAGGCAAAACCCCTCCCAAAGAGCTGCTGGCCACCACCATAGTGGTGATTCCCAAGGAAGGGAAGGATCCTTCTACTTGCTCTAGCTACCGCCCAATATCACTACTGAATGTAGACATGAAAATTTATGCAAAGGTCCTAGCTACGCGTTTGAGCCACCATCTGCCATCCCTAGTGCATCCTGACCAGGTCGGTTTTATCCCGTCTCGCGGAGCCCCTGATAATATCCGTCGCACGGTGAACCTACTCTCTATAGCACACGCCTCCAAACAACCATCACTACTGCTTTCCCTCAATGCTGAGAAGGCTTTTGATCGAGTGGACTGGACATATTTATGGGAGGTCTTGAGGCGGTTTGGTGTGGGAGAAGGGATGATAGGGGGTATTCGTGCACTTTACACTTCGCCAACGGCCTCAGTAACGACTATGGGAGGGAGATCAAGACCATTCGACATTTTAAATGGTACGCGTCAGGGTTGCCCCCTGTCCCCACTTCTGTTCGCCCTATGCCTTGAACCCCTGGCGGAACAGATTAGGGGTCACCCAGATATTTCAGGAATAGCAGTGGGCGACAAAAACTATAAGCTGAGTCTTTTCGCAGACGATATCTTACTCACGATAACCAGACCCCTTGTTTCATTACCGAACCTATACAGTTGCCTCTCCTCCTTCGGTGCCCTCTCTGGCTACAAAATTAATATTGCCAAATCTGAAGCTTTAAATATTTCATTACCTCAGGAGGTTGTTATTATTATTATTATTATTATTAATTTATAAAGCGCCAGCATATTCCGCAGCGCTGTACAATAAGCACAGTACAGACAGGGTTACAATACATTGAACAACATTTGACAAACAGTACAGGAGGAGATGAGGGCCCTATTCCCGTAGGAACTCACAATCTAGGAGGGTTGGGGTTGGAAACAGGAGGAGAGGACTGTAAGGTGAGAGTGATTGATGGTTGCGTCAGTGAGTTGGGTGGTAGGCTTCCCTAAATAGCAATGTTTTCAGGGAGCGTTTGAAGGAAGAGAAGTTAGGGGAAAGTCTGACAGCACGAGGGAGAGCGTTCCAGAGAGTGGGGGCTGCGCGTGAGAAATCCTGCAGTCTATCATGGGAAGAGGTGATGCGCGGGAGAAGCTAGGCGCAGGTCACTGTTTGACCTTAGGGAGCGGGCTGGGGTGTATTTGGTGATTAGTGAGGACAGGTAGTGGGGCGCTGAGTTAGTGAGGGTTTTGTAGGTAAGGATAAGGATTTTGAACTTAATTCTGCAGTGGATGGGGAGCCAGTGAAGGGACTCGCAGAGGGGAGCGGCAGAGACAGAGCGGCGGGTGAGGTGAATTAGCCTGGCGGAGGCGTTCAGGATGGATTGTAGGGGGGAGAGGCGGGACAGAGGGAGGCCAGATAAGAGATTATTGCAATAGTCGAGTCGGGAGATTACCAGGGCGTGTATGAGTTGTTTTGTGGTGATAGCGGTAAGAAATGGCCGAATTCTGGAAATATTACGCAGTTGGTATCGGCAGGAGGAGGAAAGAGACTTGATGTGGGGGATGAAGGAAAGAGCAGAGTCCAGTGTAACTCCAAGACAGCGAACTTGGTTTGATGGGGAGATGGTGATACCCTCCACCGTGATAGAGAAGTCAGGAGGTGGGGAGGCATTAGAGGGAGGAATAAGTAGGAGCTCAGTCTTTGACATGTTGATCTTTAGGTGGTGGGAGGCCACCTACGGGAATCGTTCACCTTTCGATGGTGTCCCCAAAGACTCAAATACCTGGGGATCTACCTCACCGCTCACGTGTCGCAGCTCTACACTTCTAACTATCCTGACATGATTAAACACATCAAATCCCTACTGCGGCAATGGTCCTCCTACTCCATCTCCTGGATGGGCCGCGTTTATGCCCTTAAAATGACGGCACTCCCAAAACTTCTGTATCTTTTCCGCACCTTACCGGTCCCCCTACCACAGACGATCCTACCCGACCTTCAGTCAGCCTTTTACCACTATGTATGGCAGGGGAAGAAACCGAGAGTTTCCAGACTGATACTACGCCGCCCTAAAATACATGGGGGCCTTGCAGTCCCTGACCTAGCCCTGTACTATAAATCGGCACAGTTGACGCAACTCCTCCAATGGTCCTCCAGAAGGGGAAGGATCTGTTGGGTTGACATAGAGAATGACTATGTAGCCCCTTCATGCTTATCACAGGTTCCCTGGAGACAGATCTCCTCGACAGAAAGAGGTCGCTTATTGCCCACCACTACTCATTCATTGGATATATGGTCTAAGGTCAAATACCATATGTCCCTCACCACCACTACATCTGGGCTGCTACCCCTGCGAGATAACCCGCTCTTCCCCCCATGGCGAGGGGAGGAGGGCCGAGCATTTGATTGGTGGCTACAGAAGGGTTTTACAACACTAGGAGCGGTGCTATTGCAGGGGAAATTTCCCCGGTGGGAATACTTTAGAGAGTCACATGATATCCCTTTACGAGAGTTTTATAGATATTCTCAAATTCGACATTTTGTATGTAGTCGTCTGACTATGGGCACCCCTGTAGAGACCTCATTTGAGAGCCTAGTAATGAGAAGCTCAAGCACAGCAGGAGCGATATCCCAAATATATAATCTTCTCCTCCGCCCGTCTCTCGAATGCCCGTGCTCGTACCAGCTCCGATGGGAAATAGATCTGTGTCGCCATCTAACCAGGGAGGAATGGGAGGCAATAAAGGAGTCCTCGATGGGGATAACAACATGTACTCTAATAAAAGAAAATTGCTATAAGTTCCTCTCCAGGTGGTACCTGGACCCGGTCCGCTTACAGAAAATCTACCCTGCGCTCACTGGCTTGTGCACTAGGGGTTGTGGCCAACGTGGAACGTTTTATCACATGTGGTGGGCGTGTGGGCTGGTAACCGTTCTGTGGTCCTCAATTTTCGGTATGATCTCCAGTGCTCTTGGTTTTCCTGTACCCCCTGACCCCGCTTTGGCCTTGCTTAATAGCCCGTCCCGACGTCATAGTCTATCGCGCTCTTCCCTTCGACTAGCCCATCGTATTTGTACATCCAACCGCATATGTATAGCTCGCTCCTGGAAGCGAGACCTCCCCGCCGTACCGGAGATAGTTGCGAAGGTGTGGTATATCTATAAAATGGAATGTCTAACAGCTCAACTACACGATACGCTCCAACAATGCACAAAGATCTGGGAACCTTGGCTTACGGCGCAGACCATCTCGTAGTTGGGTATAGAACTGTTGGACCTAGAGACCTTGATCTAAAAAACAGAAAAAAATTATTATTTTTTTCTTCTTCTCTCTCTTTCTTCTCCCTGTTTATTATTTTTGTAGTTAATAATGTAAGTTTCATATAATTGATTCGCATGTCCTTTCGAGGCACTGTTATGTCTCAGGGAAAGAAAGCAGGTTCAGCTTCTTTATATTATTTGTTTAATCTTGTTACTGCCTCCCTGAGATTATGCATCGCTCTATGGGCTTCCAGGAGCGCCTTGTTGCTGTATTACTGAAAAACCAATAAAAATTGTTTTAAAAAAAATAAATAATAATAATAATAATTAACACACTATATAGTGGCTTTGCATATCAGTGGAAATTGATTCTGGCCTTTCCAATGACACCTGAACTGTCCCTGTAGCTCTTATGTATCCAGAGATACAGGGGTCTAAAGGACCCCTGCATCTCCTGTACTACTGGGCAGGGGGAAAGGGTGATATCATTGCACGCACGCGGGGGCCGTCCCACAGCAAAGGCTGATGTCAGCCTGCTGTGGCTGAAGCCACTGTTCGGTGCCAGATCGGCACCGAGCAGGGGCCCAACAGGACGTGCGTGGAACGTCTTGCGCGGTGGGGAGGGAATACCCACGACACTTCATGCACGTCCTGGGATGCAGGGACAGCAAGGCCAATCCATACCGGGCCAGTCTGCCCCATCTGCAGGCCATTTGTAACTGGTTTGCGGGCTAGTACTTTGAGACCCCTGCTCTAAATGAAAATTCACATTCTGAAATTCAATAATAAAAAAAACGCAGCAAAACCGCCAAAAATTATTTTAAAAATAAAAATAAAAATTAGTTGGTTTAACAGCGGCTTTTCTCTGCATTTCGGGAACCCTGCTGTGAATGATGAATTCACAGCAGAGTTGGGGAATTTGATTTCCTGAAGTGCCAGGAAGGAGAGAACACCGAAATGTCGGTCACATTTCAGTGTTCTCTGAATAACCCCTTTAGTGTTAAATATTATGAAAGCTAAACCAAAGTTGAAAATTAAAACTCGTCATAAGATTTTGATAAATGTTGCATCATGGGTAAAAACCACAAAATGGAAATGGGAGATAAATACCTAACTTTAGATTTCCATTTTAATTGCAATTGCTACAAAAAAAAACAGAGCAGCATGTGTTTTATAAGGTGTTCTTTTTGTAACACAAGTAATCTAGTTACAGTTTATTAAGTGATAGTGTCTTAAAGCCTTTTCTATGGTTTTGTATATTACAATATAAACAGCTAGACTATTGAAAAATAAATTTAAAAAAAAGGTTTAATGTTCAAAATTTGTAAAACCATAACCATATTTAAAGTATTTTCATTGTTTTAACTAGACATGGAAGTTTCAATGACAAAATCGCGTGGATTACAAGGTCAGCTGCTAGGACGCTTTAATGCACAATCAGCACGCAGATACACAGTGCTATTGAAATCACTAACAAATACAAGTATGTAGATCGATAGAATAAACCCCAGGGCCAGCCAGTTCATGGGGCCATTGCTCCCGGTGGCATTTTCTGCCCTGCCAAAGGCCTTGGCATGGAGCAGCCGTGGGAGGCCCTCGACAAAGTTTGGTGCTCGTCTGGGCCTCGAATAACCCTGTTCAGGGGTTGTGTGTGGGTACGTATGGGGATGTGTAACCACGTGTGTGACTGGATATGTGGAGCTCTGTGACACTCATACACACTGCACATTACTGTGAGTTTTATTGCTGAGGAGAACTGCGATATGCTCATACCTGCCTTGTGTTATGTTGTTGTTTTTTTGGCGGGTGCAGCATTTCATCCTTGGACCCAGGCAGTATAGTGTCTTGGACCTGGCCCCAATAAAACCTTATCTTTACAGCATTCAGGCTGTTTGGTTCATGTGTGCACGTCTGACCGCCTGCAGGAATAAACGACATCTGGGAGTGCAGCAGAGTTTGCAAAAACGTGTGTGTGTGTGTCTCTCTAACAATGTGGTAGACCAATGTTTTGTTTACACACAGATTTGGAAATTCAAGAAGCGCAGGATGCTTTTAAATTTACTCCTATGTATCATCATGTCAACATATTTATGGCTCATTTGCATACTGTACGCTGTTGCAAAATACATTGATGTTTTAAACAGCTAATCATAGAGGAGGGATAAATTCAAGCTCATTTTGGATAGGTTTGATAACCAACTCTATGGATAAAGATAAAAGGTTTTTTAAGGTACTTTTTAAAAAATATTTTACCTACCCTATCTGCAATTTTCTCATCTGCATAGAGAGTTTGCAATAAATCACATTTAGGATGTATTCAGGTTGAGCATTGGTTTTATTGAGTCCCATCTTTGGTGTGTGACATGATCAGTTTGTATTACAAAGATTTCTTAGCCATCAATTCTTAAAAATGCTTCTTGATGAAAGTCATAAAAAAGGAAATTAATGCTCTCACATGCACTCACCCTCATTTAACCCCCCCTGCCGGTTATCCTGAGTGTGTCTCGGGGTTAAATTTCACCTCTGAGAGCGGTAACCGCGAGACACACTCTGCAGCCTCCTCCAGCGATTGCGACCTCATACTTCCTGGTTTCCTTCTTGCGAGGAAGGAACCAAGAAGCATGAGTGTCGCGATCGCCGGAGGAGACTGCAGGGGACATTGAGGGAGCGCAGGGACAGGTGATGTATCCAGTGGCAACCCGAGTGTTGCTCGGGGTTACCGCTTCCAACATTGTTATTTAACCCAGAGTCACACTCGGGATACCGCTAGCGGGGGCAAAAAAAAAAAGCTTTTTTAGACAGGGAATTTTAAAATAAATAAACCGCCAGGGAGGTAAAAAAAAAAAAAAAAAAGAACACCCAGATTATGCACATGGTAGCAGTTTAAAAGGGACAAAACCATCAAAAAAAGGAGAAATCTCCTTTTTGTGATTATTTTATGTTACTGGTATTTTACATGTGCTTTGTTTTTCGCTTGTAGGTTTAGTTAAGAAAATATTTTACTATATATGTGTCACGTTTTCTCAACGCAGCCAGGTCCCCTGGTGCTGAGAGCTCTTCTCAGCCCTCATGGTTTTCAGGGTTAATCGGCTTTGGCTCCCTGCCCCTAGAGTCTCAGTGTCCGATTAGACCTGTGGTCACATGACCTGCACTGCCCTTTATACAGCTGTGTTCAAAATTATTCAACCCCCAATGCTGTAAAGGGTTTTAGGGAATTTAGTGTACATTTGTAATTGTATTCAGAATGAAATCCTACAAGGACTTTTTAAAGAACCATATGCAACTAAAATGACATCAATTGGTTTTGTAATACAGTAGTAAATGTTTCTTTTGTGAATTCTTCATTGACACAATTATTCAACCCCTTAAAGACTACCACTCTGAAGAACAGAGGTTCATTCAAGTGTTTTCAATCAGGTATTGAAAACACCTGTGGATGTCACGGAGCAGCAATAAAGCATAATAAGCACCAATTAGGCAGCTTTAAAATAACTGTGATACTCAGCTCCTTCTAGACATTTACTGGTGTTTTTACAAACATGGTGAAGTCAAGAGAATGGTCCAGGAAGACAAGAGAAGAGGTGATTACTCTTCACAGGAAGGGCAATGGCTAGAAGAAGATTGCAAAGATGTTAAACATACCAAGAGAGACCATAGGAAGCATCATTCGCAAATTCAAGGCAAAGGGCACTGTTGAAACGCTACCTGGTCGTGGCAGAAAGAAGATGCTGACTTCGACTGCTGTGCGCTACCTGAAGCGTAGAGTGGAGAAAAGTCCCCGTGTGACTGCTGAGGAACTGAGAAAAGATTTGTCAGATGTGGGTACTGAAGTTTCAGCTCAGACAATACGGCGCACACAGCGTAATGAAGGCCTCCATGCCAGAACTCCCAGGCGCACCCCCTTGCTGTCTCCAACAAAGAATAAGAAGAGTCGACTGCAGTATGCCAAAAGTCATGTGGACAAACCACAGAGGTTTTGGGATAGTGTTCTGTGGACTGATGAAACAAAATTAGAACTGTTTGGGCCCATGGATCAACGCTATGTTTGGAGGAGGAAGAACAAGGCCTATGAAGAAAAGAACACCTTGCCTACTGTGAAGCATGGTGGGGGGTCAATCATGCTTTGGGGCTGGTTTGCTTCTGCAGGTACAGGGAAGCTTCAGCATGTGCAAGGTACCATGAATTCTCTTCAGTACCAGGAGATATTGGATGACAATGTGATGCAGTCCGTCACAAACCTGAGGCTTGGGAGACGTTGGACCTTTCAACAGGACAATGATCCCAAGCATACCTCCAAGTCCACTAGAGCATGGTTGCAGATTAAAGGCTGGAACATTTTGGAGTGGCCATCACAGTCCCCTGACTTAAATCCGATTGAGAACCTCTGGTGGGACTTAAAGAAAGCAGTTGCAGTGCGCAAGCCTAAGAATGTGACTGAACTGGAGGCTTTTGCCCATGACGAATGGGCGAAGATACCCGTAGATCACTGCAAGACACTTGTGTCAAGCTATGCTTCACGTTTAAAAGCTGTTAGTACAACATCCTTTTACAGTTATAAGTACTAAGATTGAATGTCACTTGGGGGTTGAATAAAACTGATAATGATGTGAGCACAGAAAAGACATTTGTGGTTATTTCATTATAAATGTTATGTTATATTTGTCTGACCTACACGTGCCTCTTTGATTTAATTGTAAGCAAGATGACTGAATGATCAAAATCAACGTCAAACTGGCCAAAACACTCAATTTCAGTGGGGGTTGAATAATTTTGAACACAACTGTATATAGCCAGCAGTGCACTAGTTCTTTGATCCAGTATAGATCTTCTCTGCTGTGTCCCTGCATTCTGTATTTTGATATCTTGGTTTATGACTCTTGGTTTATGACTCCTGGTTTATGACTCCTGGCTTGCATCCTGACGTTTCTTGCGATTACCCCTGGTACTGCACATTGATTTTCTGGTTCCTGCTTCCTGTTCTATATTTCCTGTATTGTAGCGTATCTAGTGGAGCAGCTTATTGCTTTGGTTTATAGAGACCACCTCAAGGATCTCTTTCTAGTTAGAACCGTTGTTGATAAATATCCCTTGCTGTTGTTTCTGGTTAACCCCTGTTATTGTGTTTTTGTGTGTGTTTACTTCCCACCCTGTACTTTGTATAGACAGAAGGCCATACAAGGACCTTACCCCAGTGCAGGGCTTTCCTCTTGTGTTTGTATCCTGTCCAGTTTCCTCTGGTTATATTGTATCCTGTGTCCAGGGTTCTGCAAAACGCAGAAAGACACATACCTGCCTAAAGGGCTTACAAAAAACACACAGCACAAAGGACCCCCCTTTTGGCTCCTGGGGGGGGCAAATGTGACTATGTGTCACTGGGCGCATCAATTTTGTGTTGTAAATGCCCCCCCCCTCTCAAATCTTTACATCACTTGCTCCTCACTGTGTGGCTTTGGCCATAGGGTGGAATCTATGGGTCAGTCGCTGACTCATATCATTGTATTGTGTGGGATGTATTCAAAGGACATAACCACGGGATATACATTAGGAGTCTTTTAAGCTACCTGTCTTATCTAAATATTCACGTCTCCACCTCATTGACTGTTAAATACTGTAGTAACTAAAACAGCAGTAAAGTAAAACCTTTGCACAGATTTTGGCAAATGTTTCATCGCGGGAAAAAGACACAAATGGAAACACGGGAGAGAAAAAAACAACTTACGTTTCCTTTTTACATGCAACTACATCAAAGAAAATTACAACAGTGTTTTATACAGTGGTTTTATTTGTAATGCACATGTAATCTAGTTACAGCTTATGTAAGTGTAAACACAGGGTAGTATTAGAAAACAGGAATGGCAGGTTATAGTTCATCTTCTGGTGTTTTATCCCAAACAAATCAAATACCTAACAGAAAATTGGTATGATAATCAACATGGAAACCAACAGCAGTGAAGCTCCATGGGTTTCCATGGTGATTGCTCACAATCTTTCAGTACTTACCTTAACTTTTCTTTTTAGTCCAATTTTATAGCAAATATATTATTCAAATGCATTTACATTAGTGGTTATTCAGAACGCACCGATATTGTACTTTGGCATTTCAATTTCAACTCACTACTCAGCGTAGGGTCAGCGTAGTGCACTGAAGATGTAATTGCTGAAGTCCGCCGAACAGCAGGAAAAAAATTAAATATCGGAACTCCGCTATTCTTCTAATTCGGTGTTTAAACCAATAAAAAAAATGCATTAAAATGTGTGTAAATAATAAAAGGTCCTTAATAAAATAAGAAAAAAGAAACAAACATTGAATTAAAAAAAAAAAATACAAAAAGGTGTTCTAGCAATAAAAAGAAATTTTTCTGAAAATAAAAAGAATAAACTGTCAAAAATTAAAATATATCTATTTTTTACATTGAATCCTATGGGTTTTGCCTATTATGGCTGGGGGTCAGACAAGTGTTCTGAAGAGAGGAAGGAACATCCGTGTGAGTGGACGTTTCTTCCACTCTGACACCCATTTGGCCACCTCGCTGAGCGCAGTTAGTGCGCTCAGTGCTGCAAGGCTCGATCCTCCTATTGATCAGCGATCTTCGGTATCATAGAGAAGGAATGTTTAATCTATTCACAGAATGCCTAACTGCACTGAAATGTCAGTGAAGTGTCCTGATTTCAATTTGACAGGTTTAAGGCTGGGGTCAGATGAGCGCACTACGTGCGCTCATACTGACGTGCATTCCGGCGTCTTTTGCAGTGTTGTCAGGGCTGGCGCTGCCGCTAGGCCAGCTAGGCGCGCGCCTAGAGCACAGTGCCGCCTAGGACGCAGCCGCCCCGACCAATTAAAAAAAAAAAAATTTGCCCGCGTGCTGCAGTCAGCCCCGGCGTCAAGGAGACGGAGGCGTGGACTTGGTGCTTCCAGTACCAAGTCCACGCCTCCTTGACGCCAGCACGTATTGGGACTGGCTACGAGGAGGTGGAGGAAGACGGAGACAGCGCTGGAGCGGCAGATACCCATGTGTGAGCCTGGGGGTAAATATCCATGTGTGAGCCTGGGGGTAAATATCCATGTGCGAGCCTGGGGGTAAATATCCATGTGCGAGCCTGGGGGTAAATATCCATGTGCGAGCCTGGGGGTAAATATCCATGTGCGAGCCTGGGGGTAAATATCCATGTGCGAGCCTGGGGGCAAATATCGCCTGGGGGCAGATATCCATGTGTGAGCCTGGGGGCAGATATCCATGTGTGAGCTGGGGCAATATCTCCATGTGTGAGCTGGAGGCAAATATACCCATGTAAGAGCTGTGGGCAAATATACCCATGTGAGTGGGGGCAATATCTCCACGTGTGAGCTGGGGCAATATCTCCACGTGTGAGCTGGGGGCAATATCCCCATGTGTGAGCTGGGGGCAAATATACCCATGTAAGAGCTGTGGGCAAATATACCCATGTGAGCGGGGGCAATATATCCATGTGAGAGCTGGGGGCAAATATACCCATGTGAGCTTTCTTTTTTGGGGGGGGGGTGTGTGCAAGTAGCTGGTCTTGCCTAGGGCGCAAAATAGTCTAGCACCGGCCCTGAGTGTTGTGACATCCTGGCGCTAGGCTTGCTGCACGGACGATGTTGTGCGAGCAATTCATGTGCACGCAACAGCGTGTGGCCAGCCCCATCACAAGACTGTGACGGACGCTGGAAGGCATGTCAGTACGAGTGCACATAGTGCGCTCGTCTGACCCCAGCCTTAAACCTGTCAAACTGAAATCAGGACACTTCACTGACATTTCAGTGCAGTTAGGCGTTCTGTGAATAGATTAACCATTACTTCTCTATGGAGCAATTCATTGCCACAGAAGATCACTGATCTGGGGCAAACTGCAATGTATTTCAGTCAATTCACCAGTATTTGGCGTAGTCACCAGACAAACTGCTGTGAAATTGCACCATACTGTGAAATTCACTGTTCATTGCAATTCAGTGGCAAGTTTGATACTTTCTGAATAACCCTTATTTTATTTTAGTATACTCCTCCCTGAGTTTAACTGTATTGAGAGGAGTCTAGCTCCAGTAGTGTCTCTGGTGAAGGTATACAGTGTTTCAGTGTAATGTGATCTCCCAGGCAGACTAATGTATCCATCATTATACAACTGCATTACACAAGAACAGCTGAAATCCAGCAGCTCTATACATGCATGTCCAGGTGATCTGATATAGTTTCACTAATCATTGAAGGTCAGTCAGGAAATATCTACATAGAGGAAGGGGGTAGGTGCTCCCTATTGTGAGATGGTCTCAGCTGCTGTGTATGTGCCATCTGAGCTGTGAAATTGGGTTAAAGGCGTTAGGTTACCTACCGTGTCATGCAACCATCGTATGGTGGCATCCAGCAGCATGAGTTTCCAGGGCTCTGACACTGTGCTGGGGATGGGTCTGTACACATAATAGGCTGTGAAAGCAGCCACAGCAGTGAACAGGGCAAACACCACCTTCATCTTGACCTCTTCGTGTCCGGAGCAGAGAAACAGCACAAACTTCAGCAAGTTGTTGGTTTCATTGATCAGCACCAGGACGTGCTGCCCAATGGGATGTCAGCAGGGAGGCGAGGCTTCCACACTGGAGACTTAGCGACACCTAGTGGCCAGCCACCCACCTGCAACTCACAGGCTACACACCAAAACGACGGCTTCACATGAGATTACATATACTCATTGCCCGGCGGGGAGATGCATGGAAAAAAAAAAGAGCAATGTATAATAGACCAACCATATTCACAGTTAGGACACGGGTGGGAAGTTTCAAAAACTTTGAGGAAAATAAAAGCACAAATCAGTAATATTAGCTGGGATGTATTTGGTTGGCAGTAAGATCCCATACAATGTTAGATGAAGCAATGATATAAGCAAGTCATACTAAGACATAAAACATTATACAAAAAGAATGGTCCAACCATATTTACATGGCCGTCTTTAATATTAACTGGGCCCTGGGTAAACTTTTTGTTTTCCCGCACCCCCCATGCAATTTAGCTCTCCACCCCAACATACAAAAAACCCCAAAAATACTTTAATAATGGAAACATAAATAACTGGCTCAGAAATAAGTCCCGAGCTTGATCTGTAACTGGACTGAATCGACAAACTAGCGCTTTCCTTTTGAGAAAGGATTTTACCAGGAAGGATACATTGAGATTTCTCTCGTTTTCAAGTATGTCCTGGGTGGCGAGTGTGTACCGTTTGGAGAGGTGCTCTTGCCGGGATTCGAACCTGTGTCTCCATGGTTATAGAGCAGTGATGTTACCTCTAGTCTCTGAATATCTTTCAGTAATAATGTGCAAAAATTAACATGATACATAATAAAGTATAAAAGAAATAGCTATGCTGACTACTAGTAAGAACACAAAAATAAATAGTAATAAATAAAATACAACAATTAACACAGCAGTCAAATAACCAATATTAAAACTTGCAATCCTTAGAAAGCAAAATCAAACTTAAAAAATAAAGTGCATAGGTTTACTGCTATGGAGCTCTGTGACACACACACACACACACAGCACTTTACTATGAGGTTGATTACTGTGGAGCTCTGTGATCAGCTCATTAGGGATGTGCGTTTCGGGATTTTCACGTGTTTTCAGATGCGGACGATTTTCCGAAAATTTTTAGATCCGAAAATGGCAGATCCGAAAAGTTTTCCGAGCCGAAACGAAATATTTTCGAATGGACTTGAAATGTGTCAAATCGAAATTTATTTTCACTCTATTCATGATTTCGGTTCCATTCGTGATTTCGGTTCCAGCTGTTTTATTCTGAAATTCGATGATGACTGTCCTCTTCAAAGTTGTTGGGAAATTCAGGAGTGATCTTCAATACTCTATGTCTAAGACTTAAACCAAAAGGACATCTCTTGGTTGAGGGTAATTAAGAGGTTAACACCTGTCCTGGCCAAACCTCTGCAGGAACCTAAGATCCTACCCTAACCATATAACAGAAACTGTAACCTAACCTTAGGTTTCGGAGATCAAAAATGGCCGAACAGATCACGTTTCTGATATTCCAAGTCATTGATACAGAAATATCAGAAGCTTCTGATATTCAGAATTGGCCATTTCCGATCCTTACAGAATCCGATATTGTCAACGGTGATTCTTTTAACCATCACTTGCAACTATTAAGGCTATAAATAAAATATTGTTTTTTGAAGGATCTGAGAGCAGAAACATTTCAGCGCCGGCCACCCTTTCAGGATGACCACAGTCTGATTTACATATGGTGTAGCCTACATTGCAATGGCACCAACGAGCCAATACCAGAACAGGGTGTCACTGTAGGGCAGGTCACTATTGTTCCCATTGTCAGCAATCTCACATACCTTGTTTTGACCCTTAGATATCTAGGCTTCTGCTAAAATGATGTAGCGCTCACTCCCGGAGGAGCCGCTGAAAATGAACCACGGGTCAGTCTCCCCGCACTAGGGAATAAATATAAAAACTCACAACTGTGTTGGAGTATATTTATATAGTTTACTAAAATATTTGAGCAGATGTTAAGACACGGTATTCACAAGTATTTTTACAGTATTTTCGTATCCCGGAAAAACGCGTAGCGGAAAAGAACGAAACACGAGGCTTCGTATTTCGGAAAATAAAATATTCGCAACCGAACATAAAAGCAATGCAATTTCTCGATAGTTCAGAAAAAGGGACACGTAGCAAAACCCCAAACATACAATCCCTTCGTATTACGGCAAACGCGCAGGAAAAAGAGAAAAATGTATTCGGAACGTATCTTTGTCTTTAACCCCCGTTCCGATTCGCAAAAGGAAATGAGTCCTGCACAGGTTAAGTCCCAGAATGTGAAAAGTGTATCTGTGTGTGTGGTACCCGGGTACTGTTCAACTGCCAGTGAGTTTATTAAAGGAAGGTCTTCGACTAGTCAGTTGGGGCCCTGTAGACTTTAAAGAGAAAACAGCAGAGCGTCCTTTAATCATAAAACAGCCTTGGAGGCCTCTCACCCATCCGACGATTTCTTTAGGCTCCGCTGACCCAGGACGTCTCTCCACCCGATTTTGACTGGGGATACTAGCGGCCCGATCCGTTGTCTGACTCCACACAGCTTTTCCAGCTCACCGCCTGCTCTCCGTTCGATTCCTCCGGTCTGCAGCAATGCCTGGATCCCGGCGGGTCTTCTCCTCAGCTTGGGTGATCTGCTCTGGACTAACAGGTCTCTGTTGGTCTCTGGCCTAGGCCCTCTCGTAATCTCTTCGATGCGTCTGCTCTCTTCCCTTCCCTGGCGCGCTCTGGAACTTTCTCCACGAGGCAGAGGATGTAAGTCTCCAGTCCCCACCCACTTCCTGTCTTCTTGCAAAGCATGCCGGGCATTGTAGTCCCAATATCCAGTATCTCTGATCGCGATAGTCTCCATCTTGTGGCCAAAAATAGGTACTGCCACAGCAAGATTTTACCACAGCGCTACAATGATATCATAAAAGTGGAGATGGTCCACGTTGTTAAAGGGATACTTTATTGAAAAACAGTTCACATTTTTTTCCTCTAAATAATTGGGCAGATCCTGCTGACAGCCTCTGCTATATATATATATATATATATATGTGAATTTACACGCAAGCAGCTCCTCTTTGGTTCAGGGACTACCAAACTTTGAAACGAGGAGAACAGAGGTTCCGAAAAATACAAAAATTTCCGAAATCTCGAAAAGTCGATACAAAAAACGAGCTAAGTGACCCGAAAATACAAAAAATGGTCGATGTACACGAAAAACAAGTCGAACCGAACCAGAAATCGGTCGAAACGAGCCGAAAAGTTTAAAACATCCGAACGAGCCGAACCGAACCGAAAAAAAAAAATTAAAATCGGTGCACAAGCCTAAAGCTCATACACACTGCACATTTCTGTGAGGTATATTGCTGTGGTGCTCTTTGATACGCTCTATGAGGTGGGGGACAATTTTATTTACTTTATTTGGCCACCCATAACAAAAGATTTATTTGCCTTCCCCGCCTCCAGTAATAATTTTTTTTAGAAACTTATTAATTTGCCCCAGGTGGGAAGGCAAATTAAACTCCCTGGTGGTTTTCCCCGAGTGTGGTTCGGCCCAGGGTTAAATTTCTATGTTGAAAGCAGTAACCCCGAGCCACACTCGGGCTGGATACATACCTGTACCTGCGCTCCCTAGCTGACCTCCCGCAATCGCGTTGTCCTCCGTCCGATCGCAGCGTCCTGCTTCTTCTCGCAAGAAGGGAAGCAGGACGCCGCGATCGTCCGGAGGTGACTGCGGCGGACAGCGAGGGATTGCAGGGACAGGTATGTATCCAGCCCAAGTGTGGCTCGGGGTTACCGCTTTCAGCATAGAAATTTAACCCCGAGCCACACTCGGGAAAACCGCCAGGGGGATGAAAAAAATTGGTACAGATTCTGACTAGGGATGAGCTGCTCGGTTCGATCAGTTCGGAGTTCGATTCGAACATCGGCAGTTCGAACTTCGAACTTTTTGGCGTGTTCGGTTCGAGTTCGAATTTTTTTTGAAAAAAGTATACAAAAATGCTTGAAAAAAAAATACAAAAAAAATCTAGAAATAAAGGAGACTCTTTACTGCAGAATATTATAAGCAATGGTTTATTGAATTAAAATCTAATGTCTAGGTGCAAAGATTCTCACCTCTAAATGACCTGTGCTCTCAAACGGCGTAAACAACAGGTGTTTAATTAGTGTTTGGAAATAACATGTGCTTCTAATTAGTCCGGTCTCATGAATTTGATACATTGCATGCAGACTGGGAGTGCTAGGTGTCGTGTGTGGGTCTGTGATGGTGATGTTTCCATACATCCTACAAATCCGCCACTTCACGGGCAGGTTATTGGGGACCTCCTAGGCACGATATTTGAAGGAATTTTTTAATTTTTATTTTTAACCCTTATTTTATGGAAAACTCATTGTTCCTTTAACCCTTTCACTGCTGAGGCATTTCACCGCTGTGTGCGGAGCTAATTTTTACCGCTTTCGCTCATCATGTTTAAACGCGATTTGAAACCACATTTATTATAAGACCCAGACATATTATATATCGTTCTTTCCGGCAGACTCGGCAGATTCATAATATATAATTTTTATATGTATACGTCATGTTCTGCCTGTATATTATAACAAAAAAATGCAATAAAACTTGAATTTTTAATCATCTGCAGCGTGTAAAGTGTTTTTTTTCACCTTTTATCACATGAACATTTGCGGTTATATTTTCTATGGCATGCGCTTGTACAAAAATTAGAAATGGGGACTTATGTGATTTTTAGCAAACACACACCATAGAAAAAAATCATTAGTGCAGCATCATTGTTCACATTATAATTGAAATGTGAACAATATTGCTGCATTAATAAAAATAAAAAAACATGTATTTTTTTTGTATATTTTCTTATTTTTTTACTTTATACCTGGTCATGTTGGGTATCATTCGAAAGGCCATGCTCAATGTTCGATTGACACCCTCCATGACCCCCTAGCTGCCACGGTTCTCCACCAGGGGATTCCGGGGAGCTAGGGGTTCCCCGGCTATCTGACATCATCATGCTATGCGTGAGGACGTCAGGCAGTGAGGGGGGACCCGAGGGTGGAGCCGCCGTCCAAGATGGCGGCCCCCATCGGAGCTAGGCCGCACTTCGGCGCCGCAAGGCACCGAAGTGCGACCCGGTGCTTAATGGGTTAAAGCTAGGCTCCGCTTAAAAGGGGAGACTCTCCCCTTTTAAGCGGTGCCTGGCTTTTTTTGTGGGACCTCCCGATCAAGAGGGAGAGGGATCCGAATGGACCCCCCCTCCCTTCCAGGCGATCTCCCGGCATTGCCGGGGGTCGCCTGGAAATGACGTCATCGCGCATGGCGCGATGACGTCATTTACATCGGGAGGAGCTTGACTTCAGCGTCTGAGGACGCTGAAGTCAGAACGCCACGGGACCCCGGACAGAGAGGGGAGTATCTCCGCCGGGGGTCCCGCAAAGCTGATGACGTGTGGGACACATCCTCCTCAGCATATGGGACACATCCTCCTCAGCATACAGCGGGAGTAACTGAGGACGTGTCCCACACGTCGTCAGCAGTGAAGGGGTTAAAAATTTCCTTTTTTTTTTACTTTTTGTTCTTGTTTCCTGTCCCCCAGGGCACTACCCGGACCCAGACATTTAAAAACAATGTTTCTATAGATCCTAGAAATCCGCCACTTCACGGGCAGGTTATGGGGACCTCCTAGGCACAATATTTGAAGGAATTTTTCATTTTTATTTTTAACCCTTATTTCATGGAAAACTCACTGTCCCTTTTAAAAAGTTTTTTTTTTTACTTTTTGTCCTGGTTTCCTGTCCCCCAGGCACTACCCGGACCCCCGTACACCTTTTAATGGCAAATATCTAGCATATATGCCCTCTTGGAGGGCACTCTAAAAATTGAACTTTGACTTGTATTGAATTCGTGTTCGAACTTTTGAAAAGTTCGAGTTCCAATGCGAACCGAACTCGCGGGTGTTCAGCTCATCCCTAATTCTGACATATAAAATATGTCAGAATCGGACCGCCAGAGAGGTTAATAATCTTTAATTTTAATCTTATTCTGGGGAGGGAATATAAATTTTTCATTTTAGTTTTTTTTACGGCTGACCAAATAAAGTTTATTTGCGCCCCCCCACCCCCCACGGGAGAGAAAAAAAAAAAGAAGACCAGTTATGTTTTTGGCTGGGTAAAGCAAATAAATTAATTAACTTTTTTGGGGGATAATTTTTTCTGAAACAGGGATGATCTTCTTCTCACTCACAAGGTCATGTGGTGGTCTGATGGTCCAGTGCTGCTCCTTTCAGTACCAGGCTAGCTCCGTGACCATCTTCACCTCTTCTAGGGTGCAGCCGCAGTTGAGAACCACCATGTCAGGGCATAGGGGTGGACGGCGGACGTCACACGGAGTGCCCTCTGACGTCAGAAGGGGCTGGATGGCCACCATTACTAATTCTCCACCAGGCAGAGGTAGGCCGCAGCCTAAAAAAACATGGCTGGGCAGCACCGTGAAAGCACAGCGGCAGCGGACGCAGGATCATGGCATTCGTTTTTAAACTGAGCCAAAACTCAAGTTTGAGTTGGGGGGCAGACCATGATTTTCAGGCTTAAGGGAGGGCAGCATTGGTCCCCACAACAATGACTGGGCCTGGGGCAACTGCCCCTTTTGTCCCACAGTAAAGACGGCCCTGCATATTTACAGTTACATTATTAATGCAGAGAAGGAAACAGGACAGGGTTGGGAAGTTTCAATCCTTCTATGGAGGATTGCGCTTTGCAACCCCATCAATGCACGTCCTAGCGCATCGATGGGGAGGCTTCGCAGACAGACGCTTGTTGTGCACACGCACAAGCATGCGACCGCCCCCATTGCAGCGTCACAACGCTGCGCCGGGCAGCACGTCAGTGCGGGTGCACCTAGTGTGCTCGTCTGACACCGGCCTAAGAGGACAGCCTTCCAGTTGCGTGATTTTTAAATGTATTTTTTGTTTACAAACCTCTACAGTTCTAAGACACTATAGTTGTGTTGCATGAAATCCCAGACACTCTGTACACAGTACAGTATAAGCTGTGAGTGCCCTGTTATAGAATAGACTCGCACATCACACATAGGCCTATATATTAAAATCAGCACTGCCTAGAATTAGCCAGGAAAAGCGTGTTAGACAAACTGGAAACCCTATAGACAGGGCCAGCATCAAGGGCGGTAGCAGTCCATGATATGTTCAGGGGCCCAGTGGTTCAGGGACGTGCAGTCAGGGGAGGCAGTGCCTCACCTGCCATTAAGGGCTGCGGTCAAACTCACCTGCACGCGTTCCCCCGCCGTTGGCTCCATGTGCCGCACACGCTTTTTTTTTTATTATTTTTAATTTACAGCAGTCTGGCTGAGCCTACTCAATTTGCGTAGCAGGATGCTATGCAAATCACGTAGGCTGCCAAGAAGTGTGCAGCGTGGCGCATCTGTTCAATGAACAGACGTCCGAGCACTGCCCACTTCATGAACATTGCACTCCCAGGGCCTCAGAGGCCCTGGGAGAGAAATGGAATTGCTTGGACCAATAGAAAAGTGCTATTTGTCCAAGCCATTCAAAAAAACGCCTGCATGGGAGGTGTCACGAATCTAACCGGCGGCGCAGCAGAAAAACTAACTCTAATACTCCCTCACAGTGATGGGGCTGTCAGTAGCTTCTATTGCTATGGTCCTGCTTGTCCTAGCCACAGGTGCTAGCCAATGCCTACAATTTCTTCTCCACAAAAAGGAAGTCACGCCCTATCCTCTGAGCTTCAACATTCTGTTTGCTCTGTCTACTACCTGTATCCTGAGAACTAGAAGCAATTCCCTCACTAGCATCCTGCATACTAGTTTTTGCCCTCTAAGGCTAGGGTCAGACTGAGGCAGTGCGAACGCGCGTTCTGGCGCACTTAATCACGGCCGTGCTAGCAGCAGATGCCGGGCAATGACGGCCAATATACGAAGTACGGTCGCACAAAAGTCCGGCTGCGCAACGCAAGTGGAAAATGAACGCATTTTTTCGAGAACGTTAAACCACTAGTACTGACGTACAGAGTGCGCTGCGCCCGCTAGCGGCGTGTGTGCGTGAATTGGAGACATCAGACGCTGCTAATGTCCGGCCAACATAACGTCCAGATGCAAGAAGTGTTTTATTGATGATCCGTACAAAATCACGAATGAAACTGCGCATAGTATGACCGCTATTGCGTATTCCGTGAAAAAATACGTCCATTCTTCGAACGCACATTTTCACGGACAACGTGAAAAATGCGTTAGTCTGACCCTAGCCTAAGACCTCCCTGAACTCTAAGGCTAGGGTCAAACGAACGCATTATTCGCAGCGACCGTCAAAAAGTGCATCTGAACGCATTGACGTATTTTTTCACAGAATGCGCGAAAACGGTCAGACGACGCGCATTTTCGTGCGCCATGTTTTACGGATTGTCAATAAAACACTTTTTGCGTCTGGACGTTATGTAGGCTGGACATTAGCAGCGTCTGACATCGCCTAATCACGCACACACGCCACTATGCTGCCGCAGCGCACGCTGTACGTCAGTACTAGCGGTTCTGCGTTCATTTTCCACTTGCGTTGCGCAGCCGCACTTTCGTGCGGCCGTACTTCGTATATATTGGCCATTTGCTGCTACTGCGGCCGTGATTAAGTGCGCCTAAACGCACGTGAAAAATGCGTTGGGGTGGGGTAAGACTAAGAATCCTCTGCTCTCAAGTAACTCGCTGTGGCCTCCTAAGGACCCCTGTTACAGATGCCAAAATACCCGCTATGGTCTCCTTAAAAGACCACTATACCAATTTATATTTTGTCTATTATTATTATTGCTAAGTACTCCCGTGTTCTGACCCTGCAAGCTACTTGCTTTTCTTTTAGTCCTATTCATTTAACTATATCTTGCCCTTCCTCTGTATTGTACATTAGGTAAGCTCTGTAAATTCCCACTGTGTCTTATTCAGACGCTCTCTTGTGCCTGTATTTAGTGTTTCCTTGGCAGTCTACCGGTCATCTCCTTGTGTATACTCACCTTCTATGTCGCCTCTGTCGGTCGCCTTTTATTCCTGTTTTTTACTTCTCCAGATTCTGCCCTTATTTTCTAGTTCAGTCTCTTTATCCCTGTTGTGCTCTATTGCTCCATCCCTGATTGTTTCATATTACCCATTTGTGGCTATTCTTTTGCGGTTTATTTTGGTATCTTTCAATTAAAGCCTAGCCCCTGTATTCAGATTTGCTTTATTTCACTGCATATTGGGCTCAGATCCTTGCTCTCCCATGACAGGAGGCATGCCTCCCACGCATTGATTGACGCAGGACAATCAGTGGGCGCGGGGGTTGGCCTCAGTGTCACACTAGGCTGCCTGGAGGAAGAAGCAGAGATCGTGGGGAGCCCTTAAAAGCTGCCAGATCCATCCTAATACAGAGTCCCAAACCCAAAAAGCAGCCTAATACAGAGCCCCTAGCCCAAAGCATCCGAATAGGAGCAGCACCCTGACCTCTGATACAATGCTCCTGGGGAGCACTGAACCTGAATGTAACCTGTGTATATCCGGCTCTGATACTAGCCAGTGCCTCACCAGACACGGACCTCACCGCACATCACTGTTGTGGCTCCAGGTGGTGGACCTGGCCCTTGATAAACCCTGTGCAGCGTAAGTGCCACAGATGTAAGGGCTTTATGCAATCCAGGACCAGCCTACCAACATATCTACAAATTTCCCTGGGGGCCGCAGCATCTGGGGGCCCAATAAGGCTAATGTCAGACAAATGCAGTCAGAGCGCCCTCTGCGTGTGTGCATAACGGACAGACATACTGATGGAGCATACCTGTAGACAAGACACGGTCCATTTTTGTTGACGGACGTTGGGAAAAAAAAAAAAAAAGGGAGAAAAGAAAAAAGGGAATTATGGGAAACAAAATTAATATGAAAAATTATAAAGATTTGAAAAGGTTATGAAAAGCCATTTTGTGCGTCAAGGTGCTGGATGTTGCAAATGCGCTGCGTCTGACATCTCATCACTCACACAGAACGCGACGCACTCTGCGCGTCCATCTAGCGGTTTTAAGTTCTTGCCTAACTTGCGTCAGTTTGCCACGTGCGTTGTGCGACGCAGTTCGGTGCGCATGTACAGTGAAGTTCAAAATTATTCAACCCCCAATGCTGTAAAGGGTTTTAGGGAATTCAGTGTACATTTGTAATTGTATTCAGAATGAAATCCTACAAGGACTTTTTAAAGAACCATATGCAACTAAAATTACATCAATTGGTTTTGTAATACAGTAGTAAATGTTTCTTTTGTGAATTCTTCATTGACACAATTATTCAACCCCTTAAAGACTACCACGCTGAAGAACAGAGGTTCATTCAAGTGTTTTCAATCAGGTATTGAAAACACCTGTGGATGTCACGGAGCAGCAATAAAGCATAAGAAGCACCAATTAGGCAGCTTTAAAATGACTGTGATACTCAGCTCCTTCTAGACATTTACTGGTGTGGTTACAAACATGGTGAAGTCAAGAGAATGGTCCAGGAAGACAAGAGAAGAGGTGATTACTCTTCACAGGAAGGGCAATGGCTATAAGAAGATTGCAAAGATGTTAAACATACCAAGAGAGACCATAGGAAGCATCATTCGCAAATTCAAGGCAAAGGGCACTGTTGAAACGCTACCTGGTCGTGGCAGAAAGAAGATGCTGACTTCGACTGCTGTGCGCTACCTGAAGCGTAGAGTGGAGAAAAGTCCCCGTGTGACTGCTGAGGAACTGAGAAAAGATTTGTCAGATGTGGGTACTGAAGTTTCAGCTCAGACAATACGGCGCACACTGCGTAATGAAGGCCTCCATGCCAGAACTCCCAGGTGCACCCCCTTGCTGTCTCCAAAGAATAAGAAGAGTCGACTGCAGTATGCCAAAAGTCATGTGGACAAACCACAGAAGTTTAGGGATAGTGTTCTGTGGACTGAGGAAACAAAATTAGAACTGTTTGGGCCCATGGATCAACGCTATGTTTGGAGGAGGAAGAACAAGGAATATGAAGAAAAGAACACCTTGCCTACTGTGAAGCATGGCGGGGTCAATCATGCTTTGGGGCTGTTTTGCTTCTGCAGGTACAGGGAAGCTTCAGCGTGTGCAAGGTACCATGAATTCTCTTCAGTACCAGGAGATATTGGATGACAATGTGATGCAGTCCGTCACAAACCTGAGGCTTGGGAGACGTTGGACCTTTCAACAGAACAATGATCCCAAGCATACCTCCAAGTCCACTAGAGCATGGTTGCAGATTAAAGGCTGGAACATTTTGGAGTGGCCATCGCAGTCACCTGACTTAAATCCGATTGAGAACCTCTGGTGGGACTTAAAGAAAGCAGTTGCAGTGCACAAGCTTAAGAATGTGACGGAACTGGAGGCTTTTGCCCATGACGAATGGGCGAAGATACCCGTAGATCGCTGCAAGACACTTGTGTCAAGCTATGCTTCACGTTTAAAAGCTGTTATAACTGTAAAAGGATGTTGTACTAAGTACTAAGATTGAATGTCACTTGGGGGTTGAATAAAACTGATAATGATGTGAGCACAGAAAAGACATTTGTGGTTATTTCATTATAAATGTTATATTTGTCTGACCTACACGTACCTCTTTGAATGATCAAAATCAATGTCAAACTGGCCAAAACACTCAATTTCAGTGGGGGTTGAATAATTTTGAACACAACTGTACTTCGTGTGTAGGTCTCTATTGATCATGATTCTATGCTGTGACGGTTTAAACTGTGCGGCAACACGGACGTGATAACTGCGTTCATCTGACGCCGGCCTAAGAAGATTCTGACTTTTCACTGAGGGAGCAATTAGTGTGGTCTGTACCAGGTAAAGGTGCAGAATGTTGTACCAACAGGGAACACTTTTTATTCCCTTACTGGACCGCCAGGGATTTACCTCACACCCTATAAATAAAATAAGCACAAGATGAAGCAAAAGGTTTTAGATTTATATAATTTACTGAAATGGACAGCTGAGAGAGGGGGGGGGGCCCATCAGTGACCCAGGATTTCTGATGTCAGCGCTGCATACAAAAGTCAAAACGGTGAAAGACACCTTTAAGTTAAAGTGATTATGGTGCTGCAGATATTCCAGAGTGCATATCTCAGCGGTCAAGTGTTTGTCAGCCGAGCCTGTTCAGTATCCAGTTACTGTAATTCCATGGACGACATGACTCAAATAATGAGGGATCAGACAAGCAGAGCACACAGGGCCCTATTCCAAGGTTGGTGTAGACTAATAGCTCTGGTAAGATAACAGCTCTGGGGTTAAGTGTACACCAACCTTGGAATAGGGACCAGTGTCATGGTGGTAAAGAAAAAAAAAAAAAAAAACACGCAACAACAGTGCCAAGTGCATAATGCAAGCAAGTGTTCATAAAACATGTAACAGGCATTTTGATAGATTAGGCTCTTGGAGTGTCCATTTAATTCAACAATCAAGACGCTTTGGTAATACATTTATATTATAGTTGCTAAAAGCTATATTGCATGAAAACAAAAAGGAAACATATGTAGGCATGAAAACTAAAGTGATTACAGCATCCCCTTTACGCAACATAAACCACTAAACACGCAATTTAACATTTGGGTTGTAGCTGCCGGACACTAGGGCCCTCTGCTGGCCGCTCAGCGGCAGTAACGTCAGTATTTCATCATTATCCAAATTATAGCAACAAAGCTGTAACAGTGGCAGGTGTCAGTTTCACTTTGTGTAATCATATAAAGAGAAAGATGAATTAGTGGAATTAGCAAACTTCTGCAATTCTCTGAGCTGATACTAACAAGTGCAACTAATCTAAAACAAAGGATTACACTGCATGGCGACTGCAGGTTGGTGAATAAACCTTACCGAGTGTTACGTACATACAGCTACACTGAAATATTAAACTGTAGGTTTATGAATGAAACGAGTGGTTTGTATTGGACAGTACGGAATAAATCTCCATCGGGGCTTCCTCCCTTTTCTACAAGCACAGGTCATGTAGGTTTGTGTAAATCGATTGCAAGGCTTAACATTTAAGGCTAGGGTCAAACAAAAGCATTATTTGCAGCGACCGTCAATAAGTGTGTCCGAACGCATGGACGTATTCTTTCACGGAATGCGCCAAAACGGTCAGACGACGCGCATTTTCGTGCGTGATTTTTTACAGATCATCAATAAAACACTTTTTGCGTCTGAACATTATCAGCGTCTGACATCTCCTAATCACGCACACATGCCGCCGCAGCGCACTCTGTACATCAGTATTAGCGGTTCTGCGTACTCGTACAAAATGCATTAATTTTCCACTTGCGTTGCGCGGCCGTACTTCGTATATTGGCCGTCATTGCCTGTCATTTGCGGCTACTGCGGCCGTGATTAAGTGCGCCTAAACGCACGTTAAAAATGCGTTAGACACTATTATGGGTTTAGTTCATTGATACTTTGTGACTGAAAACCAATTCTAGAATTTGATGTAAACAGTTTTATTAATGGTAGCACGCTGCTGGTCACAGTATTCACCAGGTTCACCACATTGTGTATTGCAATCAGCCCCTTAAAAACATTGTGCATAGCTGGAAAATATTGCACATGACAAACTGTGTGATCCAGAAACAGCCTTATAAAAGGGAAGATAAGGTCTCACCTAAAGGAATGACAGGCAGGGTAGGGGAACGGGGAAAACACAAGGGATTAGGAGATGGAGTGTGAATGTGGAAAGAAACACTAGGGGCCCTATTCCAATGTTGGTGCTAAATGGCACACACATGGAAAACCTGAGCATCTGCCATTTAGCGCCTGTATAACAAAGGAGCCACTTTTTCAGCAGCTCCAGACATAATACCTGTTAGGGGTTAAATGAGAACACAAGCGGAGATAAGCACAGCTGATGTTATCAGCTCAGGAGTCCATAGGACTCCATGGATATAGGACACAATCTTGAACGAGAGCTTGAAGAGTTCATGTGAATGAGATCCAGGCGGCAGAGTGATCTGCAGAGGAAGTGATGGTTTGTACCACTCTCTCCACCAACGCATTTAAGGTTTGTATGGGATTTTTTTTGTGTGGGGCCATAGCAATGTGTTACCTGTACTTCGACACAATCACATCGCATAACACCAGTGCCTGAAAGAAGTAATTATTGTAAGAAGATCAGATGGAGAATGGGCTCGTTGGAATAGCGTGTTCTGCATCTGCTGGGGCCACATTAGAGTCTTCTGTACTTTGTATGGGAGATGCTAATGTACAGTAATCTGATGCTACATCCAAGACGCAAGCTGAGCTTGCGTCTTGGATGGAATATGCCGTTGAGAAAAAAAAAAAGGACTGCGCTTGAGCAGTTCTGAGGATGGGTGGGAGGAAGCGGAGAGAAACAAAAAAAGGAATAAGAGACAACAGAGCCACAGGGGCCGCTATTCTGACCTAGCAGGTAATAGGGACCTGCCAAGACCGTAAATCAGTGCAGGCCGTGACGGCTTAGCAGCTCCCTGTTAGATAATTCCAGGTGGTTCACTAAGGAATCTAAAAATTATATACTGTATCCTAAGGATCACAGTGCCTCAAACAAAAGTTTTATTAAGGCCTCAAACAACATCGTGCCTAAGCAGGGCCGGCCTGTCCTTGAGCAGAGTGGTACAGCCACTCCAGGTGACCCTTTGTCAGGGGCGGCATTTTGCAGTCCTGTCAAAGGCAGGGGGTTCGGCAATGTGTTTGCACACTCACAGTGGTGTCTGTGAGCCGTGGCCCAACGCCAGCGCCCTCTATACCCGTCTCTAAGTCCAGACGGAGAAGAATTCAGCTCCTCCTCCTGACTCCTCCTTGATGCCTTGATGCAAGCAGCTGACATGGACGCAGCACGACAGCATGTGTTGGGGCCGGCAACCTGCGCCTCTGACGTCAGTCGCTAGCTGCTATGTGTCACACAGGAAGGAACAGCCTGGACGATAAGGTGAGCCGGAGCCGCTCCTCCTTAATAGAACGCCCGCCTTAAAACATTATAAAGCTTTAATTTTCAGTGTGAGTGGCGTTTAAGAACAGTCTGGGTATAAATGTATCAATACAGAGAATGAGGCTGTATATATGTAGTAATACACAGGGTACATGGAGAATGAGGCGGTATATATAGTGCTCTGATGTACTCATACACACTGCACATTACTGTGAGTTTTATTGCGGTGGCGCTCTGTTATACACTCATACATGCCACATGTTTTTTTTGTGGGGGGGGGGCAGCAATTCACCCTTGGCTCCAGGCGCACAGTGGCTTGGGCCAGCCCTGGGCCTAACCCAGCAATATATCCAAAAAAAATACACAGAAGGGATAATACACAAGTACTATCTCTCCACACCAAACTCCAAGGAGATATACTAATAATAAAAACTTTATTAATGAAGAGATAAAACGGAGCACAAAAAAGCTCAAGTGACACTGCAAATATCCAAACAACAAAATAAAAACTATCACCAACAACACAGGGAGAGAATTTAAAAATTGAGGGCTATAATGCGAAATACTTCTCCGTGTCTAATGTATCTTCTGTAGGTATGAGAGGCTATGGGTCATACAATAGTCACAACTGAAAAACACAACTGAAACGCAAGAAACCTCTAAATATAGTAGTAGCACGAGTGTGATACTACTATGGTAATGACCATAATGAGGTATAGAGTATACTGTATGTGTTCCTTAACAGTTTACAGATCCCTACAAGTACCAATACATACATAAAATAAATATAAAGAACACGGCCCCATACCCTTATAGAAACCTGGAATCTGGATGGACGCACTCAGGATCTTTAACTATGGCTACAACCCGATGCTTTATTGCTAAATCATGCCTGTGGAAATTTCCCGACGTGTCGGGCCTCTCAGGGGCCTTTCTCAAGGTAGCATACCCATATGCTACCACCCATAATTAGTTGCGAAGTATTAAAAACACACCAGAAAGACCAACAACACGTTTCAGCTTTACTGGGTTTCATCAAGAGTAATTCCAGATTGTGGATAAATACAGATGAAGGACAATCTGGAATTACTCTTGATAAAGCCCGGTAAAACTGAACCGTGTTGCGGGTTTGTCTTTGTTAAAAACCCCCAACATAGTAATGTTTGCTTTAGTGCGGATATCCTATCTGTATGGGTTTTCTTGCAGTTCATTTGTGTGTTTTTCAGTTGTGACTATTGTATAACACAGCCTCTCATATCTACAGAGGATACATCAGACCCGGAGTAGTATTTACCATTATAACACTCAGTTGTTCAATTCTCACACACTGTGTCGGTTATAGTTTTTATTTTGTTGCTTGGATATGTGCCGTGTCATTTGATCTTTTTTTTGTGCTCATCTGTGATATGTTTTTTGTTATATTGGTATAGAACCACAGACTTGGGTGGTACTTGAATACTGGCAGCAACTCCATGTTGAATCCTGTGATCTCATAAGCTAGCAAAATTGTACTCCCTGCCCTTTAGTTTGCCATAAGAGGAAGTGGCAGATCATGCTGCTCTCTTCAAATAGTGACCAAAAGACAAGTAATGCTTTTTCTGATTTCATTTTGCCCTGTTAAGTGATTTAGCAGATGGAAAGTCTATTAACATAAACTTATTTTAGAAGAAAAAATGACCGGCTTTCATGACGAGTGATCTTGGAATTTCCGGTTATTCTCCGCCTCCCTCTACATTTGTGCTATCAATGCAAAGTGTAAATGTACAGTAGACTGCAGCAGATGCAGGGCTACAGCATACATTACAGCTTGGCTTTGAATAGCAGAGGAGTGGATATCATTAATGAAAAGGGACTTTGTTAATGGCTCCATTGGTATAGGGCACAAAGTGGGTTGGAACAGACAGTGGAAGACACACAAGATGGACAGCAGAGACAAAGAATTTGAGCAACACAATGGATAACTAAGGAGTTGTTTTCCATTTCCCCATTTAAAAAATAATTACTGGGTAAATTTCTATACTTTAACAAGATTGGCCTCACATGTCGGCCACGGTTTTTCACATACATGGAAGCATAAATGTGAACACAAATCTGCAATCTGCTACATTAGTTGCTTCGTCTTGGATGCAAGGTTAACATAAATACAACTTAATATAAAAATATCATAATGTGCAGCAGAAGAAAACTAAGAAGGGACAATTAGTTATGCAGGACAACTAAAGAAAACAAAACACAGACATTTCATAGAAAACACTGAAGGTTTCTCCAGGATCAGTACTACCTTTCTTAAATAAAATAAAGCAGCCAATATAACAAATCATATCCCATATTCCACAAATATTCCAGTTACAGCATAATGAAGTGTTAATGTGATTATCTTATGGGCTCCATACATGGATTTGTTCATTACCCCATATGGTTTTATTTGGATAGCTCGCAGTTGTTGGCGTTTCTTAAAGTGAAACTATCATGCAGAGATTCGCTCATTTAATATAAAAGGAAAAAGTGCCCCCTTTCCATCCTGTAAGTGAAGTTTTGGGCAAGTTGACAGTCAATCCTCAGCAAAGAGGAGCTGCTGACAGAATGGAGAGAGAGAGAACCATCCCACAGATGGTTCATCCTTGTCCTGCTCCCTCTGCTGGTCATGGAGTACAGACCATGAACTCTGCCTGTCCTGCCTGCAAAAAATCTGCAGAAAGCAGGAAAGAAGTGGAAGCACCTCATCACAAATCATTAAGACCTTTATGGAGATAGATTTTCTTTTTGTCCCCCCCACCCGAGATCAGCCATGACAGATTCATTTTAAAGACCCTTTCGATTTGTATTTCCCTTCAATCTATGCGATTTAGAGAAAGTTAAAAGGCACACCACATTTTGAGTTTTGCATTAAAATCCCCACTCAGTTGCAGAGTCAAAACCTTATTGTAAGGTGTTCACCGTGCAGCAGTACTTAACCATTAGTAGTATTGAAGGTCAGTGGTCATTAGCACTAAGCTGATGCTTTAATATAGTGCAGTGAGCTTGGTGGATATTGCAGAGTTAAAGGTTTTCTTCCATTAAAGATTCTCCTTCAGCCATTTAATATAACCATCTCTTGCTCGGGCTCCGACTAAAAAGTATGTTGGCCAAGTGGCAAAGATCATGCAGCCATGGAAGCCGTCGTCATAGTGGTCATGAGTAACATCGATCCCTGCCTCTTGTAGTCGCTTGGCATACATGGTTCCATCATCTCTCAATACGTCATGCTCACAGGTCAGGATATAAGTCTTGGGAAGCAGCTGAAGGGTCTCCTTGGGTGCGATCAATGGAGAAACCCGCGTGTCAAGTAAAGCAGGAAATTTTTGGACTAAACTGGGATTTCCTATGCTTTGTACCACTGGCTTGTAGTTTTTCTTCAAAGACATGGGTAACATTGTATTCCAGTTTAAACGTTCCCGTAAGGCCACAGTTTCACCTGAATCCAGAGAGGTATGATTATTAACCAGTATGGAATGGGCAAAAGTGTGGCTTACATTTAGATAGTCCAACCAGAACTTTATCATGACGAATCGAGGTAGAATCGGCATATCAGTGTTTTGCTGATAAGAGGGAGTATTGAAATCAAGTATCTGAAGTACAGGGTAGATTAAAGCCTGCAGTTTCAGTTTGACTGTTTGATTGGGATCTTCTGTAAGCTGTAAAGAACAAGTTGGAAATGTAATTAATATTAAATGGCCAGACAATACACATTATACAAAAGAAATGGACAATTAGGTATACATCTGGACAGTATACACCAGTACTAGACATGGTGTATACCCAATCCTGGTCTATATATTCAATTATGATGCTAAATGAGGTAGTTATGCACAATTCTAGTTTCTATAGCAAAATTAATCTTCAAAAAGTCATAACAGATCAATTTCAGCCGGGGCTTTAATACTTATGTGCAAATAATTGAAAAAATATAGCATTAGTGATACGGCACTACCTGGGATTTAACTTAGTCTGCCATTTTAGGGTCTGTTCAGTATATGCTAGATTCTCCATTTTGTGTTTTAACTTGCTGTTTCTTTGTGTCCGCAAAAGTCAATCTTACTGGCTTGCTAAAACTAATGAGGAATGTATTCTGTGTAAATAGTTCCTAAGACTGAAAAGGGAGATTGCCATAGATCCTTAATTGTAACATTTTTATGACTGAGGCCCAGACTTCAATGCCATGGCAAGAGAGCTCATTGTTGTTTCAGGTGCTAGAAACGATCAAGTAACAGTCACGAGATGATACAATGTAAAGGATGAAGTCTGAGCCTGGACAATTGGTAAACATCACATGCCAACCTGGGGGTGCAGGGGGTGCTGGCCAGAGGAGGGAACTGTCTTGCTAGCTTTGTATAAATCAAGCCGTTTTTGCTATTGTCCTCACTCGAGCCTTGATTGCGAGCAAGACTTGCAGCTCGGGTCCGGTACCAAATAAAACCTTTTTCCTTTCAAGAATCAAGGCATCCTGTTAAAACGCAGGAAACCAAAATGGTTTTATTTTGTTTTCCAGACTTTTTTTTTTTCATACACTGTTTGTAAGGAAGCCCAGAGAGGCCATTTTCAGTTGGGAGGTGTCAGAGATGACGCACACACTGAAAGCAGCTACTTTGATCCTGATTCACAATACTGATCCAGGTAGATCTTGAGAAAGATTTCCTTGCCTTGATCACTCTTAATTCTCTCACTTAAGTGCCTATGAAGTCTTCTTCCTCTACATATATGGAAGTACAAATAGTCAAAGATAGTAGAGAAACAATACAAAAAGATAGACAGATCACGGATCCCAGAGTTTAGAGGACAGATAGCTAGTGAAGTGAGAGAATTAAGAGTAATCAAGGCAAGGAAATCTATTCCTCAAGATCTACCTGGATCAGTATTGTAAATCAGGATCAAAGTAGCTGCTTCCCAACTGAAAATGGCCTCTCTGGGCTTCCTTACTAACCGTGTATGAAGAAAAAAACAAAAGTCAGGAAAACAATTTTGGTTTTCCTGGCTTTGTTTTTCCAGTGTATGAAAAATTTTTAAAAAAAAAATTAAAAATGCATGGCCTAACTGGGCTTCCTTACATTAGTATATGTCAATATTAATTAATCCATATTCTCTTCATATGATATCATACAGGATAGAAACAGAACGACAAAGTAGGTTGATGGGATTTTTGTCAATTCGCATTACTGATGGGAAAAACATTTACACAATAGTCACAGGAAATACAAGGTGAACTTCCATTTACAGCTCCTCTCAATGTCAAGTCACTCACAGCAGTTGTGAGACCTGTGACACAAGCTAGCAAAGCTTTAAGTATGTCTGAGCTTCGTACACAGACAATACCAAAAGGAATTGTAGAGACGAAACCTGCAATATTAAAGGGGTTATTCACAAAAGAAATCGAAATTTCAGTGTTTTTCCCTTCTAAAAAATAAAAAAAGACTTTCTGCTGAAAATGAATAAACTTTTTTTAAAAAAAAAGTTTAAAAAAATTCTATTACTTTTTTTACATTGAAACCTATGGGATTCACCTCTTCAAACCGGTCAAACCGAAACACCGAATATCAGGTCATGTCGTCATAATTTTGGTGCAGTTAGGCGTTCTGTGAATAGATGGACCATTGCTTCTCTATGGGGCAATTTTGCTCCTGAAGACCACAAACTGCACTGTATGTCGCTGTCAATATGCCTGTAGTTGGTGAATGGATATATTTTGCGGGAGTATTTGCAAAATAAAAAAATATTGATTTAATCTTCGAAGCATTGGAAACAAAACATTATCTAACGAATCGATTTAAATCAATTTGTTAAAATCAAAAGGAATAGTATAAGCATAACATATGGATACCTGTTGGCACACAGCCGCTGCCAGGTTTCCTCCTGCACTGTCACCAGAAACAGCAATCCTATCCGGATCGATTGAATATGTCTGAAGAACATCTGGAAGCAGGAAATGCTTTGTAGCAGTCAGTACATCGTTCAGAGGTGTAGGGAAATGCACGTCTGGCACTAACCGATATCTACAAAGAAATAATTCTGCAGATCATTTTAAAAGGAACATGATCACTTTTTTTAAACTAACTAGATTATAGAACACATGCTATTTTTTTGTTTGAAGTAAATGCATGTTAAAAGGAAAAATAAAGTTAGTTTTTTTTATCTCCTATTTCCATTTTGGGTTTTTTCCCCCCATCGCAACATTTACCAAAATCTGTGCAAAAGGTTTACTTTATTGCTGTGGTTTATCCAAGCTGGCATGGAACAAGGAAATCTAACGGGAGCCATCTTCCTTGATTTTGCCAAGGCCTTTGACACAGTAGACCATGGCATCCTATTACAAAAACTTAAACTCTGGTATTAGCTATCACACGCTAACCTGGTTTCAATCGTATGTATCCAACCGATCGCAACATGTGTCCATTTCTGGCAGCTCCTCCCTCCCCCTCCCAGTCACGTGCGGAGTACCCCAAGGCTCGATACTCGGCCCCCTGCTATTCATGATATTCATAAATCATCTGCCCAATATTGGCAAAGCCTCAACTGTACACATGTATGCAGATGACACCGTAAATCTATACAGGGCCGGTGCTACACTATTTTGCGCCCTAGGCAACACCAGCTACTTGAACCCCCCCCCCCCCAAAAAAAGCAACACTACATGAAACTGCTAAATCTTTTTATTTTTAAGAATAAAGTTTGAAAAGCACCAATAGTAAAATAAATATAAACTGTATTGAAAATTTTAAATTCACTCTATTGAACAAATATAAATTAATTAACTGTATTTTTCTTAATGAAAACAAACCATTTCACATACCCAGCAGAGCCCGCAATCTGATATACCCAGCAGAGCCCAGAATGTCACATACCCAGCAGAAGAATCCTCTATGGATGCAGGTGGCAGGCTGGCTCCACTGGGCTTGTTTGCTCTTTCTCCTGCCACCTCGTGCTCTGCGGGATAACACGTGAGGGGCAGCACCAATTACTGCAGCGTGCCATGTTCCTGTTAAGGACGTGGAACAGGCAAGCAGTGCCGCCACGCTCACACAGACTCAGAAGTAGCTCAGTCTGCTGTGGTGCACGCGGAGCAGCTGCATACGGACAATTATTTCTTCAGTGCTCGGGCCCGGCTGTGCCCTAGGCGGCCGCGCCGGCCCTGAATCTACACCAGCAAAAAAAAAAAATCGCCCACAGCAGGAGGCAGTGCTGCAAGAACAATTCACAGAGGTAGAAACGTGGATCGCAGATAAACTCTTAAATCCTGACAAAACTGTAACGATGCTCTTTGGAACAGTACCTTAACTCAGGACTCAAAATTTCAGGTCCTGAGCTATTAGCCAGGCCTTAAGAGTTACTCGCCACCAGTTGCCCCACCTAACCCAACCTTTACCTTTAAATCTGCCCCTAAACACACTCTTAAATTATTATTTAATTATCATTAACATAAAGCAGTTTAAACAAAGAAAAATAATGTGTGGCATGTATGAGAGTATCGCAGAGCTCAACAGCAATATAACTCATGGTCATACACACTGCACATTAATGTGAGTTTTATTGTTAGGAAGCTCTGTGATTCGCTGACACACTGCACATTACTGTGAGTTTTATTGCTATGTAGCTCTGTGATACGCTCATGCACAGCGCACATTACTGTATCAGAGCTCCACAGCAATAGAAATCTCACAGCAATGTGCAGTGTGTATGAACATGAGTTTTATTACTGTGGAGCTCTGTGATAAACTCATACACATGGCACATCACAAAGCTCCACAGTAATAAAACTCACAGTAATGTGCCGTGTGTATGAGCGTGAGTTTTATTACTGTGGAGCTCTGTGATACGCTCATACACACGGCACATTATTGTATCACAGAGCTCCACAGTAATAAAACTCACGTTCATACACACGGCACATTACTGTGAGTTTTATTGCTGTGGTGCTCTGATGCAGCAAGGTGCAGTGTGTATAAGTGTATCAGAGCATCACAGCCATAGCTCACAATAATGTGCAGTGTGTAGGAGCGTATCAGAGCTCCACTGCCTTTTTTTCACCCCTCTCTTTCCCCCCCATTCTAATTTTTCCCCCTTCATTCACATTCTTTTCACCTTTCTTTTTCCCCTTCATTCTCACCACCTCTCTTTTTCCCCTTCATTCTTTTCACCTCTTTTTCCCCTTCATTCCTCATTTGTTTCTCCTCATTCTCATTCTTTTCGCCTCTTTTTCCCCTTCATTCTCACCACCTTTCTTTTTCCCCTTCATTCTCATTCTTATCCCTATCATTCTTTTTACCCCTTTCCCCCCCCTTCTCATTCTTTCACCCCTCGCTTTCTTCCCCCCCCCCCCTTCCTTCATCTTCCTCTCCTTTAACCCCCTACCCCTCCCTTCAGCAGTCACCTACCAAGTCAGAGGTACTGCAGCACGGAGGCTGGGTTGGTGCCGCCCCTCCCACGCATCACCTGACCCACCGACGTGATGCGTCGTTGACTCGCAGCAGTGTGTGCGATGCATCACGTGGGTGGGCAGGTGACCCTCGCAAACCTCACAAGCCGCGCGGGAGGGGGTAGCCATGATCGGTCAGCTCCGGATTCGGACTCCAAGAGTCCGATACCGGAGCTGAGAAGCACGGAGGCGGCGTACCACTAATCCGGGTCTGAGCAACTCGTGGGCCCGACGGGTCAATCCGCCCCACTCGCCGCAGCTAATATGCAAGCAGGCGAGTGGAAATTTTGCGGTCTGCCTTAACTACATAAATTGCAAAATCCCCATCTATATGTCAGGACAAAAATCAAATGGCATGCTGACCACCATCACTTCTCAAATATCTAGGTATGTGGTTAGACCAAAATCTATCCTTTGGGGGGGGCTCACATTGAAAAACTCCTCTAATCTTTACCCCAAACTAGGTGCCCTGTACAGAAACAGATCCTGCCTGAGCCTCGTGGTAAGAAAGCAGATTGTACAACAAATGCTTATGCCGGCTATTGAATACGGAGATGTAGTGTATGCAGCTGCCCCGCAAACGCACCTTCAGAAACTTACTACATTGTAGCACAAAGAGGCAGAATGAGTTATACAATGTAACTACATGACCCACCACTGTACATACTCCAGCATTAGTACATATTCAAAGGGAACACAGAAATTTATATTTTCTGTTGAGAATTCCTTCAACCTTACATCATCTGTATGTGGTCTTGTGTAGAAGTTAATATACATTTAAATATGTAGAGTGTGTGTGTGTTTGTGTTTTAAGAATCCTGTACCTAAAGGCTCCTCAGATATACATACACAGAAACTTGTGCCAATTCAGGGCAGACATTACATTGTTTTAACTTACTCAATGGAAACAACCACGGCATTAACGTCTTCAGACACTTTCCGGCACAAGCTGTCGTATGATCTTGTTCCTAAAACCAAACCAAGAGAATCCATGTAATCCATGGAAAAAGGAAAAAAAAATAAAAATCTAAAGTACATGCAGAGCAAATTAGAGAACGGAAATACCTATTTGATTTAAAAGGTTTGTGTTTTAAAGCCAGAGATAAGTAAAATCTGTTTCGTGGCTCAATAAACCCACAGTGTCTTTTTATGGTGGCTGTTCACACAGGGGCCTCAGGGACAGAAATCCATTTCCTTGCACAAGTGATATTATTTGCTGCTCAGGGATTGCAAAATTCATTCTGCAGTTCCAAGGTAATCCTTAGTGTTCACCCGGACAGTCCGGTTTTCGAGTCATGTGTCTTGTCTTCAGATCCCCTGCCACCCGGACACTTGACTCGGCTCAGACCCGAGAGAGAGGAGATGAGAGCTGTGGGCCACACACCTGGCCGTGCACAGAGGGGACAGAATGCAGCATCTGCCTGTGTCTCCTGTCCATTCTGGCCCAGCCCCCTCCATCCAGACAGCAGTAGGTCTCTTCCCCATCCGCTCTCACCCCATTCCCCTCCATCATCGCTCTCCTTTTCTCTCCCACCTCTTCCCTGAAGGTGTACAATAAGTGTGAGGAAGTTTTGGATAAAAAAAAGGGCTGAAATGGGATTTGAAAGGGAAGGATATGTATGTATGTATGTATGTATGTATGTATGTATGTATGTTATATATATATATATATAATCTCAATTGAAAAAAATACGTGGCAACCCTAGCTGTAGACCACGTTGAAGGCATCTCTCCCCTCCTCATTTCATTCAGCAGCAAGGGGGAAAATAAATGAATTTATCGAATTCGTCATGGGCAAAAGCCTCCAGTTCAGTCACATTCTTAGGCTTGCGCACTGCAACTGCTTTCTTTAAGTCCCACCAGAGGTTCTCAATCGGATTTAAGTCAGGTGACTGCGATGGCCACTCCAAAATGTTCCAGCCTTTAATCTGCAACCATGCTCTAGTGGACTTGGAGGTATGCTTGGGATCATTGTCCTGTTGAAAGGTCCAACGTCTCCCAAGCCTCAGGTTTGTGACAGACTGCATCACATTGTCATCCAATATCTCCTGGTACTGAAGAGAATTCATGGTACCTTGCACACGCTGAAGCTTCCCTGTAGCTGCAGAAGCAAAACAGCCCCAAAGCATGATTGACCCCCCCGCCATGCTTCACAGTAGGCAAGGTGTTCTTTTCTTCATAGGCCTTGTTCTTCCTCCTCCAAACATAGCATTGATCCATGGGCCCAAACAGTTCTAATTTTGTTTCATCAGTCCACAGAACACTATCTCAAAACTTCTGTGGTTTGTCCACATGACTTTTGGCATACTGCAGTCGACTCTTCTTATTCTTTGGAGACAGCAAGGGGGTGCGCCTGGGAGTTCTGGCATGGAGGCCTTCATTACGCAGTGTGCGCCGTATTGTCTGAGCTGAAACTTCAGTACCCACATCTGACAAATCTTTTCTCAGTTCCTCAGCAGTCACACGGGGACTTTTCTCCACTCTACGCTTCAGGTAGCGCACAGCAGTCGAAGTCAGCATCTTCTTTCTGCCACGACCAGGTAGCGTTTCAACAGTGCCCTTTGCCTTGAATTTGCGAATGATGCTTCCTATGGTCTCTCTTGGTATGTTCAACATCTTTGCAATCTTCTTATAGCCATTGCCCTTCCTGTGAAGAGTAATCACCTCTTCTCTTGTCTTCCTGGACCATTCTCTTGACTTCACCATGTTTGTAACCACACCAGTAAATGTCTAGAAGGAGCTGAGTATCACAGTCATTTTAAAGCTGCCTAATTGGTGCTTATTATGCTTTATTGCTGCTCCGTGACATCCACAGGTGTTTTCAATACCTGATTGAAAACACTTGAATGAACCTCTGTTCTTCAGAGTGGTGGTCTTTAAGGGGTTGAATAATTGTGTCAATGAAGAATTCACAAAAGAAACACTTACTACTGTATTACAAAACCAATTGATGTCATTTTAGTTGCATATGGTTCTTTAAAAAGTCCTTGTAGGATTTCATTCTGAATACAATTACAAATGTACACTAAATTCCCTAAAACCCTTTACAGCATTGGGGGTTGAATAATTTTGAACACAACTGTATGTATGTATACAGCTCTCTCAGACCCAAAATGCCTTGTGATAGCTTGCCTGTTTAGCCGAAAAAGGACTTGCATCATGGAAACCAGTGTTAGATTGGAGGCTGATTACTTAATAAGGATTTAAAGCATAAGCTATAGATTTGCCCGCCCTTGTTAACCACAATGTACAAATAAAACAGAATTGTCTATGGGCCAACAGTGAGCCTGGCCATGACTGGGTAACTTTAAGCATGATGAAGCAGGTCTTATTTTAACCAGAAAAAATAAAAATAAAGCACTGCATTAAATATAAAATAAATACAAAATCTCTAATTCTGTAAGAAAATCTGCACGTGAGATTGTACTAAATACTGCTGAATTGAAAGGAGTTTATAAATAAATTCACTTAATATCAAGTGCAAATGAAACATGTTACACAACTAAGTAGTAAATACATACGTGCTCCTCCAAGAGCCCATCCTCCTCCGTGAATATAAACAATGCTGCGCTTCATAGTCCCATGTGGCTCTGATGTTGGTTCATAGACTCTTACTTCTACTCCATCAAAGATAGTGTCTGTGACTTTCAGATTGCCAGATGACACAGGATCGTTCTTATCACAACTAGACACATAGTACAGAACTCTCAAGCGATGGCCGAGACCGAAGTAATCGGCTAGATTGCACTGGAAAAAAAAAAAAAGTATATCAAGTTTTCCCTTCTTTTAAGTTGATAGTGACAAAAACTTCCACTTTCCTTACAGAGTAAATTATTCACACTGTGGTGGTTGCACTCCCCTGAAAAGAAATTGCACACAGAAATCATTACCTTTGTAAGCTTTTACATTGTGCAAGGTCTGTGGGCAAAGCAGTATACATACAATGAAGATGTAAGAAATGTACATTCCCGTCAACTGCAACAATCAGGAGAATCCAAGGAAACAGCAATACCACCTGAATGGCCTGAACCCTATAACATAGAAAGCATGAACTACAGTAGTACCTACTAGACATGTGCATTCGTTTTAGTACTAAAACGATTTAGTCCGAATCTTGGAATAATTTAGTTTTCATATGACTCAAGAGATACGAAACTGCTCAGTACAAAAGACGAAAGAAACTAAATTAAAATGCACTACATTTTAGTTTCAGTCCTTTTTGTGATATTACATTTACTGAAGGAGACCAGTAATGAGGAGCGCAACATCGCAAATCTACAGAAAAGGTTTGTATGCGTAATCCTTCCCGACCCCTACCCGAAAATCTGACAGTGCTAGAGCTCCAGAATACTCACTCGCAGCACAGACAGCCAGCACAGGAGACGAAACCTTTACTTAACCCTTGCATGTCTATGAGGCAGACAAAATGATAAAAGCAGCTGGAGAAGGAAAACATTCAAATAAATCTGTCAGGGTTGCACGTAACGAAGGTAGTGTTGGAACCAATATGCAAGACGTACCTTGTCATGAAGCGGCAGGAGAGCTGAGCGATATCTGCCAGACAGGAATTGCAGGTGCACCGCAGGCAGCGTAGTCGTTATTCCAGGCAGAGGTCAGAGGATTAAAGCAGGCAGCGTAATCGTTATTCCGGGCAGAGGTCGAAGGATTAAAGCAGGCAGCGTAAACGTTATTCCAGGCAGAGGTCGAAGGAGTAAAGCAGGCAGCGTAGTCGTATTACAGGCAAAAGTCAGGATCACGGTCAATAGTAAACAAAGATTCTCTCGCAACAGACTAGAATAAACTAGTACCGAACTCTGGGACAAGCGACTCTTTATGGGGAACCTCCGGGGCAGTCTCTGATGACGTGCGTGCCGCCGTCAGCTGTTCTAAGCGTTCCGGCGTCTGTCGTTCACTGTTAGCCCGGAAAGGCGCACGCATGCGCGGTCCACTCCGCATCCTGGCCACGAGGGAGGAGGAACGATGGACGCCACGAGCGCCGTAATGCCCACCAACGCCCGGGACCGGAGCACCATCCAGGGGTCGCGGTAGGAAACCCTGACAGAGCCCCCCAACAAGGCGACCCCTCCGGGGGCGCGTCGGATGAGCCACGTGAAAAGCTTCAACAAGATCAGGAGCGTGGACGTCAGCGGCAGAAACCCAGGAGTCCTCCTCAGGACCATAGCCAGTCCAGTGAACTAGATATTCCAGGCGACGACGTCGAAAACGAGAATCCAATATCTCTTGTACTTCATACTCATCCTCGGACACAGCCACCACAGGACCTGGACGAGAAGGGGTGCGACCAGGGAACGGATCCGGATTCGACGGATGAAGGAGAGCTACATGGAACACCGGGTGGACTTTGTACTCAACGGGCAGACGTAGTCTTACTGCCGAAGATGACACAACTCTGTCAATCGGAAAGGGACCCAAAAAGCGAGGCCCCAATTTTCGTGAAGGACAATTTAGCGTCACATGCTTGGAGGACAGCCATACCAAATCGCCTATTTTGTATAGGGGAGCAGGGACCCGGCGGCGATCCGCATAACGTTTGTATGAACGTTGAGCAGACAGAAGAGCAGCTCTCACTTGTTTGAAGCCGTCGTGTATATAAGCCATACGTTGATCCAAGGAAGGAATATGGCTAACTAAAGGCGAACCAGGAAACATTACCGGATGCTGACCGTAGTTGGCGAAGAACGGAGAACATTTGATAGAACGATGGATCTGATTGTTGTATGCGAATTCAGCAATGGGTAAGAGATCCGCCCAGTCGTCCTGGAGAGGAGAGGTGAAACAGCGTCGATACTGTTCCAGGGTACCATTGGTTCGTTCAGTCTGACCGTTGGTCTGAGGATGATAGGCCGTTGATAGACTCTGCTGCATATGGAGTGTTTTACAAAAAGACTTCCAAAAAAGGGAAGTAAATTGAGACCCTCTATCGGATATAATGGTAGAGGGCAAACCATGTAAACGGAATATTTCTTTTATAAATAATGTCGCGGTTTGTGCTGCTGTAGGTATCCCCGTATGGGGTAAAAAATGAGCCATCTTGGAAAATCTGTCAATCACTACCATTACAGTGTTATACCCGGCGGAGAGGGGTAACTCAACTATGAAGTCCATAGATATATCCTCCCATGGAATATGAGGAACAGGCAATGGTTGGAGCAAACCTTGTGGACGTTGATGAGACTTTGGCTCTGATGCATACTGGGCAATTCGTTACATATGATATGGTATCCTTCCGCAGACTGGGCCACCAGAAAAAACGATGTATCAAATCCAGTGTCTTGTGTTTGCCCCCGTGACCTCCTAGGGGGGAGTCATGACAATATTGCAGGACAGAGAGCACTGCGGTGGACGGTACGAATACTTTCTGGTGATGAAACAAGAAACCGTCCTGTGCGGTCAGTGCCATTGAAGGAACCATTTGGTCGAGGGGAGGCGAGTCTTTCTTTATGACATCCCAGAGCGTTAGCTTGATCGTGGCGAAACAGGTTCTGGGTAGTATGAAGTCGTTATTGATTACTTGTATGTTATCATTAGCTCTTGATAAGGCATCGGCCTTCCCGTTTTTGTTACCAGGTCGGTAGGTGATGTGCATGTCGAACCTGCTGAAAAAAAGAGCCCATCTTGCCTGCCTTGGTTTTAATCTGCGTGCTTGCTGTAGGTACTCCAAATTCCTATGATCGGTGAGGATGGATACGGGATGGCGAGCGCCTTCAAGTAGATGACGCCATTCTTCCAGAGACAGTTTGATTGCCAGCAATTCTTTCTCTCCAACGTCATAATTCTGTTCTGCTGCGGAAAGGGTTTTAGAAAAAAAAGATACGGGATGCATTATTTCTGTTTCTTTCTGTCTTTGCGATAACACTGCTCCAACAGCGAAGGCCGAGGCATCTACCTCTAGAGTATATGGTTGAGAGGGATCTGGAATCGAGAGGATAGGTGCTGAAGTGATAGTTCTTTTTAACAAATTGAAAGCATCTTGAGCCGCTGTAGACCAAGAAAAACGAGTATGGATACGAGTTAGGTCAGTCAAGGGTTTAACTATCTTGGAGAAGTTTTTTACGAATTTCCTATAAAAATTGCAAAAACCCAAAAAACACTGGACCCCTTTTCTGTTAGCAGGAGCTGGCCAATCGGTAACTGCCTCTATCTTGGCGGGATCCATCTGTATATGCCCGGGGGTAATAGTGAATCCAAGAAAATCAATACGTTGCGTATCAAATAAACATTTTTCTAACTTGACATACAGTTTGTGTTTCAATAGACGTAACAGTACCGTTCTCACATGTGTCTTATGTATTTCGGCGGTATCAGAATAAATCAATATATCGTCTAAGTATATTATTACATAACAATCCAGTATGTCCTGGAAGATATCGTTAAGAAATCTCTGAAACGTGGCAGGAGCATTGCAGAGACCATATGGCATTACTAGATACTCGAAGTGTCCGTACCTGGACCTGAAGGCTGTCTTCCACTCGTCTCCGTCTCGTATTCTCAATAAATTGTACGCACCACGTAAATCAAGTTTCGTAAATATAGATGAGGTTCTTAATCGGTCCATGAGTTCTGATATTAAAGGCAAAGGATATTTGTTTTTGATCGTGATATTATTTAAGGCACGATAGTCCACACAAGGGCGGAGCCCTCCGTCTTTCTTTCCTACGAAGAATATGGGAGCTCCTGCTGGAGACGTTGAGGGACGTATAAAACCTTTCTTTAAGTTTTCCGAAATATATTCTTTGAGGGTCTCTAATTCTGGTTCGGACAATGGGTATATTCTTCCGTGAGGAATGGGAGCACCGGGTAAAAGATCTATCGGACAATCATAAGCTCTAGAAGGTGGTAGGTCGTCTGCTCCTTTCTTTTCGAACACACTATGTAAGTCCTGATAAGCTTTAGGTATGTCTGCACACATGGCTGCGGTATGTGTCTGTAGTTGAAGGCCTTCGGAGGTTGTAGAGCAATCCGTCTGATTGAAGGTAACGGTGCTCCTAGTCCAATCAATAGTAGGATTGTGTCTTCTCAGCCAATTAAGACCAAGGACGGCTGGAAACACTGGGGAGGGCACGATATCGAAGAGGAGTGTGTCTTGAAATTGCTCTCCGATGGTGACTAGTAGAGGTATAGTCTCTTTGGTCACGGGACCGGATTGGGGAGTGTTCCCGTCCAACAACTGGATGGAATAAGGCTGTTTTTTCGGAGAAGTAGGGATTCCAAGGGTCTGTATTACCTCAGTATCCAGGAAACAGCTGCTGGCCCCGGAATCAATCATGGCGTTGATCGTGGTTGTATGGTCGTCCCACTGCAATGACAAGGGTACTATGAGGTGGGTGGACATGGGAGTACAGATGCCTTTGATGGATGCAAAAGCAGGAAGGGCTAGAGGCTTACCGATCCGGGCGTTGGGTTTTTCGCGGCATTCCCGTACTTGATGCCCTGCACGGCCACAATACATACAGAGGCCCAAAGAGCGCCTTCTGGATCTCTCTGCTTCCGTCAAAGGCCCTCTAGCTGCTCCGACTTGCATGGGTTCGTCGCCACTATCGGTTGGCTGTGACGACATGTAAGGAGGTGGAATGGTCGGTTTTCTTGTAGGTGTGGCTGGATGGGTGCTAGCGCGTTCAGCGCGCCTTTCTCTTATTCTTCGGTCTATATCAATGCATAAGGACATAGTTTTGTCCAATGATGAAGGGAGCCCGGTTCTCGCGAGCTCGTCTTTTAGTGCTTCGGACAGTCCTTTCCTGAATTGAGCTATGAGAGCCGGTTCATTCCATTCTGACTCAAGAGCCAAGTGTTTGAAATCAGTGATGTATTCTTCCACATCATTTCTCCCTTGTTTCAGGTTGTCAAGAGCCTGAGCCGCGTTTGTTGTTCGGTGAGGGTCGTCATACATTTCCTCCATGGCTTCATAGAAAGTGCTCCAACTGTTTAACACGGGATTGTGGGTTCGTAACAGATGAGCCCATCGTTGAGGCCGACCGGTCAGTAACGATATCACGGATCTGACTCGTGCGAAGTCAGTATTATAGGTCCGTCTTTGGAGGGAGAACATTATCTGACAAGACGTTATAAAGCAACGGAATTGTTTTCTATCACCGTCGAATTTCTCGGGTGATGATACGTAGGGTTCTGGACCTGTAGCAGCGTTATCCAACGGGGGTGTTGGAGGCTCGACCATAGACCGTGAGGTACCGCTGCTTGTCAGTCCTTGTTCCAGACGCTCTTGATGTACCTGCATCGCTGTTTGATTAGCTTCCAAGGCCTGTACGGATTGAGTCAGTATATGGAGCTGTTGAGCGATGGCGGCTAAAGTCTCTGGTACACTTGCTGGTTCCATGATCGACTAGTTTATTATGTCAGGGTTGCACGTAACGAAGGTAGTGTTGGAACCAATATGCAAGACGTACCTTGTCATGAAGCGGCAGGAGAGCTGAGCGATATCTGCCAGACAGGAATTGCAGGTGCACCGCAGGCAGCGTAGTCGTTATTCCAGGCAGAGGTCAGAGGATTAAAGCAGGCAGCGTAATCGTTATTCCGGGCAGAGGTCGAAGGATTAAAGCAGGCAGCGTAAACGTTATTCCAGGCAGAGGTCGAAGGAGTAAAGCAGGCAGCGTAGTCGTATTACAGGCAAAAGTCAGGATCACGGTCAATAGTAAACAAAGATTCTCTCGTAACAGACTAGAATAAACTAGTACCGAACTCTGGGACAAGCGACTCTTTATGGGGAACCTCCGGGGCAGTCTCTGATGATGTGTGTGCCGCCGTCAGCTGTTCTAAGCGTTCCGGCGTCTGGCGTTCACTGTTAGCCCGGAAAGGCGCGCGCATGCGCGGTCCACTCCGCATCCTGGCCACGAGGGAGGAGGAACGATGGACGCCACGAGCGCCGTAATGCCCGCCAACGCCCGGGACCGGAGCACCATCCAGGGGTCGCGGTAGGAAACCCTGACAAAATCACACTGAAAGCTAATGACAGAGGAGGGCTGGATAGTAAAAATCCCTTTATTACAAGCAGCGCTGGGAGAAGAGAGGGACTTTATAAAATGTGTGTTATCTCCCCTCCCGCTCTGCATAATAGGGGCGTAGGTCTGATACATTTTATATTATCCAGGAGCACTATCCCCCTTTCCTCATCTATAATACACGGTTTATATAAAGTCCCTCTCCTCTCCCAGTGCTGCTTGTTATAAAGGTTTTTTTACGTCTGATACATTTAGTAACCAGCTCTCACAGTTATTCTGTCATTATGAGCCTTCAGTGTGATTTATTTTAATGTTTTCCCTGGATTTAAAGTGCTTTATTTTATTATAAAAATAAATTTGCACCACTCATCTCTTCTCTGAGTTTTCAGACCGATTTGCGTTAATATTTTCCCTTTTCCCTGCTTTTATATTCCTGTCTCTCTCTCCCACAGAGATACAAAGTTTAAGTAAAAGTTCCCTCTCCTGTGCTGGATAAGCATTGCATTCCGAAGTTCTGCACCCTCCACATGCCAATGCAGTAGGTCCTACTGAGTAGGATGTTCTATACAGAGAGGGGCATTAATTAATGCAGGAGGATGTTCTATACATTATACAGAGAAAGGTATAAATTGAGGAGGATGTTCTATACAGAGAGGACATTAATTAATTCAGGTGGATGTTCTATACATTATTCAGAGAGGGATATTAATTAATGCAGGTAGATGTTGTATACATTATACAGACAAGGGTATTAATTAATGCAGGAGGATGTTATCTACATTATACAGAGAGGGGTATTAATTAATGCAGGAGGATGTTCTATACATTATACAGAGATTACCTTTTTTTTTAGCCCTATAAATCCAGTGGCTGTGTGCGCTGAGATCGGCTGCTTGTTATATTATCTCTCAGTACAATGTATCAGGCTCAGCTGTTACAGTAACTGACTGTAACAGCGCTCAGAGTTTCAGTAAAACAAGGAAATAATATTGTTATAACCTCTTATATATAAAAATATTATTTACTAGTTTTACTGAAACTCTGAGAACTGTGATGAGCAGCAGTCAGTTACTGGAACAGCTTTGCCTGACACATTGTGCTGAGAGTGAGAGATACTGTAACAAGCAGCGATCTCAGCGATCTGAGGAGCCACTACAATAGTAATTTTATCCACTGGTTTTCGGATGAATGAAATTAGTTTTCATACTAAAGAACTGAAAACGAATTTCTTTAGCAACTAAATAAATTGCATTTTAGGACTAATTCATTAGTTCAAAACGAAATTTTGTGCTGTGCACATGTCTAGTACCTACCCCACAACAAAGTGCGAAAGGTACTGGCGGTAAGTAAAATAAAACATAACCTTTATAAAAAATAAAAAAAAAAAAGCATAGTGCTACCATAGAAACAAATTAACATTGACATTCCAGATATATCCCATATTATGGTGCTGGCATATTAGTAGCAAGCGCTTAACTCCTTCACAACGGGCAAGCGTCGTCCGATGGGCGGTGGTTAACGCCAGCAAGGCGTACAGCAACGCCTCGTCACCAGGTTCCGCCGCGGGACTCTAATTTGGCCCACCCAAGCAGCTGACGTACGGCGCACGTCATTGGCTAAGGGAGGCGGCCGTGTTTCTCTAGCCAATGACACACGGCACGCACCGGCTGCAGGGAGGGCCCGAGGCAGCCCATTGAAGACAGCGGGGCGTATCTACGCCCTGTGTCTTCTAGGCCCACCCACCGCACGGACGACATAGAACGTCCTGAGGCCGGAAACTGTTAACTATGGAAAACAGAACAATTTAAATATCCAAAAAGACCGGCCTCTTTATAATGGAGCCTATATGTATCGGACGCAATACTAGTACTTCCTACCGTTGTGGTCTCAAATGAAAACCGTGGTCTCAAATGCCGCCGAGTCCCCAGACCCCCCCGAAGGCCTGCAGGTGCCGAGGATGTGACAGCTTTCAGAAAACAAACCATCTTAACGAGGTAGTAAGGTTAATACGTAAGCATACAAAGATGGCTGCTATATCAGGCCATGCTCCTTCAATACCAGGTAATTTATATGATGTCCCGGGGATGATGATGTCAGTTTCAGACTCCCCCCCCCCCCTCCCTCCCTCCAACAAAACCGGAAGAGAGTCTGAAAGGCGGGGGTGGGGAGAGTCAAGCGCGGCATCGCTGGAAAGGTCATAGTCTGTCCTTTCGAGCGATGCCTCTCTTTAACCCTTTAGGTGCCGGTCTGGATCAGGGACTTGTCCCGGAGGTGGCTGACAGCCAAGCCTCTGAGACCTCCTCTGCCCACTGATGTCATCGTGCATGGACGCAATGTCATTCATTGGCAGTTACCTCCCCTGGCTGCCAAGCAGGTTCCCTATGGAAACACTATGGTGGAGTTATGGGTTCCAACGGACCCCCGTATCTCCCGATCGGTGGCAGCTAGAGGGTCATGTTTAGTATCATTGGAAAGGCCAGAGCATGACCAGGTTAAAAGTAAAAAATAAAAACATTAGTTTTTTTACTCTTTAATTTATTAATGCAGCACTATTGTTCACGTTTCAAATTATAATGTGAACAATGATGCTGCACTAAAGATTTTTTTTCCAGTTTTAGCTGAAAGTGTATTTTCCATTTCTAACTTTTAACACGCGTACCCCATAGAATATATAAACGCAAAGACTCTGATAATAAAATGTGAATAAAATAGATTTTACACACTGTAGATTATTGGAAATTCACATTTTTTGTTATATGTATAGGCAATGCTCAGCCAGAATACTAGATTAGAAATCTGCCGAAAAAAAACAATGATATATAAATTTGTCTAGGTCATACAATAAAAACGTGACTTAAATTTGCGTTTAAACATGAGCGAAAACTGTAAAAATGAGCTTAGCACACACAGGTGAAATGGCTCTGCAGTGAAGGGGTTAAAACACATTAGAAGAATAGCAGAGTTCAGTTTTTTTATCTTGCAGTCCAGTGGAGTTCGGTCATCTTCGGCAACTCCATAGTCTGCGCACTTCAAGGACCCTGCAGTGAGTAGTGTGTATTCACCACAGGGTCGGCTATTGGAATCGCTGAAGAGCTACGAACTGCACCGATTTAGAAAGCACTGAAATTTCAGTGCTTTCTGAATAACCCATTAAGTAACCAGTCCCTGGCAACTGTCTTCATGCTGAGGATTGCAGTTTCCCAGCATCTCCATGCAGGCTCCAGCCACATAAATAGGCCCTGCTTCGGAGTTAAAAGTAACTTCTGCCTGCAACTTTAACTCCTGCCATGCCAGAGAAAGTCCTCCAATGCAGGCAGAACACATAATGCTGCCTGTCACTAGAGATTGCAGAGATTTACTACATGTCTGCTTTGCTCAAAGAAAAGGTTGCTGCTCCTCAGGCCCTGATGGCAAGCAGCCAATCCAGCAGTAAAGAACACCAGCCCAGGAGGCAAATGTCCCGTCCTATAAAAGAAAACTCAAAACCATGAGGAGAAGTGTATACCAATGGCAGGGTCCCATGCAGACACAGGGAGGTCATATGTTGGGGCTTTTCTCTGGGGTCCTCAAAACCAGAATCAAAAAAAATAAATAAAAAAAACATACCGCATGGTATGTACTGCAAAATATAATTTTTATGTGACGGCTCATCCTGTGACATCATGAAATTAATGCGCACCATCAGAATTATTCAGAGGAAGGTGAAACTCTGGAGAACTTTTGGAGAAGTGAAAATTCTAGGTCAAAGAAGCAGATTTCGAAAGTGAGATAAGGGGAGAATTTTTCTGGTTTGGCCATTCTGACCTAGAATTTTCCCTTCTCCAGTCATTCTCTTGGGTTTCACCTCTCTCTCAATAACCCTGTAAGACTAGAATAGCTCAAAAGTTGGCTCGTCTGCTAGAGGCGTTTATGGGTGCAGAAAACACTTTTTTGAAGACTATGCAAATTCTAATGACACTTTTTGAAGGCGTTTCAAAACTTTCAATCAAGATCAAAAAGGCAAGAAATTTGGCAGTATATACTGAAAAACTGACAGGAAATGTAAAATATTGCCTCATTATTAAGGCCTATGTAGATTTCACAACGACATTCCAGTTTGTAATTAATAAATGCCTCATGGGTGCACACCCCAATTAAATGTGGTGTGTGCCATTTTGGGGCACCATTCCCTAGTGAATGCTAACTGTAGCGTTCAGGTAAGTAAGCATTAGCATCAGGTTGACTTGAACGCATTCCACCAAGATTACCTTCCCAACGTTAACCTCCTAAAAATTTGTTGGCGCACTGGTGATTGCGCTAGCTTACTGTAAATTGGACACCCTATGCTTAAGGGGCACGCAATCAGTAACTAGCGTTAGGATGAGTACGGTGTTACAAAGTCCTAACACACCAATTAGGTAAAGGAAAAGTTAGCCAGCTATAAGCTGTTGACGCGGAAACGCTACCGCGAGTATCATGTAGAGTAGCGCTGCGTTCTGGGGCTGTTGATTTAGCCCCTGCCCCAGAATAGTGCAGTACAAATGGGGGCTATACATGGAAACCTGCAGGCGTGGAATTTCCCCTGTTTGTGTCCCCATTTTAGCACACAAGGAATAGGGCCCATAATAAGGTGCCGATACTTGACTGTTAATTCTGAGGCGACTGTATTACTTCGTAGTGTGCATTGTAATAAGAGTGCTCCATTTGGTAGAAAAACCATTTAAACATTAGCGTCTTTTAAAAGAAAAGCCCTAAGAGCAGAGTTTGATCTCTCCTTTGCCTGGGATTTTGCAGAGTATCCTGAAGGAAGAAAAAATAAAAACACACAAAAAGAAAATATTTACAGCAAGCAGACAGTTGCAAAATGTAAGCCCAAATGCCATCCTTGGGATAAACAAAAAAAAAAAACATAGCATGTCTCTCTTCCTTCCATTGCCCAGCATCTGCTGAATTTTTAGTGCTCACATGTCAGACTAAAGCTTGAGGGAAGTAAGGGAAAGGTTAAGCAGACCCGCCTTCAGTGAAATTGCGTCCTGACACCTTCACACTGTGGCTCGATAACCCCTGTGCAAATGCTGACAAATACACTGAAGAATGCAAGTAGAAAGGTTTACACTTGAACCAAATCATTGAACCCCCCCCCCCCCCCAAGCCACATACATATTTTTAAACACACGCACCCTCTGAGAGTCATTTCTTATATGTAGATGTCTGTCACTATAGTTACAAACCGCAGTGAAAATAAACATTGTTGCAAATATACTGAATATCGGCTATTCTCAGGAGGAAAAGCCAACAATGGCAGAAGTTTCTGCAAACAACGGCACAACTGTATTTATTCAGTAAAAAGTATAAACTGCAGATATTCACCATTTTTCCATTGCGTCACGGGTACTTGCAACAGCAGTTAGTAAACCTTTGCATGTATCTATGAGGATCAAAGTTGAAGTGAAACCTATGCTAAGCTACTATGGTGAAAACCCCAACTTACGCTGAGGACCATGCTGGACAACATTGTGAGAAACTACGTTGGAAAGAATGAGGAAAGGACCAGTGGAACAACAAATGGCAGTTCCTTAAATAGTTAATTCACTGTAGTGTCCCTGTACTTGATCTAAAGTAGTCTGCTGAATAAAAACTGCTATTCTTTCGATTAATGAATGGTGGATAGTGAATAATGCCTTTTGGTATAAGTAAATAGAATTATTTTTTCACTCCGGTATAAAGGAGGATGCACTCTCAGGTGTTAAACTCAGGGCTTTATTCACTACGCGCAGGTGTATGCCAGCACGGCAAAAACCCATCTAAAAATTGCCAGAATTGCAGTGGACATGCATTCATACATAGTCCTACCATAAGGGTTGTCCATGCGACCATTGGACAGCTAGCAGATCATTCATAAAAGTTATATATTCCAAAATCCAAACATGTAAACCATAAACTTAACAACAGATGCACCATGAAAAGTTTGTAAAACGCCTCAATTGTACTTCAGTAAATGCATTTTTTTTTTCTTGTGTATTAAAAAAACACACACACGATAGTCCAGATGCCAAAATCACGAGTATAGCAGTACGTAGTGACACTTTTTTTATTGGACTAATGTTACATTTAAAAGAGAAGCTTTCGAGAGTTACACCTCTCTTCCTCAGGTCTGGGCGGAACCGCCTGCGAGCAAGCAGAGTCTGGAATGGAAGGTCGTGATACAAAGCCAACGTGGAGCCCTCAAATTTCACTGGATCTCTTGCGCCAGGAGCAGACATAAGCTTGACCTTAACCCCTTAGTGACCGGGCGGTTTTACACAAATCCGTCCTTTAGTGACCGCTGCTGTTTTTACGTTTCTGCGCTGTTAGGGTTTAGGTCAAATTTTCCTCTTACTCGTTTATTCAACTCACACATATTATACACCCTTTTTCCCGCCATTAAATGGACTTTCTAACAATACCATTATTTCCATCATATCCAATAATTTACTATAAAAAAATATGAAATATGATGAAAAAAATGGTAAAAACACACTTTTTCGTAATTTAATCCCCTAAAGCTACAACCGCCAATAAAGACCCCGGCTAAATAGTTTCCAAATTTTATCCCGAGAATAGAAATACCCAATTTTTACATGTTTTTACCTTTTAACCCTTTCACTGCTGAGCCAGTTCACCTATGTGCGCTGCGCTCATTCTGACCATTTTGTGCTAATTATTTTGAGATGTCAGCCTAGGTCCTATTTAATTAAACCCCCCCCCAGACAAATTTTTTTTTAAAAAAAAAACCACATTTTTTTATTTTATTTAATTTTTTTATTATTTTTTTTTTTTTATTTATTTTTTAAACCAAACCTGGTCATGTTTGATATCATTTGAAAGGCCATGATCAGGCCTTTCAAATGATGTCAAATATGACCATCTAGCTGCCATGGATCGGGAGATAAAGGGATCCTTAGGATCCCCTTATCTCTACATGGCAGCTAGATGGTTAACTGGCCCACTGACATCCTCACACATCTGGTGAGGTTGTCAGTGGGTGGGGGTGGACCTGGAGGCTAGGCTGACATCCAAGATGTCAGCCCCCCTCCAGGTTCGAATCGCGTTTTGGCGCCAATTGGCGCCGCAACGTGATCCGGCGGCGAAACGGTTAATGCCATACACCGCTGGAAAGGGGAGGCTCTCCCCTCTCCAGCGGTGCAAACGGCATCTCCCTAGCTTTAATGGTTGGGGAGATAGAGGGCTCCGAAGGAGCCCCCCCCTCCCCTCCATTGAAACACATGGGGGCACCTTCTGATGACGTCACCACGCAGCGTGGCGACGTCATCAGCCTCGCCTGCCCATGTAAATCACATGGGCAGGCTTCCTCCCTGTCAGATCGCCGTGGGATCCGACGAGGGAGGTGAGTATCGGGCGGGAGGGGATTTGGCGCCGCTGACGTACCCTGTACGTCATCGGGTCTAAGGGAGACCCGAACACAGGACGTACAGGGTACGTCAGCGGTCGGGAAGGGGTTAAATGCTACATCACGAAAGGCCACCACGACATCACGGGGTGTCCCCTTCGAAAGTGCCGCAGGTTTCCGAACCCTGAACACCGATCCGATCACATCTGGCTTGTCAGGAGGGAGTACCGCCATCCGAAGGGCCAAACGAGACACATAAGCTGGGAGTTCATCCGACGACACAGAGTCTGGGATGCCTCTGAAACCTGATGTTACGACGGCGGTGTCTTGTTTCCAGCATCTCCACAGAGCGGGACAAAAGCTCGACCTGGGATCTTAGACCAGCGACCTGTCCCAACAGGTGAGTATGTTCCGATAGCACTGTAGAGGTTGTCGCCTGCACTGCTGTCACCTGCGCACGGATTGTTGCAACCTCCTCCCGAACCGCCGCCACTTCAGGTTTCCACACCCCCCGGATCTCCCGGAGTTCGTCCAGGATCCTCCGAAGGTCTCTTTTCGTAAGAGGAAGATCATCATCCTCCTCCTGCCGACTTTCCTCAGGCTGTGTCATACGGGTTTCGAGTGAGGTCGCTCTCGTTTGTTGCGGTTGGGCACCCGGTCTCAAAATATCCTGTCGTAATGAAGCCACACTACTGCTGGCTGAAAGCTGGTGTTCCTCGGCCAAATCCCCGTCAGAGAGGCCACCAGCAGTAAGTGAGGCACTCAAAGACGCCGTCAGCGCTGCTTTTCGTTTCTTTTGCGCCTTTTTTTTGCTGCTGCAGATAGTGGTTGGGAGTCTGGTGTCAGAGATTGTGGGGAGATCCAGGTCGTCGCAGAGCTACCACCCGAGTGCCAGGGGTGGTCTTCATCTTCCGAAAAGTCATAGCCCGGGGGGAGGGAGGAGGAGATCGCATCTCCCTTTGAAGTGGACCCACCTCTCATGGAGTCCCGAATGTCCCTCTGTCTGGACCTCAGCTTGTGTGAGCGACCGGTGGGCATGTCACCAAAAGCGCAGGCACAAGGAAGAAGAGCGGTAAAAGGTCTCAAATCTCCTTCCCAGAGTCCGACTTTTCTAACGACACCAAACATGACCTTCTCATTTCCCGCGCCGGGATGTGCTCAGGGTTTTATTCATACTTAGTTTTGTTCTCTGCCTCTTCAGCTGGTCTTGGGGTGGCACAGGTCTCTGCCGCTGGACTTTTTTTCAGCTGGAGTTGGGGTGGCACAGGTCTCTACAGCTGGAGTGGCTGTTCACCTTCAGGTCTCTTCACCTGGAATGGGGGGCACAGGCTGGTAGTAGCTCTTCAGCTCCTCAAGGTGATGGTCACTCCGTCATCTCTGCCTCCAGGAAAAGGGGAGGGTCACTGGCATCCTCCTGTACCGTGCCACACTGTGTGACCTGCTCTCTCTCCTCCTTTTCCCGCCCTCCGTTTGCTTCCCGCGCGCTGGCGCCTCGTGCTGTAACACTCCTTGCACGCCTGTCACTCTGAAAAGCTCGTCTTTTAAATGTAACATTAGTCCAATAAAAAAAGGTATCACTACATACTGCTATACTCGTGATAGAGATAGATATATAGATATATATTCTGGACAGATGGGACACGGTAAATGATTGCATGTAGATTTGCTTAAGCAAAAGATAGAACTTCTCCATTTTTAGAGTAAGGTTCACTTGATGTCAGATGTGGGTGAGCAGTCAGACATTGTGACACTTCTTGATGTTCAGTCTTCCAAGTCTTTTTGTCCCAGGACAATGACCTTTCACACCATATGGAGCAATGAGGCCAGAAATACACTGGGCTTATGTCCAGAGATCTTCTGACAAAATCTCATGGGCGATTGGCAAATGCCAAGAACTCATCTTAAATTACATGTGGCTTGAAGAGAACATGTTTATCAGCAGGCATTTTCAACCAATTGTCTTCTGTCAGCCAGGATCAGCTGCGGCCAGTGGACTGGTATTTCTCGAACTTTGAACACATGGATGCCATCGTGGCGAGGATCAATATAATGTAATGTAATGTAATAAGTTGGGGAAAGCCCTCATATATATAATATAGACAAGCTACCCGCTTTAAAATAGCATTTTGACAACTCCCATCTTCCATAACAATACACTTTGACAGTATGGTAACTTGATTGACACTACCACTAAAAAAATGAAATGTTCTTGTGTTTATTTTATGTTGCTGATATCTTACATGTGCTCGGTTTTCCTCTTGTAGGTCTAGAGAAAATATTTTACTCTGTATCTGTTATGGTGTAAACTCTCTCCGCCCCCCCCCCACTGTATCTTTACAGCATTTGTTCCTCTGTGTGGCATTGACAACAGAATCAGAGCCAGCGCTACCCATAAGGCTGGTCAGGTGACTGAGGGCGCTCACTTGGGGGGGGGGGGGGGGAGATTCACAGCATTATGGCTGCAAAGAAGCATGAAATTGCTTCATACATGCACCCCTGCCTGTGGCCGGCTGCTGTGTGGGGGAGTGGCTGGAGGGATTATAATTTTTTTTATAAAATATATAAATCGGCAGTTTATTGTTACCTGGGAGGGAGGCGTGTTGACACAGTATGGAGGGGGTGGAGCTGTGCAGGGAGGCAAAACAGAAGTGTGCCAAGGAGAGGACTCAGGCCGGGGGCACACGAGACGTTTTCTTTAACACAGTACATGCGTTAAAGAAAACCGGGGTCCCACTCAATTCCCGCCCGCCCCCCCTCAGCGCTGAAAAGAGTGATTGCGCAGCCCCGTCGATGCGCATCCTAGCACATAATCAACATCGATGTGCTAGGATGTGCGTCAACGGGTGCGCGATTCTCCTGCGCTCAACAAGTGCGCATGCGCAATGCATTTGACGCCCGACATCGCGTCAATCCTAGCGCTACAGCCTTTGAGTTCTGAAGACTGACGTCTTCAGGGCACGTTAGGCGTGTGCACGTGCGGATCCCACCCTTAATGATACGCGACGCGCATCACTGCGCACAAAAAAAGTCCCGTGTGCACCGGGCCTTAGAGTGCAGGAGGGGCCGAGCTCCAACATGCACCTCACAGTGCTGGCCTCAGGCCTGGCCTTCATATCACCAGGCAGTGAATGTGCTGCTCGGCATCTGAGGACATCAGACAGCGTGCAGGGTCAATACCCAATGACCCTGTGTGATGCATCTGCCTGGGAACGTGCAAAACGTCCATCTCAAGGAGGAGGCCAAGGCACACCGGCAGCACATCTCACATCCAGCACACACCCATCACATCACTGTCATCCAGCTCACACGCATACACTCACAGAAAGCTCACACATGCAACATACTAGTCAAAGCTAGCTCGCACAGTCAAAGCCAGTGCGCGCACACACATCACAACACTTACATACGGCTCACACATGCAACACATCATTCACAGGTAGAAAACACTCCCTGGCAGCTCACACAAACATACAGTAGCTGACACTCACATGTATCACTCTCAGTCAGCTCACACTCACTTCACTGCCAGGCTGCTCAAAACACACTCTTATGCTACAGGCAACAACACACTCAGTCCCATCTCGCACATGGGCACACACTCTATTGTCATACACACGTAGCCCCGCACAGAGTGATACAACATTCGGCATGCACATACATAGAAACATAGAAACATAGAAAAATGTCGGCAGATAAGAACCTTTCGGCCCATCTAGTCTGCCCAATTACATGGATACTTTACCTGGATTTATCTTTTGTTTAGGATAGCCTTATGCCTATCCCATGCTTGCTTAAATTCAATTACTGTTTTGGCCTCTACCACTTCTACTGGAAGACTGTTCCATGTATCCACCACCCTCTCAGTAAAATAATGCTTCCTGATGTTACTTTTAAACCTTTGCCCCTCTAATCTAAGACTATGTCCTCTTGTTTTGCTATTTTGTTTCCTTTTAAATATACTCCCTTCCTCTACCTTGTGGATTCCCTTTACGTATTTAAATGTTTCTATCATATCTCCTCTGTCTCGTCTTTTTTCCAAGCTGTACATGTTAAGATCATTAAGCCTTTCCTGGTAACTTTTCTCCTTCAAACCCGTACACCATTTTAGTAGCCCTTCTCTGAACTCTCTCTAAGAGGTCTATATCCTTCTGGAGATACGGTCTCCAGTACTGCACACAGTACTCCAAGTGAGGTCTCACCAGTGCTCTGTACAGTGGCATGAGCACTTCCCTTTTCCTACTGCTAATACCTCTCCCTACACAACCAAGCATTCTGCCAGCATTTCCTGCTGCTCTATTACATTGACTACTTACCCTTAGATCCTCTGAAATAATGACCCCTAAATCCTTTCCTCAGATGTTGAGGTTAGGACTGTATCAAATATTCTATATTCAGCCCTTGGGTTTTTACGTCCCAGGTGCATTATCTTGCACTTATCCACATTAAACTCCATTGCCACAACTCCGACCATTTTTTTAGTTTACCTAAATCATTTGTCATTTGGCTGATCCCTCCAGGAACGTCAACCCTGTTGCAAATCTTTGTGTCATCAGCAAAAAGACATACTTTTCCATTAATACCTTCTGCAATATCACTAATAAAAAATATTAAAGAGAATGGGTCCAAGTACTGACCCCTGAGGTACCCCACTGTAACAAACCTTGTGCCGAATAAACTCCATTTACCACAACCCTCTGTTGTCTGTCATCAGCACTGCTAATCCAGTCAACAATATTGGAATCTAAACTCAAAGACTGGTACAGAAAAAGTATTGCAAGGGTTAATATTATTTTAGAAAACGAGAGATAGGATGTAAAAAGGCGCTTTGGATATAAATACGGATCGCTACACGTTCGAGCAAAATAGGGTGTTTTCCCTCACCCACAAGACAGTTAGAAAGAAATATACCAGGTGCAAGAACAGCGCTCCCCAGTAGACACTCGTATGTCCCCCACAGCACCTGAAAAAGTGATGTGAGGAGACAAAAAATTCTTACTTTCTTCCTTGGAGGAGAAATTGCCCAGAAGGTAGTCTTCCAACAGAGCACAATAATTGTACACACAAAACCTCCAATATACAAAAGGGAGAGAAAATATAATGGTGCAGAGTGTAACAGTGTAGAGTAATCACAATATATCAGTAGTCTTATGCACTCACGCTTTTCAAGAGCTCCCTAGCTCTATTTTCATCGCCTTTCAGACTGTTAGAGGCCAGTCCGGCAGCCAGAAATAACCAGGCTTCTTTATCTGGTCCTTTAAATCTCAAGATAAAAGAGAGAAATTCACATGGCACAGTATTGTAGTTCTCTTATGGATTTCATCCAGTCCCCAGGGGAAGGGATATAACTCACCCTTTCAAGAGCTACACCGAGCTCTAGGGATCCGATGCATATATACCATTGAAGGCACAATCAAAACGGCCAGGTTCCACAGATTTGGATATTGCCAAAGGATTGCAAAATAATTGGTGTATAAAACAAGATTGTTTAATATAAAAAAGACAATATAAAATACAGGGCCAAACGCGTTTCGCGCATAACGCGCTTCATCAGTGGCAAAAAGAAAAGAAATTTGCATTAGTTAGAGACCAAATATATATATACAACTCCCAAACTAAATTGTGAGTGGTCCCAGGTGGCGAGACGCTAATTTCCGCGCCTTTGGGAACTTCCGGTTTCGTTTAGTTTGGCGTAGAGCGAAAAACAAAAGAGAAACCTCCGCTTTCAGTTTGTTCGTCGCATAGCGGAAATCAATGGGCAGATTTCACTTCCGGATCAAAGTTCTGTCCATATCAGGAGGACTTCCGCTTTCGATTCTCTCCTGCGGTAACCGATCCGATTGAACTTCCGGAGTATAGCCCAACAGAGGTGATGATCAAGTTCAGCTTCCGGGTCAAAAGTTCTATAGTTCACGGGGGACTTCCGTCTTCAGTTCTTTTCAGTCGTGGACAGCCCAATTCCACCTCTGGGGTATAGCACCGTTGGTACAAGGCATATATTAAAAGTCCATATAAAGGTCTCCCTTTCGCCACATATTTGGTCCATTCTGGATCAGACCTTCCTAAGTAAAAAATCCCTATGAGGGATCCGCTCGCAAAGTGTAAAATAGTAAAAAATAAAAAACATATAGGAAACAGAAAAAAGGGGAGTTATTACAAAATGGACAATAGAAATCCTCAATATCACATATATTTGTCAATAGTGACCAAATCGTAGCATGTCTATAGCTAATCCAAATCATAATATCCCTTGAGGGACAAGCCATGCAGCATAGCAACTCTCTTTCTGCTTGAAGGGCTGACTATTAGACCAATAATCTCACAAGAAATGACATATCTCAAAGTCCTTATTTAGACCCCTTGGGATTAGGGTATCAAAAAGAAAGATGAGTTTCATTTCTTCCTGATTGATCTTTTTCAGGAAGTCTTCCCCTCTCCAATCTCTTTCGACCTTACGCAGGGCATAAAAAACCAAGCCTTCAGGGGAGCCACCATGCACGGAAAGAAAGTGAGACGATACTGTATGTTTAACGAACCCTCGCTGAATATTACGGATATGCTCCAAGATCCTTACATAGAGAGGTCTGGTTGTCCGACCTATATAGATCTTCCCACAGGGGCACACAAGGGCATAAATGACATTTGTAGAATGGCAGGAAATAACCTTTTTAATTTTAAATGTATCGTTAATACCAAACACCGGACAAAGTTTTCTTTTTAGTTTTAATTTTCTACAGGCAGAGCACAAGCCACACCTATAGAACCCTTCCTTAACTGTTAGTGTTTTAAAGCCATTTTTTTCCTGGCGAACATAACTTCTAACGATTTGTTGTTTTATCGTTCGTGCACCTCTATTAATAATTCTTGGGTTATCCTCTAGAATATCCTGAAGAGCCGGATCCTTCCTCAAGATGTGCCAATATTTCCGTATAGAGTGATTGATCGCACGTGTATGACTGTTATAGTTATATATAAGAGGAATGGAGAACTTCTCTTTATCCTCGCATTTTCTATATTGAATAAGGGTCCTCCTGTCTTTGCTCTGGATGTCTTTCAAGACATCCATTAACCCTTCCTCCTTATAGCCCTTATCTTTGAAATCGCCAATAAGTTTATTCGCCTGAAGATCAAAGGTATCCTTTTCTGTACAGTTCCTTCTCAGCCTAGTGAGTTGGCTCCTGGGTACACTTCTAAGCCAAGCCGGAGCGTGACAACTGGTAGATTCTATATAGTTATTCACGTCCACAGGTTTAAAGTATGTTTTAGACTTAATAGTACCCTCCTCAATGTAAAGTGTTAAATCTAAAAAATTGATGGTATGTTGACTATATTGTAGATCCAATTTTATCCCCCAATCATTCTGATTTAGTAAGTCATGAAAATCCTTAAGACTTTCCTCGTCACCCCTCCAGATAATGAAAAGATCGTCTATATATCTTTTATATAGGACCAAATTTTGCGCCCAGCCACACGCAGCCCCCGACCACTGGGATTCCCAGTAGGCCATGAAGAGGTTCGCGTAGCTGGGCGCAAAACGAGTTCCCATCGCTGTCCCCATACATTGAAGATAGAACTGATCATTAAAGAAGAAATAATTGTTCTGGAGGATAAATTTAATACCCTCCAGAATGAAATCCACTTGTTCCATAGGATAAGTTTGATGTAGGTCTAGATGGTACCGCACTGCCTCACAGCCCTTATTGTGCGGAATTATACTGTATAGGGACTGCACATCGCATGTAGCGAGCAGAAAATTTGATTCCCATTTGAAATCTTCAAGGATCTGTAGTAAACTCATAGTATCTTTCAGGTAGGACGGAGTTAATTTAACTAAGGGTTGTAGGAGAATATCTAGATATTGGGACAAATAGCTAGTGACGGACTGTACACCCGATATTATGGGTCTTCCTGGTGGATGAATTGGATCCTTATGGATCTTCGGGAGAAGATAAAAGACAGGAATCTTAGGGAATGAAGGGTTAAGGTATTTTAGTTCCTGTTTATTAATAATACCCGCATCACTCCCTTTATTGAGTAAATTAAACAATTCCGTTTTTATACCTTGAATAGGATTAGATGGTAGTAATCGATATGTCATACCGTCATTAAGCTGTCTATGAGCCTCCTGGTCATAAGCAATTTTGTCCATAATAACTATCCCTCCTCCTTTATCAGCAGGTTTTATAATGATAGTTTGATCTTTCTTTAGGTTAGATAGTGCTTCTCTCTCTTCCTTAGTAAGATTGAATTGTAATTTTTCTGAATGGATCCTGTTGATGTCCGCCATAACCATATACTCAAAAATTTTCATCTCCTCCGAAATCATATTTCGGGGGAAAAAGGACGAACCCTCCTTGAGACCTGAATGTGTGAATTCCGATGTAATTATTTCTCTCTCAATAGGATTCTTCAGAAAGAACTTTTTTAGGCACATTTTTCTTTGAAATTTTTTTAAATCGATATAAACACCAAATTTGTCTATCTTTGAGCTTGGTGCAAATTTTAAACCCTTACTGAGAGCTTTAGTTTCGTGTGTACTTAGCACCCGACTACTAAGATTGAATATGCCTTTACCATCTGATGTTTCCTCCTGCTTTGATGCTTTAATCAGGCCTTTCATTTCTTTTCTTTCTTTCTGAGACCTTCCTCCCCTGGTACCCCGTTTACTTTTTCCCATCCTCTTTTGCGAGGAATGGCGCCCAGCTGACTGACAATTTTTACAACTGGCTCTAAAGGCATGTTGGTGAGCTTTAGTTGTTTTGTGGCCATCGGGCGCAATTTTAAAAAAGACTCTTTAGTGGATTTAGAGGGTGGGACATTGGCACTAATAGAGGAGTTCCTCAGCAAAGGCTTTCCTTTATTCCAGGGAGATTTCCAAGCATAATCAGAAGGACTCATTGCTGACCCAAAGCTATCTTCCAAAGTATTCAATATTGGATTAGTAGCCAACATATGCAAATTGGAAGTAGCTCCTAGTAGCTCCTTTTGGGATTTCTTTAATACCGGAGAGAGTTCACTTATAGACTCATCATGATACAGGTTAGAGGGATCAGTCCCACAATCCCCAATAGAATCTTTCCTTGTGAGACAATAAGGGGTCTGATGATCAGTGTGAACGAATTCATCCACAGTGACATCTATATTTATGGCATCTTCCCTCCTTTTTTTAGGATTTCTCTTAAGATTTCTATCATTCGGTAAAATATTCTGTATTAATTCTGAAGGACATCCAAATAGAATTTTCTCAGTCTCAGGAATAACTTCAGAAACCAAATTTCCCCCCCCCTGTTCGGAAAACCTAACCTGAGCCCGACTGCGAATTGGAATAAGGTTCGGATTCCCTTTAGGAGTAGAACTCTCAAAATTCCTCTTTGTACCACGTACAGAGGGAACTCTGTGTGGGGGATTGTAACGATACCCTCTCGAATGATCGTTCTGTCGAGCAGGGTATCGGTACTCTCTTAGGCCTGGTTTTGGAACATATGTATATTTCTGTTTGATTTTATCGTTCCTATAGTCTTCTATATCCCTTATATATTTCTTTTTTTTAATTTCTATAACATCCTGTGTTATCTTGTCTAAATTAACTTTCAATTCTTGGGATAATTTCTCAAAATGAGTTTCGTCTGTGCTCAACTTAAGTTCACCTATTAAGGTCTGAATACCTTCATCCAGATTCTGGAGTGCCTCGCTTCTATGCTGTACAATATACCTCATAGTTTGACTTGCAAAGTCCTCCATCATCTGGATCCAACCAGCCATAAACTTAGCATTATCTCTATCCGAGGAAGGTAATTTGAAATATCTCAGACCTCTTGGGGAAATCTTCTCTTTTAAGTATTTTTCTAGAGTTATTACTTCCCATTTGAACTTGATTTCTTTAGTCAAAATTTTTTCCAAAGATTGGGCCAAATCTTGGCTATTAGGAGCTTGTACAGCAACCTCATCTGGGAAATATTCACCAAAGATTTCGTCAATATTTCGGCCTATATTGTTCCTATATTCGGTTAGTGTCATCCTAGCAGCCAACACCCCCGGGAAAAGGAAAGAAACACTAGAAAACGAGAGATAGGATGTAAAAAGGCGCTTTGGATATAAATACGGATCGCTACACGTTCGAGCAAAATAGGGTGTTTTCCCTCACCACAAAGACAGTTAGAAAGAAATATACCAGGTGCAAGAACAGCGCTCCCCAGTAGACACTCGTATGTCCCCCACAGCACCTGAAAAAGTGATGTGAGGAGACAAAAAATTCTTACTTTCTTCCTTGGAGGAGAAATTGCCCAGAAGGTAGTCTTCCAACAGAGCACAATAATTGTACACACAAAACCTCCAATATACAAAAGGGAGAGAAAATATAATGGTGCAGAGTGTAACAGTGTAGAGTAATCACAATATATCAGTAGTCTTATGCACTCACGCTTTTCAAGAGCTCCCTAGCTCTATTTTCATCGCCTTTCAGACTGTTAGAGGCCAGTCCGGCAGCCAGAAATAACCAGGCTTCTTTATCTGGTCCTTTAAATCTCAAGATAAAAGAGAGAAATTCACATGGCACAGTATTGTAGTTCTCTTATGGATTTCATCCAGTCCCCAGGGGAAGGGATATAACTCACCCTTTCAAGAGCTACACCGAGCTCTAGGGATCCGATGCATATATACCATTGAAGGCACAATCAAAACGGCCAGGTTCCACAGATTTGGATATTGCCAAAGGATTGCAAAATAATTGGTGTATAAAACAAGATTGTTTAATATAAAAAAGACAATATAAAATACAGGGCCAAACGCGTTTCGCGCATAACGCGCTTCATCAGTGGCAAAAAGAAAAGAAATTTGCATTAGTTAGAGACCAAATATATATATACAACTCCCAAACTAAATTGTGAGTGGTCCCAGGTGGCGAGACGCTAATTTCCGCGCCTTTGGGAACTTCCGGTTTCGTTTAGTTTGGCGTAGAGCGAAAAACAAAAGAGAAACCTCCGCTTTCAGTTTGTTCGTCGCATAGCGGAAATCAATGGGCAGATTTCACTTCCGGATCAAAGTTCTGTCCATATCAGGAGGACTTCCGCTTTCGATTCTCTCCTGCGGTAACCGATCCGATTGAACTTCCGGAGTATAGCCCAACAGAGGTGATGATCAAGTTCAGCTTCCGGGTCAAAAGTTCTATAGTTCACGGGGGACTTCCGTCTTCAGTTCTTTTCAGTCGTGGACAGCCCAATTCCACCTCTGGGGTATAGCACCGTTGGTACAAGGCATATATTTAAAAGTCCATATAAAGGTCTCCCTTTCGCCACATATTTGGTCCATTCTGGATCAGACCTTCCTAAGTAAAAAATCCCTATGAGGGATCCGCTCGCAAAGTGTAAAATAGTAAAAAATAAAAAACATATAGGAAACAGAAAAAAGGGGAGTTAATACAAAATGGACAATAGAAATCCTCAATATCACCCAATCTTTTCTTTTTGCCACTGATGAAGCGCGTTATGCGCGAAACGCGTTTGGCCCTGTATTTTATATTGTCTTTTTTATATTAAACAATCTTGTTTTATACACCAATTATTTTGCAATCCTTTGGCAATATCCAAATCTGTGGAACCTGGCCGTTTTGATTGTGCCTTCAATGGTATATATGCATCGGATCCCTAGAGCTCGGTGTAGCTCTTGAAAGGGTGAGTTATATCCCTTCCCCTGGGGACTGGATGAAATCCATAAGAGAACTACAATACTGTGCCATGTGAATTTTTCTCTTTTATCTTGAGATTTAAAGGACCAGATAAAGAAGCCTGGTTATTTCTGGCTGCCGGACTGGCCTCTAACAGTCTGAAAGGCGATGAAAATAGAGCTAGGGAGCTCTTGAAAAGCGTGAGTGCATAAGACTACTGATATATTGTGATTACTCTACACTGTTACACTCTGCACCATTATATTTTCTCTCCCTTTTGTATATTGGAGGTTTTGTGTGTACAATTATTGTGCTCTGTTGGAAGACTACCTTCTGGGCAATTTCTCCTCCAAGGAAGAAAGTAAGAATTTTTTGTCTCCTCACATCACTTTTTCAGGTGCTGTGGGGGACATACGAGTGTCTACTGGGGAGCGCTGTTCTTGCACCTGGTATATTTCTTGTTAATATTATTTTGTCAGTTTATTGGGAGAGGGGGCAGCGAAATGCACTTTCGGCTGTGTGCCCAAAATTCCTCGCACTAGCCCTGAATGGGTTTGTAGTTCTGGAATTGACTCGCATCATTGTATTGCGTGGGATGTATGCAAAGGACATCAACGGGTATAGATTAGAAGTCTTTTAAACTCCCTTTTTTAAAATCACATTAGCTGCCATCTCTTCTCTCTGTAGCATACACCACACAATAGCCCCCTGCAGCCTTATCTAAAAAGGCGCCATAGCCGCAAGAAAAGGTAAGGCTGCAAAATAATATTAACCCTTGCAATACTTTTTCTGTACCAGTCCTGCCCAGCCTGATCCCTTCCACTGCAACTGATTCAGATGCATCCAATTAACAACTTAACACTTCCCTACAAAAGACCTAAGGACCCATAATGCAGCGCTTCTGCATCGTCATCGCATTTCAGTGAAATCTGTTCTGCTTTCTGAACCTTTTGGCCCCGTTTCCACAGACATTGCTTTCTTTCTAAAACCTCTTGACCTTTGGATCTGGACCTGGACTTGCTATTGGAATTCCCCCTTGGATACTGCGCCCCCAAGTAACTTGCTTTATTTCAACAACTTTGCTTCCATAGACTTGTTTCTGTTACTGAACCCTATTATTTCCCTGCATTATAACTCCCAATATCTCTGGACTGTCACCATACCCATTTATACCTATACTTCTTTAAACCCTATTTCTGTTCTCAGTCTGCTGTGAATGTTCTTAGTTAACCCTTTGTCCTCCCCAGTTTCCATAATCAGATCTGTTCCTGTAGTGTTACTCTCCGTACTGATCTATTGCAATCCATATTGCAGGCCCTTTCCTGCCCGGTTGATTTCTGTTTCATTAGTTAGTCCCATTGCCTGGCGTTGACCCTGTGTTTTATCTGTGTTTATTAAATATCCAGTGTCTACCTGATTTCCTGCCTTGTCCTACTTATTTCATTCAGTATGGATTGCTGTTTAACTCCTTCCTGTGTTTCTATACTAAATTAAAAAAAAAAAAACATCTTCCTTGCCTGTTCCACCTTTTTGTGTGTTACTGTTAAATAAGAGCAACCCCACAACCCTGTATGCTGGACATGACAAAATATTCATTCCTCCCCCATTTACTGTTAAATACTGTAGAAGCTAAACCACATCTGAAAAGTAAAACTCACCATAAGCGATTTGATAGATGCTGCACTGTGGAAGAAAAATCTACAAAATGAAAACCAGGGGAAAAAAAAACAAAACACCCTAACTCTCAATATTTCCTTTTTTACATGGAATTACTTCAAAGTGAAAAAACAGCAGCATGTGTTTTAAAAGGCGGTTTTGTTTTGTAATGCACAAGTACTCTAGTTACAGCTTATATAAAAGCTTTTCTGTGGTTTTGTATATTACAATATAAACAGCAAGAAAAATAAAGTTAATGTTCAAAATTTGTAAAATAATAACCATATTAAAAGGTTTTATATTGAAACTTCCATGTCTAGTTATTACAATGACAAATTGCGTGGATTACAAGGTCAGCTGCTAGGACGAATGAATACATAACTAGCACGCAGATTCAGTGCTAGTGAAATCACTAACAAATACGAGTATGCAGATCGAGGGAATAAACCCTTATCTTTACAGCATCCAGGCGGTTTGGTTCATGTGTGAACATCTGCCTGCGGGAATAAACTAAATCAGTTAGTGTGGGAGTGCCATTACGGAAGCAGCAGCGTTTGCACCTTTTGCCTAAACTCTAATAACAAGAAAGGTGTCAGTATATAAAAATATTATAATATATCCATTATGAAAGGTGATCTGTGGTGACTGGGGGGGGGTCATCATACTTTGCAGCATTTTCCAAAAGTGTCTAATAAAACAAAGAAACCCCATGATTGACCAATTTTTTTTTTTTTATTTTATTTTTTTTACAAACAGATTTGAAAATTCAAGAAAGCCGGATGCTTTTAAAGAAACGTGGCTTTCCCCCCCAAATAGGTTTCAATCAATATGTTACATTCAGCACCATTGTTGGCTACAAGAGCTGTCCAATGATCCACTTCAACACTATGGACAGCTACAACTGCGGGTCTGAAACAATGTAATGTATCAGGACTCAGGACATCAGACAGCTATTGTAGCTAACCATGGAGCTGAATGTAACCGATTGAAACCTATTTGGGGGGAAAAAAGCCACGTTTCTTTAAAAGAAGTTAAGAAACCTAAACTTTAACCCAAAAATTCCTAAATAATAAACAAAATGGCTTATTACTGCATGTGAAAAAAAATTAACGGAATAATAAATATTTAACCCCTTTACTGCAGATGACATGTGGGGAACGTCCTCATTGACTCCCGCTATATGCGGAGGACTGTCAGGCTCCCCGCCGATGACTGCACAGGCCTGCCATATCAGCAGCATGGCTCAGGCCTCTGCTGTGTTTCCAGTGACCAGGAGCACATTCTCCATATAAGCAGGGCACACCCCTTCCTCCAGTGCTGGTTCATTGCATTCCTTTGCCATTCACCTGCCAGAAGCTACCACTGTTTCCTGTGGATCAGACCCTGCTTTCCATAGACCTGCTGATCTCCCCCGTCCATTGACCTACAGCTTACCACAGACCACGCTCCTGAATTCTCCCCTGGACACCTTGCCTTACCATGGTACCAAGACCCCAGCAGCGCCAAGTCTCCTAAGGTGCCAAACACCAGCCGTTCCTACAGACCTACCTTCCAGTCCCTTCTGTCTTGTGTGTTTCCCTCTTGTATCAGAGTTCAGTATTTCCCCTGTGTTCTGTATTCAGTATCCAGCCCACAACATCAGCCAGTCCTGTTTCCTGCTGTTTGTTTACTTATCTAATAAACCCCCAGTTTATGTACCATATCTTGGCTTCCTCCAATAGATTACCGCATCCTGGGCTCGTCCCCTCACAGACCCCTGACAAGGACGTTCCCCACACATCGCCCACTAGTGGGAGTTCTCTTTCCGGGGTCCCACGGCGTTCTGATTTCTAGGAAGTCAGATGCCGAATTTATACCCCTGCCAACGTCAATGTGCCATGCGTGATGACGTCATTTTCAGGCGACACCCGACACCCCCCCCCCCCCCGGAGATGGCCTGAAGGAAGGGGGATCATTAGAAAAAAAAGACAGGCACTGCCTTGAAGGGCAGTGTCTACCCTTTCAAGCGATGCCTGTCTTTAATCACTCGAGTGCCGGACCGCGATCCAGCGCCAGATCACCTCCACCTCCAGGTCCCCCCTCGGCACCTGACATCGCACATGGCATGATGATGTCAGTCGGGGAACCCCTAGCTGCCTGGGGATTTCCGAAAGAAATCCCCTGGTGGAGATGGGGGGGGGGGTGTTTCTTTTTGAACCCCCTATCCCCAGAACAGTGGCAGCTAGAGGGTCATGCATGGTGTCATTTGAAAGGCCAGAGCATAATGATTTTTTCTATGGGGTGAGTTTGCTAAAAAAAAAAAAAAAACCTAATTTCCCCCCCCCAAAAAAAAATGTAACGAGTCCCCATTTCTAATTTTTTTAACAAGCGCACTCCATAGAAAATATAAAAACGCAAAGACTCGGATGATAAAATGGAAAAAAAAAACACTTTGTACACTGTAGATTAAAAATTCAAACTTTATTGCATTTTTTTGTTAATATATACCAGGCAGGACATGACATATTATGAATCTGCTGGAAAGAACGATATATTAATATGTCTGGGTAGTATAATAAAACGTGGCTTCAAATCGCATTTAAACACGATGAGCAAAAGCGGTAAAAATGAGCTGAGCACACAGACGTGAAATGGCTCAGCAGCGAAGGGGTTAATAAGCACAGGGATTTTTTTTTAACATTTGAAATCTATGGGATGGTTTTAGTACCCGCTGGGCTTTTTTTTTTGAGGCATTGGAAGCCATGAACTGGTCCATCTAGCAAGGATGCAAGGCATGTTCATATTGTTCAAATCCATGTGTGCGCTTCACTTTTCTTGTAGGATTCATTTGCCGCATTACTAATACTGCAGTACAGAGAGGTGTTTCCCAGCGGTGTGTGGATTCATGTGCTGCATTAATTATACTGCAGGGAGATGCTTCCTTCCCAGCAGCATGTGGATTCATACGCTTCATTGAAAGCTATGGGGGAGGGTCCTTGTTTCTTTAAAAAGTTAGGTTATTGTATTATGTGAGGTTTTCCCCTTTGTACCCGATTTCTGTGTCTTTAAAAACAAAAAAATTATAATTCAAAAGTTAGGAAACCTTCAAAGAAATCCTGGAAAAATGCCTAAAAAAAATAACTAAATGGCTTATTATTGAAAGTGAAAAAAAAAAAATCTGTTTAAGAAATACATTTTTATAAAAACGTGAATTTTTTTTTAAATTGCAACCTATGGGGGGGGAAAAAAAGCCTAGTTACTTTAACCCATTAAGGACAGGGCAATTTTACAATGTCAGCACACTTCTAAATGTCGAAGTATGCGGAGCGGATTTTGATAGTTTTTGCTCATGTTTAAATGCAATTTGAAGTCATGTTTTATTGTAAGACCCAGACAAAATATAATTTTTTATTTATTTTTTGCAGATTCATAATATATATCATTATTATATGTTACGTCATGCCATACCAGAAAGTTGTAAAAAAAAAATTATTAAATTCCATTAAACTAATTTTTTCACGTTTTATCATCCAAGCCTTTACCAGGGGCGGATCCAGGGGGGGCAACGGGGCAATTGCCCCCCCCCCCGAGATTTGGCCCGGGGGTTGAGGGACCCAGATGCCGGGCAGCGCGAGAGCGCCTGCCCGGTCTTGAACAGTCCGTCCTGTGAAGTGGATGCGGCTGTGTGCGTGCGCAGCCGGTCACGTGGTCCGGCTAATCAGGTGGTACTGAGTCTCAGTACCACCTGACTGGCCGGACCGCGTGACCGGCTGCGCACGCACACAGCCGCATCCACTTCACAGGACGGACTGTTCAAGACCGGGCAGGCGCTCCCGCGCTGCCCGGCATCTGGGTCCCTCAACCCCCTGCCGGAGCTGGGGCAACAATCCAGGTGAGAGCTGGGGGCAAATCCATGACCTGGGGGCAAATCCATGTGTGACCTGGGGGCAAATCCATGTGTGACCTGGGGGCAAATCCATGAGCTGGGGGCAAATCCATGTGTGACCTGGGGGCAAATCCATGTGTGACCTGGGGGCAAATCCATGTGTGACCTGGGGGCAAATCCATGTGTGACCTGGGGGCAAATCCATGTGTGACCTGGGGGCAAATCCATGAGTGGGGGCAAATCCATGTGTGACCTGGGGGCAAATCCATGTGTGACCTGGGGGCAAATCCATGTGTGACCTGGGGGCAAATCCATGTGTGACCTGGGGGCAAATCCATGTGTGACCTGGGGGCAAATCCATGTGTGAGCTGGGGGCAAATCCATGAGCTGGGGGCAAATCCATGAGCTGGGCAAATTCATGTGTGAGCTGGGGGCTCTCTGCTCCTCTAGATTGTAAAATCCGGGGTGCCCTCTGCTCCTCTAGATTGTAAGCTCCTGGGTGCCCTCTGCTCCTCTAGATTGTAAGCTCCTGGGTGCCCTCTGCTCCTCTAGATTGTAAGCTCCTGTGAGCCGGGCCCTCTGCTCCTCTAGATTGTAAGCTCCTGTGAGCCGGGCCCTCTGTAAATTCTCGTGAGTCGGGCTCTCTGCTAAAACACCTTATTTTCTGTAAGTGCCCCTCCCGAGACTAGTCTCTGGATCCGCCCCTGGCCTTTACAGTTGGCTCCCTGATGTTTTGGGAATTACATTTCCCATGTGGCTCAGTCACCCATTAGGCTGAAGGAGCCACATGGGAAATGTAGTTCTCAAAACATCAGGGAGCCAAGATTGCAGAGCCCTGCTCTAGAATGTAAGCTCCTATGACCAGGGCCCTCTACACCTTGTTTTTGTCCCATGTCCATTCATCTGTATCTCGTTGGTGCTATATAAAAAAGACAATAATAAAATAAAGTTTAACGTTAGGCTACTCAAAAACACACGTAGTTCAACATGCACAGGGTTCCTAATCCTAACAAACATATAGCTTGCCCCACTGGCCCTGTGCTACACATATTTTACTGCAGAGAGCAGCCTGCCGTCCCGCCACAGTCAACAGTGCGCCTAGTGTTGGGCAGGGCCGAGACGGCCTATAGAAGTCAACAGGGCATACTAATATGCCCCGTGGCTTCAAGGCCCACCCGCCACAGGGATGCATAATACAGTCTAAGGCGGGAAAGTGTTAAAATAAGAGTTCACCGACTACTCCCTCCTTAATAAAACCCTTCTGTTTTTCTCAACATCCAAGCACCTGTGCTGACTCAGCCTCAAGCAATAAACTGGTTATTCAACGCACACAGCAGACTCTCCACTGGAAATCTAAAATGTCACCTTCGATCACCTATGCCTTGCAGTGTTTGTGCAGAATCTGACGTAAATAATTGATCAGCATTTGTGAGTGAACAGAAAATGGACAAAATTAATGTAGCCCAAAATCGCAGAGGAGGGATAAGTCCGATCTCATTTCTTCCTAATTGAGTCAAATATCTCTAAGCTGATGACACCCAAATCTACCTTATCTCCGATATCTCGCTCTCCTCCTGTGTTAGACAGGCTAACATGGTCCATCTCTGAATGGCTGGCCTCCCTTTTCCTAAAGCTCAACCTCTTCAAAACGGAACTTCTTGTCTTCCCTCCCTCTAAAACCAACATTCCTGCACACATTTCCCTTCAGGTGAATGGTGCCACCATTACTTCTACCTCACAGGCTCATTGCCTCAGGGCCCTCTGACGCCGATTTCTCCTTCACTCCTCACATCGACTACAACTACGACTACATGTGTCCATCCCTGTCTTAAATCAAGACTCTGCTAAAATGCTCATCCAAGCTCTTATCTCCCACCTTGACTAATGTAATGTCCTGCTCTCTGGCCTCAAGAGGTCCCAGATTCTCCCTTTGCAGTCTATTATGAATGCCTGTGCTGGGCTCATCCACCTCTCACACCGCGCCCTTTCGTCAATCTCTACACCGGCTCCCCGTTTCAGAATCCATTTCAAAATACTCTGCTCACAAACAAAGCGCTTCATAACTGCGCCCCTGCCTACGTCTCCCTTATTAACAGATACATCCTATCTCGACCACGTCATTCTGCCAGTGATCTGAGGCTATCAGGTCCACACACCCGCAACTAAACCTTTCAGGACTTCTCCTGAGCTGCCCCTCTCTATGGAACTCCCTCCCTCTCCAATCCTTCAAGAAGTCTCTCTGCTCACGCCATGATTTCCCCACTGTACATTTCTTGCGCCATATTCCCACCCAGCCCACATGCATCCTGCTACTTATACTCCATTTACGCTCACCTAGTGTGTCACCCCTCTCTTAGATTGTAAGCTCTCGCGCAGGGTCCTTTCTCCTACTGTTCTGTGTGTTTTGTTTTTCTGTCTCACACATTGTACAGCGCTATGGAATTAGTCTGTGCATTATATATACTTTTAACTGCAACTCCAAGCTCATTCTGGAGAGATTTGTTTGGTAACAAACTATGGCTAAAGATAAAAGGTGAACTACGTTTTAAAAAATATTTTGCCTCCCCTGTCTGCAAATTTTCTTATCTGCATGAAGAATTCCGTAATAAATCACATTTGGGATGTATATGGGTTGAGGATTGGTTTTTGTTTTGAGTCCCATCTTTGGGCGTGACATGATCAGTTTATATTACAAAGAATTTTCTTAGCTTTGCCTAGAATAGATGTTGCCATCAACTCAAAAAAGAAAACCCAGATTATGCACATTGTAGTTAAAAGGGACAACCATCAAGAAAAGAAAGATTCCTTAGTGTATATTTTATGTTGCCAATATCTCACATGTGCTTTGTTTTCCAATTGTATGTTTAGTTAAAGGGATATCATATCTAGAAAAAGGTTTTTTAAATTGACATTTAAACACTTTTATATCTATAGACAAACTAGAATAAATCAAAAGTTTTTTTAAAAAAAAGTTTATTCTCTTGCTTTAACCTCCCTGGCGGTTATCCTGAGTGTGGCTCGGGGTTAAATTTCACCGCTAAAAGTTGTAACCCAGAGCCACACTCGGGCTGGATAGAGATACATTACCTATCCCTGCGCTCCCTCACTGTCTCCTCCGGCGATCGCAGCGTTTTGCTTCCTGGTTCCCCTCTTGCGAGAAGGGAACCAGGAAGTATGAGGTCGCAATCGCCGGAGGAGACTGCGAGGTAGCCCAGGGACAGGTAATGTATCCAGCAGCATCCCAAGTGTGGCTCGGGGTTACCGCTTCCAGCATAAGAATTTAACCCCGTAACCACACTCAATATACTGCTTGGGGGATACAAATAAATAAATCGGAATGATTTTGACATCTAAAAAGGTCAGAATCGTAACGCCAGGGAGGCGTTACGCCCGTGATAGCATACAATTGTAGTAAATGGAGCCCCACACACGAAGTACGTCCGCACAGAAGTGCGGGGGCTGACGGACGCTGCAAACGGACGCAGGTTAGGCAAGAACGTAATACTGCTAGAACGGACGTGCAGAGTGTGCCACGTCCACAACGTCCGCATTGCTTTGTGTGTGAGTGATGGAGCATGGTCAGACGGACTGCATTTATACGTCCAGCATTTTTGACAGACAGAATGTTTTCATTTTTATTTATTTTCCCTGCTACATCAGTCAAGAAATCCGTCAGTGAAAAAAACGGACTGTGTGGCCACTACCTTGTTGTCAGTCAGTAAGTACGTCCTACTCCACGGACGCACAGTCCGTACAAAATGCGCTCATCTGACCCTAGCCTAAATACCTGTGACTGTATGAACGAGCACAAGCTGTGCAGCTCAGGACCTCAGACTGGGGAAACCGAGGAACTGAATATTAGCATCTCTGGACCTGTGAAAGCAAAACTCTCTCACCCGCTGACTCGCTCGCACACTCACGCTCTCTCACCCACTGACACGCTCACCCACTGACACGCTCACCCACTGACACGCTCACCCACTGACACGCTCACCCACGCTCGTTCAAGATTTATATACTCACTGTCTCACTCAGTCCCTCACACAATCACTCCCTCTCACTCTTGTGCGGTTTCTTGTGCTTTCTCTCTTTACCGTTTCTTGCTGTCTCTGTGCTTTTCTTTGTCCCAGATCTGTCACTTTACCGTTTCTGGCTGTGCCGCTTTTGTTGTCCCTCTCTCTGCGGTCTCTTTCTCCCTGTGTGTATGGATTTCTTACCTTCCCTGTCTCTGCAGTAGCTGGGGGTGACAGGTCAGCCCCGCCCTCCCTTCAGCTCGTGCAGGAGCGAATCTCCCCTGAGGGGGGGGGGGGGGAATAAAAATTTCACTGATGGTTTGCGTTCTCTGAATAGACAAAGCATTGCTTCGCTATGGGGATTCACTGCCCTCGAACAGGCACCGTATGTGCAGGCAATTCGCCAAGATTTGGTGAACTGCCTGGTCTCTGAATAGCCGAATGGCCAGGAAAAGTAACCGTACGCTGCATTTCAGTGTTCGGTTACCTTTTCGGCCACAATTCGGATCTCTTTGAATAACCCTGTATATGTGTCACTGGGTGAACCTATGTTGTGTTATAAACTGCCCCCTCCAAACACTAGCTTTACATCACTTGCGCCTCACTGACTTTTCCATAGAATGGAGTCTATGGGGGGAGTCACTGACTCATATCATTGTACGGTGTGGGACGGATTACAAAGACATCATCAGGGGATACAATTAGAAGTCTTTTAAGCTCCTGGTCTTATGTTGAGTAGCATACAGAACACGATAGCTTTATGTAAACAGTCACTCCAAAATCAATAACTTAAATACTATAGAAGCTAAACCATACAGTAAAGAAAAACTTTTGGAAAACACAACCTTATCGAAAAAAGAGCAATAAGTCTTTCACATGGACTGGGCTTAACCAAAATCTGTAAAACAAAAAAGTACATTGCACCAAAGGTGTATATGAAGTAACAATAATGAATATCGAAGGGATCAGAAATAAACACATGTGGTATATGCGTGCGATTCCTTTGAGATCACAAATACATTTTGTTCCTTCATTCGCACCTTTGGCGCAATGTACCGTTTTAAGTAAAACCTTTGCACAGATTTTGGCAAATGTTGCATCATGGGACAAATCCACAAAAATGGAAACGAGAAAAAACTAAACTTTTTATTTTTCCCTTTTTACATGCGATTACTTAAAGATAAAACGCAGGATGTGTTTTGTAACGTGGTCTTATTTGTAACGCACAAGTAATCAAGTTACAGCTTATGCAAGTGGATATGTCCCGTATACACAGGATAGTATTACAGAACAGGAATGTCAGGTTATAGCTCATCTAGCAGAAAAGTGGTATGATAATCACCATGGAAACCACCTGCAGTGAAGCTCCACGGGTTTCCATGGTGATTGCGTGCAATCTTTCACAACTTAACTTTTCTTTTAAGGTGGTCTCCTTTTTATAAACTCGTTTTATAACAAATATTTTATTCAGATCTAGATATAAATGCATTTAAATTGTATTTTAGTAAAGTCCTCCCTGAGCTGGTGAAGGTATACAGTGTTTCAGTGTAATGTGATCTCCCAGGCAGACTAATGTATCCATCATTATACAACTGCATTACACAAGAACAGCTGAAATCCAGCAGTAAATGTTCTATACATGCAAACCCAGGGGATCGGATGTAGTTCCCTAATCCTTAAAGGTCAGTCAGGAAATATCTACATAGAGGAAGAGGGTATGTGCTCCCTATTGTGAGATGGTCTCAGCTGCTGTCAGTGCCTGTAGGTGCCATCTGAGCTGTTATGAGGCTAAAGGCGTTAGAATGAGGTTACCTACCAGGTCCTGGGCACATCGGAAGGTGGCATCCAGCAGCATGAGTTTCCAGGGCTCTGACACTGTGCTGGGCATGGGTCTGTACACATAATATGCTGTGAAAGCAGCCACAGCAGTGATCAGGGCAGACGCCACCTTCATCTTGACCTCTTCGTGTCCGGAGCAGAGAAAAAGCCCAAATTTCGGCAAGGTTGTTGCTTTCATTGATCAGCACCAGGACGTGCTGCCCAATAGGATGTCAGCAGGGAGGCGAGGCTTCCACAGTGCAGACATATTGTCTTCCTAAAGCATCCCTCTGCACTTCACAATGCAAACGACAGGAAGGGTTAGCGACACCTAGCGGCCAGTCGCCCACCTGCACCTCACAGGCTATACACCAAAACAATGGCTGCCGCTCTGAGGGATGAGGCGTTGCATACTCTTAGACCGACGAGGAAAGAACATGGAAAAAAAAGAGAGCAAAGGAGGATGAAATTAAGCAAGAAAAACCGAGACATGTCCCTAAATGCTACCACACTTATTAGCAGCAGAATATGGTATAGTAGACCAGCCATATTTACACTTACATTTTTAACCCTTTCATTGCCGAGCCATTTCACCGCTGTGTGCTGAGCTCATTTTTACCGCTTTTGCTCATGTTTAAATGATTTGAAGCCACATTTTATTATATGACCCAGATATATTATATATCGTTCTTTCTGGCAGATTCATTATATATCATTATTATATGTATACGTTATGCCCTGCCTGTATATTATAACAAAAAATGCAATAAAATTTGAATTTTTTTATCACTAACAGTGTGTAAAGTGGTTTTTTTCACATTTTATCATGAGAGTTTTTGCGTTTATATTTTCTATGGGCTGCGCTTGTTAAAAAAATTAGAAATGGGGACCATTACAATTTTTTGGGGGGAATTACGTGATTTTTAGAAAACGCACCCCATAGAAAAAAAAAACATTAGTGCAGCATCATTGTTCACATTATAATTGAAATGGGAACAATATTGCTGCATTAGGCTGGGGTCAGACGAGCGTGATTTCTACGGGCTGTACGTCCGTGCAGTACGGACATCGTCAGTACGGATGACGCAGTAGTGGTCACACAGTCCGTTTTTTCACTGAAGTTATTTTTTGACGGATGTAGGAGGGAAAAATAAATTACAATGAAAAAACATTCTGTCCGTCAAAAATGCTGGACGTATAAATGCAGTCCGTCTGAGCATGCTCCATCACTCACACACAAAGCTATGCAGACGTTGTGGACGTGGCGCACTCCGCACGTCCGTTCTAGCAGTATTACGTTCTTGCCTAACCTGCGTCCGTTTGCAGCGTCCGTCGTGCGTCCGCAGTTCAGTGCGGACGTACTTCATGTGTCAGGCTCCAATGAACTTTCTTTCATGCTATCACGGACGTACTTTTAGGCGCAATCACGGACGTGAACACTACGCTCGTCTGACACCAGCCTTAATAATAACAACACACAAATAAAAAAACATGGTTTTATTTATTTTTTTAAAGTTATTTTAATTGTTTTACTTCAAACATGGTCATGTTTGGTATCATTCGAAAGCCCATGCTCAGGCATTTCAAATGATACCCTACATAACCCCCCTAGCCACCGTTCAGGAGACATGGGGGTTCTAAGGAACCCCCTATCTCCACCAGGGGATTTCCTAGGGAAATCCCCGGGCAGCTAGGGGTTCCCCGGCTAACTGACATCATCGCGCCATGTGCGATGACATCAGCTGGCCAGGGGGGACCTGGAGGTGGAGCCCCCATCCAAGATGGCGGCCCCCACCAGAGCTAGGCCGCGATCCAGCTCCGGATGGCAGCCCGGTGCCTAAGGGGTTAAAACCAGGCACCGCTAAAAAGGAGAGACTCTCCCCTTTTAACCCTTTCGCTGCTGAGCCTTTTCCCACCTCTGTGCTGAGGTCATTTATACCGGTTTCGCTCATCATGTTTAACCGCGTTTTGAAGCCTTATTTTAATATATGACCCAGACATATTATATATCGTTCTTTCCGGCAGACTGTGCAGATTCATAATATGTCATTATTATATGTATACGTTATGTCATGTCTGTATATTAAAACAAAATATGCAATAAAATTAGAATTTTCAATAATTTACAATGTGTAAAGTGTTTTTTCACATTTTTAAAATGCGATCGTTTTGCGGTTATATTTTCTATGGGGTGCGCTTGTTAAAAAAATTAGAAATGAGGAATCGTTACTTTTTTTGGGGGGAAATTACGTGTTTTTTTAAACAAAACCCCCCATAGAAAAAATCGTTAGTGCAGCATCATTGTTCACATTATAATTGAAATGGGAACAATATTGTTGCACTAATAAATCTAAAAAAAAACCCCAAAAAACTTATTTTTTTTTAACCACTTCAATGCGGAGGACGCACTCAGCGCGTCCTCCGCATTACCGCTGGTATGCGGAGGACGCGCTGAGCGCGTCCTCCCATTGGGTCAGCGTTCGGCCGGGGTTCCGGCCGATCGCTGGCCCCCCCGGTGCGGGCTGACATCCTCGATGTCAGCCGCGCATCCGGAACCGCAGCCGCTGGAATTAGGTGTCATCGCGGCAGCGCGATGACACCTAATTCAGGCGCCCCCACGCATGTGCGGAGGAGGCGCCTGAAAGGGAGGGGGAGGTCCTTCGGACCTCTCTCCCGATCGGCGGCGTTGCGGGGTTAACCCAGGCACCATTTGGAAGGGCACAGCCTGCCCTTCCAAATGGTGCCTGGCATTAACCCCTGGGGAGCTGGATCGCGAATCGGCGCTGAAAAGCGCCGGTTCGCGATCCTTTCCCGGAGCTGGCCGACATCTTGGATGTCGCCAAGCCTCTGGGAACTCCCCCTGAGGACTGGCGTCATCGTGCGTAGCACGATGACGCCAGTCCTGGACTTAACCCCTAACTGCCACCAACAGTGGAGATAGGGAGTTCATTGGAACTCCCTATCTCCCGATCCGTGGCAGCTAGGGGTTAAGGTTTGGTATTGCTGGATCGGCCAGAGCATGGCCGTTCCAACGATACCAAACACTACTGTTGAAAAATTTTGTCAAAAAAAAAAAAAGGAAAAATAAAAATAATAAAAAATTATAAAAAATAAAAATAAACCCTTTTTTTTGGTTTGTTAATGCAGCAATATTGTTCCCATTTCAATTATAATGTGAATAATGATGCTGCACTAACGATTTTTGTATGCGGTGCGTTTGTTAAAAATAGTGTAATTTTCCCCAAAAAAAAATGTAACGAGACCCATCTCTAATTTTTTAACAAGCGCACCCCATACAAAATATAACCGCAATTGCTCGCATGTTAAAATGTGAAAAAAGCACTTTACACATTGTAAATTATTGAAAATACATATTTTATTGCATTTTTTGTTATAATATACAGACATGACATAACGTATACATATAATAATGACATATTATGAATCTACTGAGTCTGACGGAAAGAACGATATATATATGTCTGGGTAATATACTAAAATAAGCTTCAAAACACGTTTAACATGATGAGCAAAACGGTAAAAATGACCTCAGCACAGGGGCGGGAAAGCCTCAGCAGCGAAAGGGTTAAATATTTTTTTTTTATTTTTTATTTTTTTTTACAGTTTACATGGTCATGTTTGGTATCATTGGAATGGCCACGCTCTGGCCGTTCCAATGATAGTAAACATTAACCCCTAGCTGTCACGGATCGGGAGATAGGGGGTTCATTGGAACCCCCTATCTCCACTATAGGTGGCAGCAAGGGGTTAATTTGAAAACTGGCGCCATCGCGCTCTGCGCGATGACGCCAGTCATTAGGGGGATATCCCAGAAGCTTGGCCGACATCCAAGATGTCGGCCAGCTCCGGGAGGGGACCGGGATACGGCGCATGTTGGCGCCATATCGCGATCCAGCCCCCTAGGGGTTAAAGACAGCCGCCACTTGGAAGGGCAGGCTGTGCCCTTCCAGGCGGTGCCTGCCTTTAACCGCTGGCATGCACGGATGGGGAGGGGGAGAGGTCCGAAGTGAAGTGGCAGTGCCTGGTTTGTGCGGCTGGGACCTCCTGATCGAGAGGGATCCAAAAGGATCCCCCCTCCCTTTCAGGCGATCTCCCGGCATGCCGAGGGGTCGCTGGAAGATGACGTCATCACGCATGGTGCGATGACGTCATTTACGTGTGGGAGGCCCTTAAAAGACACATCTGACTTCCTAGAAGTCAGAACGCCGCGGGACCCCAGACAGAGAGGTAAGTGGGGAACGTCCCCTGCATATAGCGGGAGTCAATGAGGACGTTCCCCACACATCCTCCGCAGCCAATGGGGTTAATGCAGAGAAGGAAACAGGACAGGGGTGGGAAGTTTCAAAATTTAATTTTGAGCAACATAAAACCATGAAACTGGGATGTATTTGGTCGGCAGTAGGATCCCATTCAATGTTAGCATGACTTACAGTTGTGTTCAAAATTATTCAACCCCCAATGCTGTAAAGGGTTTTAGGGAATTTAGTGTACATTTTTAATGTTTCAGAACTGAAATCCTACAAGGACTTTTTAAAGAACCATATGCAACTAAAATGACATCAATTGTTCTTGTAATACAGTAGTAAAATGTTTCTGTTGTGGAATTCTTCATTGACACAATTATTCAACCCCTAAGGCTGGGGTCAGACCAGCGCACTTTAAACGCGCGTTCTGGCGCACATAATCACGGCCGCACTAGCAGCAAATGACGGGCAATGACGGCCAATATACGAAGTACGGTCGCACGAAAGTCCGGCCGCGCAACGCAAGTGGAAAACGAACGCATTTTTTCGAGCACGCCGAACCGCTAGTACGGACATACAGATTGCGCAGCTGCGGCATAGCGGCGTGTTTGCGTGATTAGGAGACGTCAGACGCTGCACATGTGCGGCCTATATAACGTCCAGACGAAAAAAGTGTCCTGTGGTGGCTGTTGTTGTACCTGGCAATTGCAGAAGATGGCTGGTGTGGATATTGATGTGGAGCGTCTGATAGCGGCAGTGGCGGAGCATCCCGAGATTTGGGACACGGCTTGTGACCTGTACAAGGACAAACTGAGAAAGGCCAGCGCATGGGTTGCAGTCTCGAGGGAGGTGTACCTGGACTATGATGTACGTGGTCTGACAGAGAGCAGAAGCTACAGAGTGAGTACATGATTATTTAATTCATAATCACATGTAAATTGCATGTACAATAAAAGTAAAGGCAAACATAATAAGTGCCGTCACATGTTAAATGCTCCCCAGCTGCCAGGGCACCTGCCCTGCATCGCTAGTAAAATAATTAGACAGAGCATCGCGAAACCTGTTGCTGTGTCTATTCACAGCTATTATGTCATGGTTTGCATATTCATCCAGACCCGTAACTGTGAGGGTATCAGCGAAATTAAAACCATCCCTCGCACGAACATAATTATGTAGGATGCAACAGCATTTCACTATATCCACACAGAAGTCCACATTTACATCAAGCGGTCTATGAAAAATCCTCCACTTGTTGGTCAGTATGCCAAAGCTACACTCCACATACCGTCTCGCCCGCGACAGCCTGTAATTAAACACCCGCTTCCTCACAGTCAGGTGTGTCCCTGAGTAGGGCCGTAGGAGATGTGTGGATAGGCCGAATGCTTCGTCACCCACGAAGGCATAGGGGACTGCCACGTCCTGCCAGGCAATGGTGCGGGTCTGGGTATGTGCAGGGTCCCACTCTCGAGCTCATCCCACAGTGTAGAGTTCCTGAACAGTGTGGAGTCAGAGTCTTTGCCGTATGATCCGACATCCACATACACAAAATTATAGTTGGCATCTGCCACCGCCAGTAGGCCAATGGAAAAGAAATGTTTATAATTTTGATACAGTGAGCCACTGTGCAGTGGCTTCACTATGCGGACATGTTTGCCATCCACGGCTCCAAGGCAATTGGGGAAGTTGGCTCTCCCCCAAAATCCTGCTGCAATTGCTACCCATGCTCGTCCGTGGGTGTTGGTAAACATTGCTTCTTCATGGTTTCCCATATTGTTTGGCACACCTTGCGGACGATCTCACCAGCTGTTGATCTGCCAATGCGGAAGTTGTAATGCAGATCCTTCAAACTGCATCCACTAGCGAGATACCTGGGAAATATGAATTAAATCTGTGTTATGATCACATCATATGAACCGACCCTAATGTCACTCTCATTATGTTTTGCAGCACATGAAATTAGCAACAAGTGGCGCACTATCAGGGACAACTACACCCGGGTCCTGAAGAAGGAAGCGGCAGCTGCGCGCTCTGGAGCTGGGGCAAGGAGGAAGGTGCACAGCTATCTTTACGCCGAACAATTGTCGTTCCTCAGGAGGACCCAGGAGCCAAGGCCAACTGCGAGCAGCATTGACCAGCCATCCACCTCTGGGTCACAGGAGCAACACCTGCCGGCAGGGGGTTCTGCCAGCTGGCAGGAGGAGGTTGACCAGGGTGGCACGGACTCGGAGGGGGAGGTGGAGACCGGACCGGTGCCAGCTGCAGCACCGAGAGACAGCACCAGACCGGCTCACAACAGGAGGGGGGGACCGCCTAGCGACTTCGAGCAGGCCATGGTCAGGTTCATGGGGTCGCACAATCCACAACCTCCACGCTGCACCATCACTGACAGTGAGGACATGTCCTTTGTCCATTCCTGTCAATCCCTGCTGGACCAGATGACCCCGGCGCAGAAGGTGGAGTACCGCCGCAGGTACCTGGACCTCATCCATGAGATCCTGTCCCGTCCAGAACAGGCTGCGGTCTACTATGGTGCGGTGCCACAATGCCATCAGGCCACTGGTTATGCCAGCCACAGCCAGGCGCCACCCACCCACCCACCCATGTCCCATGTTGCTGGGCCTCCCCAGAGTCTGGCTACCGCCGCGGATCCACACATGGTCCTCATGAGCCAGATGCTCCTCTGTACGAGGATTTGTGAGGTGTCTTGTATGTTTTTGGTTGACATGCTGTTCCTGTTGTCACTGTTATGTTTTGTCCTTCATGTTATTTTCTTTTGTACATATGTTACAAATATGTAATTCATTTATTTTCTTGTTTATTACAATATATTTCTATTTACATACATTCTTGTCAGTGTCAGAGGTTTTTTGGACGTGTCTTGAAATGTGATGCCTGCGTGTGGATGGGTATGAATGTGCTTGCGTACATGTCACTACAGACCGACAATAGGGACTCTGCACACCGAGCACATGTCTGCTAGGCTTGTGCACCTTTTATTTTTTTCGGGTCGATTCTGTTCGATGTTTCGGATTTTTAAACTTTTCGATTCGGCTCGTTTCTACCTATCGCTGTTTCGATTCGGTTCGGCTCGACTCGTTTGCTGTGTACTTTTTTCTCGGAATTTCGACCATGTTTCGTATTTGCGTGTCACTTAGCTCGTTTTATGTATCGACTTTTCGTAAGTTCGGAAATTCTCGTTTCTTCGGAACGTCTGTTCTCCTCGTTTCAAAGCAATAAATTTCGATTTGACTCATTTCAAGTCCATTCGAAAATTCCGTAAATATTTCGGGTCGGCTCGGAAAACGTTTCGGATCTGACGTTTTCGGATCTCAAATTTTCAGTAATTCGGCCGCATCCGAAAACACGAATCGGGAAATTGCGTGAAAATTCCGAAACCTGAAACGCACATCCCTAATGTCTGCTGACTGCCAGCGAAGTCATGCATACAGGTGTTTGGAAGTACTTGCCGCAAAGTGATGACCAGCATCTCCTCCGGTGGTATGGCATCCCTCATGTTGGTGTCCCTCTTGGTCAGCGGCTCCCGTAACTGTGACAACAGTTCATCGAATGAGGGGATGGACATCCGCATGTAGTTGAAAAACTTCACGGGGTCCCTCTCTCGCAGTGGCCTGTACAGCGTCACAAAGTGGCCATGAGTGTGTCTGGCAGCGTTGATGGGATGAACCCATGTTCGCCGTTGTCTTTTGTGCTGGAGGTACAGGTAGCCCGTTGCAGCAAACACAAACACTTGCAGTGCATCCATCTTGGTGAAACGCCACCATCCACGAAATGGCTTTTTATACCCCTTCACCTTAATTTTTGATTCACCTATTGATTTGGTAAATTAGATTACGCGTTTAATTGCAGATCCGTAAAAAATCACGCCCGAAAATGCGCATCGTATGACCGTTTTCGCGCACTCCGTGAAAAAATACGTCACTCCGTTCGGACGCACTTTTTTACGTTCGCGTGTAAAAATGCTTTCGTTTGACCCTAGCCTTAAAGACTACCACTCTGAAGAACAGAGGTTCATTCAAGTGTTTTCAATCAGGTATTGAAAACACCTGTGGATGTCACAGAGCAGCAATAAAGCATAATAAGCACCAATTAGGCAGCTTTAAAATGACTGTGATACTCAGCTCCTTCTAGACATTTACTGGTGTGGTTACAAACATGGTGAAGTCAAGAGAATGGTCCAGGAAGACAAGAGAAGAGGTGATTACTCTTCACAGGAAGGGCAATGGCTATAAGAAGATTGCAAAGATGTTAAACATACCAAGAGAGACCATAGGAAGCATCATTTGCAAATTCAAGGCAAAGGGCACTGTTGAAACGCTACCTGGTCGTGGCAGAAAGAAGATGCTGGCTTCGACTGCTGTGCGCTACCTGAAGCGTAGAGTGGAGAAAAGTCCCCGTGTGACTGCTGAGGAACTGAGAAAAGATTTGTCAGATGTGGGTACTGAAGTTTCAGCTCAGACAATACGGCGCACACTGCATAATGAAGGCCTCCATGCCAGAACTCCCAGGCGCACCCCCTTGCTGTCTCCAAAGAATAAGAAGAGTCGACTGCAGTATGCCAAAAGTCATGTGGACAAACCACAGAAGTTTTGGGATAGTGTTCTGTGGACTGATGAAACAAAATTAGAACTGTTTGGGCCCATGGATCAACGCTATGTTTGGAGGAGGAAGAACAAGGCCTATGAAGAAAAGAACACCTTGCCTACTGTGAAGCATGGCGGGGGGTCAATCATGCTTTGGGGCTGTTTTGCTTCTGCAGGTCCAGGGAAGCTTCAGCGTGTGGAAGGTACCATGAATTCTCTTCAGTACCAGGAGATATTGGATGACAATGTGATGCAGTCCGTCACAAACCTGAGGCTTGGGAGACGTTGGACCTTTCAACAGGACAATGATCCCAAGCACACCTCCAAGTTCACTAGAGCATGGTTGCAGATTAAAGGCTGGAACATTTTGGAGTGGCCATCGCAGTCACCTGACTTAAATCCGATTGAGAACCTCTGGTGGGACTTAAAGAAAGCAGTTGCAGTGCGCAAGCCTAAGAATGTGACTGAACTGGAGGCTTTTGCCCATGACGAATGGGCGAAGATACCCGTAGATCGCTGCAAGACACTTGTGTCAAGCTATGCTTCACGTTTAAAAGCTGTTATAACTGTAAAAGGATGTTGTACTAAGTACTAAGATTGAATGTCACTTGGAGGTTGAATAAAACTGATAATGATGTGAGCACAGAAAAGACATTTGTGGTTATTTCATTATAAATGTTATGTTATATTTGTCTGACCTACACGTGCCTCTTTGATTTAATTGTAAGCAAGATGACTGAATGATCAAAATCAATGTCAAACTGGCCAAAACACTCAATTTCAGTGGGGGTTGAATAATTTTGAACACAACTGTATATCATTGCTTCATATAAAACAAAATGTAATAAAACACAGAAATAAACACATTCCTTGTACAATTACAAAAGGGCACGGACCAGGGGTCAAGTCCTGGGAAAAAAAGTGAGGGAACTCACCCACGAATTCCACAACCCCTATTACCTGAAGAAAAAATATATATATCACGAGTATAGCAGTGCGTGGTGATACCATTTTTATTGGGTTAACTTTACATTTAAAATACAAGCTTTCAAGAGTGTAAACTGGAAACTATACTGATCAGTGAAAGGTATACAGGTATACTCGTGATTTTGGCAACTGGACTAATGCGTTTTATATATAATATATATATATATATATATATTATATATATCCAGGCACAGACCCCCCCCGAATTATATACACAGGCACTGGACCCCCAGAATAATATACACAGCGCTGAGCCCCCAGAATAATATGCACAGCACTGGACCCCCAGAATAATATACACAACACTGAACCCCCAGAATAATATACACAGCACTGAGCCCCCAGAATAATATGCACAGCACTGAGCCCCTAGAATAATATACACAGCACTGAGCCCCCAGAATAATATACACAGCACTGAGCCCCCAGAATAACATAATAACATGCACAGCACTGAGCCCCCAGAATAATATACACAGCACTGAACCCCAAGAATAATATGCACAGCACTGGTTACATGGATATATTTTCCCCAGTTCACATGGATATATATTCCCCAGTTCACATGGATATAATTGCCCCCAGCTCATATGGGTATATATTGCCCCAGCTCTCATGGATAATGCCCCCCAGCTCTCATGGATAATGCCCCAGGTCTCATGGATAATGCCCCCCAGCTCTCATGGATAATGCCCCCAGGTCTCATGGATAATGCCCCAGGTCTCATGGATATGCTCCAGCTCTCATGGATAATGCCCCCAGGTCTCATGGATATATGCCCCAGCTCTCATGGATAAAGCCCTGGTCTCATGGATATATGCCCCAGCTCTCATGGATATATGCTCCAGCTCTCATGGATAATGCCCCCAGGTCTCATGGATAATGCCCCAGGGTCTCATGGATATTGCCCCCAGGGTCTCATGGATATTGCCCCCAGGGTCTCATGGATAATGCCCCAGGTCTCATGGATAATGCCCCCAGGTCTCATGGATAATGCACCAGGGTCTCATGGATAATGCCCCCAGGTCTCATGGATAATGCCCCAGGGTCTCATGGATATTGCCCCCAGGGTCTCATGGATATTGCCCCCAGGGTCTCATGGATAATGCCCCAGGTCTCGTGGATAATGCCCCCAGGTCTCATGGATATTGTCCCCAGGGTCTCATGGATAATGCCCCCAGGTCTCATGGATATTGCCCCCAGGTCTCATGGATAATGCCCCAGGGCCTCATGGATAATGCCCCAGCTCTCATGGATAAAGCCCTGGTCTCATGGATATATGCCCCAGCTCTCATGGATATATGCTCCAGCTCTCATGGATAATGCCCCCAGGTCTCATGGATAATGCCCCAGGGTCTCATGGATATTGCCCCCAGGGTCTCATGGATAATGCCCCAGGTCTCATGGATAATGCCCCCAGGTCTCATGGATAGTGCCCCCAGGTCTCATGGATAATGCCCCAGGGTCTCATGGATAGTGCCCCCAGGTCTCATGGATATTGCCCCCAGGGTCTCATGGATAATGCCCCAGGGTCTCATGGATAATGCCCCCAGGTCTCATGGATAATGCCCCCAGGTCTCATGGATATTGCCCCAGGGTCTCATGGATATTGCCCCCAGGTCTCATGGATAATGCCCCCAGGTCTCATGGATATTGCCCCAGGGTCTCATGGATATTGCCCCCAGGGTCTCATGGATATGCCCCCAGGTCTCATGGATATTGCCCCCAGGGTCTCATGGATAATGCCCCAGGTCTCATGGATATGCCCCCAGGTCTCATGGATATTGCCCCCAGGGTCTCATGGATATTGCCCCAGGGTCTCATGGATAATGCCCCCAGGTCTCATGGATATGCCCCCAGGTCTCATGGATATGCCCCCAGGTCTCATGGATATTGCCCCCAGGGTCTCATGGATAATGCCCCCAGGTCTCATGGATATGCCCCCAGGTCTCATGGATATGCCCCCAGGTCTCATGGATATTGCCCCAGGGTCTCATGGATATTGCCCCCAGGGTCTCATGGATATTGCCCCAGGGTCTCATGGATATTGCCCCAGGGTCTCATGGATATGCCCCCAGGTCTCATGGACATTGCCCCCAGGTCTCATGGACATTGCCCCCAGGGTCTCATGGATAATGCCCCAGGGTCTCATGGATATGCCCCCCAGCTCTCATGGATATTATTGCCCCCAGCTCACCTCTGCCGCCGCCGCACATTGCCGGCGGCCCTGTGCTTCCTGCTAGAACAGCCGCTGACAGGAAGTGCAGCCGCTCGCCTGGGATCGATGAATCAGCCAGGCGAGCGGCTGCACTTCCGGTCAGCGGGCGTTCTAGCAGGAAGTACGCGGCCGCCGTCAATGTGCGGCGGCGGCAGCCTGCTCAAGCGTTTCGGGCTCGGGCCCCAGCGGGAACGCTGTGTTCCCGCAGCGTTTCCGCTGTGGGAGAAGAGCGGGAACGCCGTTCCCGCGCGCTCCCACTCGACTCGAGCCTTGGGCACGGTAATCATACCCTGGTACCATACCCAGACATTTCTGAACTACAACTCCCTAATTCTCTGGCCTTCAACTGCATTCAAGGAATTCTAGGAACTGTAGCCAACTAACATCTGGGAGGCCAGAAGTTTGAGATTCTGTCTGACAAGGCACCCCCTAAAGCTGTGAGAACGTTACCCTATAGGTTTCCCAATAAAAAAAACCACTGAAGATATCTCTGCTTCAGGGCTGGATTAAGCTCTTTATGTGCCTGGACTGGAGCTAAAGAATTTGGTGGGCTTATTTTCAAAACTGTGTGAAATAAATTTTTTTGTAACTGGCAGCCGGGTATATAACTGTGTATATACAACCAGGCACATATAAAGCTGTGTAGATATATAAGTAGGCAGATATATAGTACAGAGACTGTACTGTCTTTGCCATCGGGTGCTGGAGGCACAAAGAGGGATTTAGAGAGGGAGAAAGCAACACTTTGTTATGATATTAGAAGCGTGTCCAGTTCCTCAGCAGCTGCTGAGTTGCTACATTGCGCAGTTCAGTTTGCTGCTGCAGTCTAACTGAACGCTTTGGCTGTGAATATTGAAGCAAAATGGAGGAGGATTGCTTAATGAAAGGTGCTGTTTCTGCAATATCCACTGTTGTACTAGGAGAGCCATGGCATCTATGATATAGCTAGGAATGGAACAGATGTCGTTATCTAAAGAACACCAAAACTTCAAACTGAACATTTCCTTATTGGATTATTTGCTCCATGGAGGCGGCCATCTTTCCCACGTCACACTCAGCTACTCAGCTGCAAGTGCTAAGTAGAGAGGTGCTGCAAAGTTAGCAGTGCTGATCGTTGTACTGCAGCACAGCATTCAGTACCAAGTTGCTAACTTAGCATAGGTGTTGTTTGAAAATGCTGATCGCAATTAACAGTCCATCTCCAATTGTCTCAACTATAGAGATAATGTCACACAAAATAGAATAGGCATGAAATGAGAATGATTAAATAGGTAACGGTCACTCGTCATTGCCTGCTGGGGGACGGCCTGAACAAGCAAATGGTGCCCCATCTAGTGGGCGGGCCATAGAATGCCCATTGAAGTCAAAGGGGTGTACTAGTACACCCCATGTCTTCTAGGGACAGCATAGAACACCCTGCGTGAGAAAGTGTTAATTTAAGCAGAAGAGAGAAATTAATAGAGGTGTGCATGGCTAAAAAATTCATTTAGCTTTGGCCGAAAAAATGTTTGTCCGAAACCAAATTCGTTCAACTCCCGTTTCGTTTTATTTCGGATCGATTCAGATCGCTTTAAAAAAAAAAAAAAAGTGTTGCTTAATTAGTATTAGATTAGGGTTAGATTCAGATTCAAAAGCAAGGGTTAATAATTAGTGTTTGGCACACTTTGGCGATTTGTACATAGAAATCATTCATTCAATGGTTCTCTGTGGGGATATTTCGCTGCCGTCAAAGTGCGCTGAATAGCACTGTATTTCGCTGCCAATTGGCTCATGGTGCTGAATCCAGTAGATTCAGCACCACAGACCAATTGACCGAGAAATATGGTGTAGTTTGGCAGCACTGAAATTGTCCCATAGTGAACCATTGAATGAATGATTCGACCGATGTGTGGCAAAACAAATCTCATGGACTCAGGGTGAATGTTCAGAGACTCTGAAAACTCACCCAGAGACCCCGAGATTGTGAACAATCACCCAGAATCTCAGGGTCTCTGTGTGATATATTTCATTTTGTTTGTGAAATCTGTAATGTTAAATGTTTTAGTTCTCATTGTTTTATCCTACTCTGTTCCACCTTAAATAGTTTATATGTTGGTCCACCTTTAAAACCTGTCATGTGAGGCTAATGTCAGACGAACGCATTCTGAGCGCACTCTGCATGCGCACATAATGGACAGACGTACTGACGGAAGATACTGTAGACACCACACGGTACTTTTTTTTATGGATGTAGAAAAAAAAGGGAACTATGGGAAATAAAATTAATATGAAAAATGATAAAAATTAATACATGATATGAAAAGCCATTTTGTGCGCCAAGGTGCTGGACGTCACAAATGCGCTGCGTCTGACATCTCATCACTCACACAAAACACTACGCGGACGTGGTGCACTCTGCGCGTCCTTGGTAGTGGTTTTACGTTCTTGTCTAACTTGCGTCCGTTTTCACCTGCGTGGTATGTGCGCACTTCGGTGCACACGTACTTCGTGTGTGGGTCTCTATTGATCATGATTCTATGCTACGACGGACGTTAAACTATGTGGCAACACGGACGTGATAATGCGTTTGTCTGACACGGGCCTTAAACCTTGACAGGAAATAGGTCACAGGATATTGAGCCAGTTCTTGCTGAGCAGTCAGTATTATTATGGTGCTATTTTACTATCTATGTGTTTTATTAGTGCTATCGTCTGCTCTTTGAATTTTGGCTCTCTGTGATTGGTTATATATGAAAAGTTAGTGCACTACATAAAAAGAGTCTTTACTTACAGAAGAGGTAAAGAGGTGTTTATTCTTAGAACCTCAGAAGTACAAGTCGTCATTGTTGTCTTGCAATTGTCTGACGATCCGACCTGGTATTAATACCTTGTATCTGGTTCACAAGCAATCCTGGTATTAACCCCTGGTATCTGGTTCGATTTGGCATTCACCTCTGGTACTGCTGGTCTGTGTGTAGAAATCCAGCCACTCAATCTCCCTGGCAGTATTCCTGAGTGTGGCTCGGGGTTAAAGTTTAGTGCTGAAAATGGTAACTCCAAGCCACACTCGGGCTGGTACATACGTTGTCCCTGCGTTCCCTCTCTGTCCTCCCACAGTTACCTCCAGCCGATCGCTGCTTCCAGGTTCCCTTCCTGGCAGGGGGTGGGACCTGGCGGCAAATTTTTAAAAAAGTATAAAATTCTGACAGGTGCAATTCATTCTATCAGAATTACTTTGTGTCAATCACCTCAGGTTTGTCTCTAGTGATTTTGTCCAGTGCCCTGTCTGCACTTTTGAACGTCCATGGCATCCAAAAAGTGTGCCTGTACATCAAAAGCAGTTTTAGACCAGCTTGAAAGCAGTGACAGCAAGTTGGAATTACTCGCAGAACTGAGCGGCAGTGATTCATGTGGAAATTCGTCATCAGACACTGAAAGTGACGACAGCGACGATTCTGAGACTGCGCTCAGTGATGTGCAAACTTGGTGCTCTAGTGGGAACCAGTGACCAAAGATGACATTTGGAAATTTCTGGGTCTGATAATACTTCAGGGAGTGTTGGAGAAACTCCTGCAGAAGTTGTATTGGTCAACGAGTAAATAGCTTGCCACTCCATTTATTTGGCACGGTCATGTCAGAGTACAGATTTTCCCTGATAATGAAATTTCTGCACTTTGAAAACAATGATGAATTTGATGAAACCACTCTTCCTTCTCCAAAACTGAAGAAAATTTGGGAAATATATCCAATGATTCTCCAGAATTTCCATTGGAGCTATGTGCCAGAGAGGGATATCACCATAGATGAAAGTCTAATGGCCTACAAGGGAAGGCTAAGCTGGGTGCAATACATTGCATCAAAGAGAACACGATTTGGCGTGAAATCATACATGCTATGCGAATCGTCAACTGGCTACAACTGGAATTCAGTTATCTACCCTGGAAAAGGGACAAAATTCAATGAAAAATACAGCAGCTATTGATTGGCAACATCTTCCGTTCTGTCACTCATTGAGGAAAGTCGAACACAGCGTGGCTAACACAGGGGGACTCACCAAATGCCAGGTCAGCGCCGGGGTCCTCCACTGTCTGGGATCCGCAGTCCACCAATAGCATATACCAAAAATCTGCAGGCCACACCAGGAGCTTGACCATATAAAAATATTTGGAGTGGCAACAGGCACTTCGCTGAAACGTCACATGAATCCAGTACCCCTGTGGCTGCTTCACAATAAATATTTTTATATGGTCAAGCTCCTGGCTTGGCCTGCTGATTTTTGGTATCTGTCACTTATTGAGCCATTGCTAAATCAGTGCTATTGCATAACAACAGACAACTTGGTATGTCTCCTGAACTCTGAGTGTCTTCTGAAGAATAAGACAGATGCCTATGGAACCGGGCTAACCGGCGCCACATGCTGCCTGTAAGGAGCATCGCTGCCGGCGCAGTAAAAAACCTAAACCTGGTGCTGGCTCATAGTAGTGAGACTCTCAATAGTAATTGCCAAGACTCACCTCTACCATGCAGCACTCAGGTGGTGTGTAATTCAGCTAATTGCTCTGCATAAAACCAGGCCACACCTGAAGCCCAATGCTTCCACATTGCCTTGGAATCTCCAAGCTGTAAGGAGCTACCTCTAACCTCTCTGTATTTGCCTGGATACCTGAATCACCTTCTACTCCACTGGACATCCTATTCCTCCAAACCCTTATTCTGCAGACCACCTGAATATCCTATTTATTTACAGACTTCCTGGATTTATTTCTAAAGATACCCTTCTGGAATTCCATATCCTCAGACCTCCTTGATTCTCCAATCCTCCTTCATATTTTGAACTACAAGGACTTGCCTGGAACTCATTATAAGACTGTTCTATGAGGACTCAGATATATATTTATATATTCCTTTATATTATACTCCGCTGTTATTACTACTTCCCCTGATCTACAGTTTCATAGTTTTATATATTCGGTACTCTTGCATTTAACCGCTTATGCTTTCTTAGTTCATGTTATAGCCTATTATACTGTCTCCCTTTTGTCTAATACCTGCAATCTGCATATATAATATATCCTCTCTAGTTCCTTCCTACTCCATTGCTCCCCCTTTCTGTATCTGAATATATATATATATATATATATATTTTTTTTTTCTTCCCTGTTCATTAATAGGGATGGGCTGGCGGTTCGATTCGAACATTGGCTGTTCGTCGAACATCGAACATTTCCACATGTTCGCCCACAATGGACCACAATATACTTTTCCACTGGCCTAAAGCTTGTAATTGGCTACAGCCTTGCACCTGACCACGGGTCAGGTGCAAGACTATGCCAATCAGGGCTCAGAGTCCTGATTGGGCAAATTTTTCCCAATCATGAGCTCACAGAGCTAAGTCCTGTAGATCACTATATAAGGCTTCCCTGCAGCCCCAGCGTGTGTTTGTTGCAGGAGAGAATCAGAGAGGAGAGGAGATTGTTTGTTGCATATCAGGCTGTATCAATGACTTATACCAGAGTTCTGTGAATTTGAGTCTGGGTGTTGGCACTGCAAAGGCTATCAGGGTGTATCACTGAGTTATACTAGTGATCTGCAAATTTGAATCTGTGTCTTGGCACTGCCAGCTATAAGGGTGTATCACTGAGGCATAGCATTCTTCTGGAAATTTTAATCTCTGTCTTGGCACTGCCAGCTATCAGGGACAGGGTGTATCACTGAGTTATAGCATAGTTCTGAATATCTTTAATCTAGATAACACAGTTGAATCAGAGTTCAGCATATCTCCAATCTTTATAACAGAGTTGAATCAGAGTTCTCTATATCTGTAATCTATATATCACTCACCATGTCAGAAAGACCAAAAAGGACAGGCAGATGCTCCCAGACACAGATAAGAAGGAAAGCAGCCTCTGTGTCGGAAGGCTGTGCTCCTGGTCATCGTGGACGTGGTGCATTCTCTGCAGGGGCACGCTTGTCCTTTCTAACTGGTGCTGGCCGTCTTAAGCAGCAGCAACATACAGAGGATTTGCAGGATTGGCTAACCAGGCAATCCTCAACCGCCGAGTACTCTGCCAGCCAGGCTTGTAGTGGTTTACAGTCCACCTCAGCGGCCAAAACATATAATGCAGCCTCCATGTCCACAGCTACTCCTGCCGTAGCCTCACCATCATACACGGAGGAGTCGGGAGGGGAGGGGGTGCCAGTGACACACAAAGAACTGCCACTCATGTTCCCCCAGAAGCTGCAGCATATTGCCAGGTTGGCTCTAGTGACGAAGACATAGGGGGTGATGACAATGATGATGAGGTTACTGACTCCACCTGGGTGCCTGATCGAACAGAGGAGTCAAGTGAGGAGGCGCAACACAAACGAGGCACAACGTCCTCTATGACCAACCGTAGCCAGTCCAAGGCATCAGAAGTCAGAGCTGCTCAGGTGCAGAGCGCTGTTGTCTCAAAACACACATCCAGGAACTCTGCTGTCTGGGAGTTCTTCACAAAATGTGCAGCAGACTGCAGCGTTGCTATTTGTAAGCTATGTCTGAAGAGGATCAAGCATGGGAAAAACATCACACTCTTGGGTACCACGTGCTTGATAATACATATGACCACCTGCCATGCATCCCGTTGGCACAACACTTTGCATAGGTCCTCATCCTCATCTGTCTCTACCCCCACTATATGTCCTGCCATGTCATTGCCTAAAACCTCCACTGACAGGGATGATGCTACAGTAATGGGTGTACCAGGTCCTTCCTCAGAATGTGACAGCATCCCATCAGCTGCAGATTTACGCCGTCAGATTTCATTGCCCGAGCTGCTGCAGCGTAAGAAAAAATCTAGTCCCAACCATCCCCAAGCACAGCATCTAAATGCCAGCTTAGCAAAATTACTCGCATTACAGCTGCTGCCTTTCCAGGTGGTGGACTCTGCCTCCTTCCATGAATTTGCCGAATGTGCTGTACCACAGTGGCAGGTTCCAAAACGCCAGTTCTTTTCACGGAAGGCCATTCCAGCACTATACCAGCACGTGGAAGACAATGTTATGGAGTGATTGGGAAAGGCAGTCAGCAGCAAGGTGCACATTACTTTAGACACGTGGTGCAGCAAGCGTGGACAGAGCTGTTACATTTCCTTCACGGCACACTGGGTAACTCTGCTTGCAGCTGGGAGGGATCCAGGACGGGGCTATGTGCTGGAGCTTGTTCATCCACCATGCCTCCAGAAAGCTGCTTGTATGAGGTCTGTTTGTCCTTTCTAACTGGTGCTGGCCGTCTTAAGCAGCAGCAACATACAGATGATTTGGTGGATTGGCTAACCAGGCCATCCGAGTCCTCCGAGTCCTCTGCCAGCCAGGCTTTTAGTGGTTTACAGTCCACCTCAGCTGCCAAAACATCTAATTCAGCCTCTGTCAACAGCTAGTCCTGCCGTAGCCTCACTATCAGACACGGAGGAGTCAGCTGAATTGTTTGACTACAGTGACAGTGACATGCTGGTTGAGGATGCGCAGCAACTACAGTGCTCTGATTCAAACTCTGAGGTTGAAGAAGGGAGTATAATCAGCCTAGAGGGAGAGGGTGCCAGTGACACACAAATAACTGGCACTCATGTTGGCACTCATGTTGCCCCAGCAGCTGCAGCATACTGCCAATTTGGCTCCAGTGACGAGGAGATAGGGGGTGATGACGATGATAAGGTAACTGACTCCACCTGGGTGCCTCAAACAGATAAGTCAAGGGAGGAGGAGGAGGCACAACAAAAACGAGGCAGAACGTCCTCTATGACCAACCATAGGCAGTCCAAGGAATCAGAAGTCACAGCTGCTCAGGTGCAGAGCGCTGTTGTCTCAAAGTACATGTACAGGAAGTCTGCTGTCTGGGAGTTCTTTAAGAAATGTGCAGAAGACTGCACCGTTGCTATTTGTAATCTATGTCAGATGAGGATCAAGCGTGGGAAAGACATCCCACGCTTGGGTACCACGTGCTTGAGGCGACATATGACCACCTGCCACGCATCCTGTTGGCACAGCACTTTGCATAGGTCCTCCTCCTCCTCATTTGTCTCTACCCCACTATATGTCCTTCCATGTCATTGCCTACAACCTCCACTGACAGGGATGATGCTACAGTAATGGGTGTACCAGGTCCTTCCTCAGAATGTGACAGCATCCCATCAGCTGAAGATTTACGCAGTCAGATTACGTTGTCCCAGCTGCTGCAGCGTAAGAAAAAATATAGTCCCAACCATCCCCAAGCACAGCATCTAAATGCCAGCTTAGCAAAATTACTCGCATTACAGCTGCTGCCTTTCCAGCTGGTGGACTCTGCTTCCTTCCGTGAATTTGCTGAATGTGCTGTACCACAGTGGCAGGTTCCAAAACGCCATTTGTTTTCACAGAAGGCCATTTCAGCACTATACCAGCACGTGGAAGACAATGTTATGGAGTCATTGGGAAAGGCAGTCAGCAGCAAGGTGCACATGACTTTAGACACGTGGTCCAGCAAGCATGGACAGGGCTGTTACATTTCCTTCAAGGCACACTGGGTAACTCTGATTGCAGCTGGGAGGGATCCAGGATGGGGCTCTGTGCTGGAGCTTGTTCATCCACCATGCCTCCAGAAACTGCTTGTATGATGTCTGTCTGCTCCACCACCTCTTCCTCCTCCTCTTTCTCTGTCTCTGGCGAAGTGGCAGTTAAACCGACGCGTGGCAGGGGCTACGCAATGGCTCAAGCAAAAAGATGCCATGCTGCGCTTGAGCTGGTTTGTTTAGGGGAGAGGAGCCACACCGGGACAGAAATTCTGTCAGCTCTGCAGGGGCAGGTGCAGAGATGGTTAATAGAGATGAGCTGTTCGGTTCGATCTGTTCGGAGTTTGCATCGAACATCGGCCGTTCGGCTGTTTGCGAGCTCCAAACATTTCTGCATGTTCGGTTCAAGTTCGCCCATAATGCACCACAATGGACCACAATGCACTTTTCCACTGGCCTGAAGCTTGTAATTGGCTACAGCCTTGCACCTGACCACAGGTCAGGTGCAAGACAGGTGCAAGACTATGCCAATCATGGCTCAGAGACCTGATTGGGCAAATTTTGCCCAATCATGGGCTCACAGAGCTTAATCCCGCAGCACACTACATAAGGCTTCACACAGCCCCCAGCACGTGTTTTTTTGAGAGGCAATTGTTCTGTTAGTGTGTCTTGTCAGTGCCAGCAGCTATTGGGGGGGTCTCAGTTCTACAAGATATCTGGGAATTGTTGTAATCTGTGTGTTCTCACTGCTAGCAGCTGTTGAGGGGCAGGGGCGGATCCAGGGGGGGGCAACGGGGCAATTGCCCCCCCGAGATTTGGCCCGGGGGTTGAGGGACCCAGATGCCGGCAGCGCGAGAGCGCCTGCCCGGTCTTGAACAGTCCGTCCTGTGAAGTGGATGCGGCTGTGTGCGTGCGCAGCCGGTCACGTGGTCCGGCTAATCAGGTGGTACTGAGTCTCAGTACCACCTGACTGGCCGGACCGCGTGACCGGCTGCGCACGCACACAGCCGCATCCACTTCACAGGACGGACTGTTCAAGGTCGGGCAGGCGCTCCCGCGCTGCCCGGCATCTGGGTCCCTCAACCCCCTGCCGGAGCTGGGGCAACAATCCAGGTGAGAGCTGGGGGCAAATCCATGACCTGGGGGCAAATCCATGACCTGGGGGCAAATCCATGTTTGACCTGGGGGCAAATCCATGAGCTGGGCCAAATCCATGTGTGACCTGGGGGCAAATCCATGAGCTGGGGCAAATCCATGTGTGACCTGGGGGCAAATCCATGTGTGACCTGGGGGCAAATCCATGAGCTGGGGCAAATCCATGTGTGACCTGGGGGCAAATCCATGTGTGACCTGGGGGCAAATCCATGTGTGACCTGGGGGCAAATCCATGATCTGGGGGCAAATCCATGAGCTGGGGGCAAATCCATGAGCTGGGGCAAATCCATGAGCTGGGGCAAATCCATGAGCTGGGGCGCAAATCCATGAGCTGGGGGCAAATCCATGAGCTGGGGGCAAATCCATGAGCTGGGGCAAATCCATGACCTGGGGGCAAATCCATGACCTGGGGGCAAATACATGAGCTGGGCAAATACATGAGCTGGGCAAATACATGACCTGGGGCAAATCCATGAGCTGGGCAAATCCATGACCTGGGGGCAAATCCATGAGCTGGGCAAATCCATGACCTGGGGGCAAATCCATGAGCTGGGGGCAAATCCATGTGCTGGGCAAATCCATGACCTGGGGCAAATCCATGAGCTGGGCAAATCCATGTGCTGGGCAAATCCATGACCTGGGGGCAAATCCATGACCTGGGGGCAAATCCATGAGCTGGGGGCAAATCCATGTGCTGGGCAAATCCATGACCTGGGGGCAAATCCATGAGCTGGGCAAATCCATGTGCTGGGCAAATCCATGACCTGGGGGCAAATCCATGAGCTGGGCAAATACATGAGCTGGGCAAATCCATGACCTGGGGGCAAATCCATGAGCTGGGCAAATCCATGTGCCTGGCAAATCCATGACCTGGGGGCAAATCCATGACCTGGGGGCAAATCCATGAGCTGGGGGCAAATCCATGAGCTGGGCAAATCCATGTGCTGGGCAAATGCATGACCTGGGGGCAAATCCATGAGCTGGGCAAATCCATGTGCTGGGCAAATCCATGACCTGGGGGCAAATCCATGAGCTGGGGGCAAATCCATGACCTGGGGGCAAATCCATGAGCTGGGCAAATCCATGTGCTGGGCAAATCCATGTGCTGGGCAAATCCATGACCTGGGGGCAAATACATGAGCTGGGCAAATACATGAGCTGGGCAAATCCATGACCTGGGGGCAAATCCATGAGCTGGGCAAATCCATGTGCTGGGCAAATCCATGACCTGGGGGCAAATCCATGACCTGGGGGCAAATCCATGAGCTGGGGGCAAATCCATGTGCTGGGCAAATCCATGACCTGGGGCAAATCCATGAGCTGGGCAAATCCATGTGCTGGGCAAATCCATGACCTGGGGGCAAATCCATGAGCTGGGCAAATCCATGTGCTGGGCAAATCCATGACCTGGGGGCAAATCCATGAGCTGGGGGCAAATCCATGTGCTGGGCAAATCCATGACCTGGGGCAAATCCATGAGCTGGGCAAATCCATGTGCTGGGCAAATCCATGACCTGGGGGCAAATACATGAGCTGGGCAAATACATGAGCTGGGCAAATCCATGACCTGGGGGCAAATCCATGAGCTGGGCAAATCCATGTGCTGGGCAAATCCATGACCTGGGGGCAAATCCATGACCTGGGGGCAAATCCATGAGCTGGGAGCAAATCCATGTGCTGGGCAAATCCATGACCTGGGGGCAAATCCATGACCTGGGGGCAAATCCATGAGCTGGGCAAATCCTTGAGCTGGGGGCAAATTCATGTGTGAGCTGGGGGCTCTCTGCTCCTCTAGATTGTAAAATCCGGGGTGCCCTCTGCTCCTCTAGATTGTAAAATCCGGGGTGCCCTCTGCTCCTCTAGATTGTAAGCTCTTGGGTGTCCTCTGCTCCTCTAGATTGTAAGCTCCTGGGTGCCCTCTGCTCCTCTAGATTGTAAGCTCCTGGGTGCCCTCTGCTCCTCTAGATTGTAAACTCCTGTGAGCCGGGCCCTCTGCTCCTCTAGATTGTAAGCTCCTGTGAGCCTGGCCCTCTGTAAATTCTCGTGAGTCGGACTCTCTGCTAAAACACCTTATTTTCTGTAAGTGCCCCTCCCGAGACTAGTCTCTGGATCCGCCCCTGTTGAGGGGGGTCTCACTTCTACAAGATATCTGGGAATTGTAATTTGTGTCTTGTCACTGCCACCCATCAGGGGGTCTCACTGATTTATAGGAGGTTCCTGGGAATTGTAATCTGTGTCTTGTCACCCATCAGGGGGTCTCACTGATTTATAGGAGGTTCCTGGGAATTGTAATTTGTGTCTTGTCACTGCCACCCATCAGGGGGTCTCACAGACTTGTAACAGATATCTGGGAATTATAACCTGTGTCTTGTCACTGCCACCCATCAGAGGGTCTCACTGATTTATAGGTGGTTTCTGGGAATTTTAATCTGTGTCTTGTCACTGGCTGTCAGATATCAGGGTGTGTCATGCCCGGGTACCGGAGTGGCACCGGGATGTGGGGGATATGAACCCAGTATGCAGTTTCCTGCACAGATGACCGGGTGGGTAAGGTTTGGAAGGGGATGAAATATGGAAACTGACCGGATGAATTCTGCAGGATGGTAGGAAGCGTGGTGGAAACAAATGCATGAACCAGGAAAACAAAAGGAATAGGTTTTTGCAGAGCAACTGGTAACAGAACTTCACTCTAAGCATTCAAGAGCTGTAATGAACCAGCAGTTGGTCAGTGTGGGGCGGAGTACTTTATTTCGTGTGTGTGGTGTGACGTGCTTTGGTGTTAACTGCTGGTTGCTGGATGTAGGATGCAGGTTACAGAGCAGGAAATGTACCACCAGGGGGGTGTCAGGATGGTTGCTGCCATGGGGCATGACAGGGTGTCTCACTGAGTTATACCAGAGTTCTGGCAATCTTTAATCTAGATAACACAGTTGAATCAGAGTTCTGCATATCTCCAATTTTTGTAATAGAGTTGAATCAGAGTTCTGTATATCTTTAATCTATTGTCACACAGGGGCGCTATAGCGCGGTCCTCTAGGGCAAGTATGTCACAGAAACAGTCTCTTTATAGCTGAGTTTTATTGTGGCACTCCAGCATACAAACCAAATAAAACAGAAATCAAAGCCTAACTCGTCTGAGTCTTACTAACAAAATATATGTCCCTTACTAACGCAGGTAAATAACAAAATAATGGAACTCTTTGCCAACCTTGCTTTTTGGGATGCTGCCAACCTTAGCACTTCACCAGTGCTGCTGCTGCTTGTCTGATTCATGTTGAGAGAAAGACACAATCTCCTCAACCTCTTCCTGGTTCCTCACAACCAAGAAACATTTAAGGGCTTTTAATTAGCAGGTGTTGAGACCTTGCAGCAGAGAGGAACAATTTAAAACACATATTTTCCTTCTGGGTTTAAACAGCCCACTGCCCTCTCAAAAACACAGGGGGAATGTACACACCATCGCACACAATTCCCTTCACCTTATCACATATCCCCCCACCCAGCTCAGACCCATGGGGGTGAGCGGCCTTCGAGCAGAGGCAATGAACTCTGGAGAGCCCATCAGCATTACCCTGGGCCGTACCAGCCCGGTGCTCCATCGAGAACCGGTAGGGTTGTAGACTAAGAAACCACCTGGTCACTCTGGCATTCTTTTCTTTGTTTTGCCTCATCAATGTCAACGGCGCATGGTCAGTGATCAGCAAAAACTGCCTCCCTAGCAGGTAATATCTCAAAGTCTCTAGAGACCACTTAATAGCCAGGCACTCCTTCTCAACTACGGAGTACCTCAGCTCGTGAGAATCCAGTTTCCGTCTCAGGTACATAACTGGATGTTCCTCTCCTCCATGCACCGGAGAGAGAACAGCACCCAGACCCACATCTGACACATCTGCTTGTACGACAAATTGCTCCGAGATATCTGGAGCTACCAGAATAGGGCTAGCACACAAGGCTTCTTTTAGGATCTGAAAGGCCTGTTCTGCCTCCGGGGTCCATTTGACCATGATGAGGCTTTTGGCTCTAGTAAGCTCTGTCATAGGGCTGGCAAGGGTGGCAAAATTGGGAATAAACCGACGATAGTAGCTTGTTAAACCCAGGAATGCTCTCACTTGCTTCTTGGTGACGGGACGTGGCCAATTGGCAATGGCATCCACCTTACTTTGCTGGGGTTTGAGGAGCCCGCGACCAATCATATAACCCAGATATTTGGCCTCTTCCAAACCCAAGGAGCACTTTGCAGGGTTAGCAGTTAGACCGGCAGCCCGGATACTATCCACTACCACCTGAACCCTAAACAGATGTGTTTCCCAGTCCTCACTGTGAATCACTACGTCGTCAAGGTATGCAGCTGCATACTCTCGATGGGGCCTCAGTATCCTATCCATCATATGCTGAAATGTGGCTGGCGCACCATGTAGCCCAAATAGCAGTACTCTGTACTGAAATAACCCCTCAGGGGTAGAAAAGGCTGTCTTTTCCCTTGCTTTCGCTGCCAAGGGAACCTGCCAGTAGCCCTTGGTCAAATCCAGCGTGCTTAAGTATCTGGCTCTACCCAACCTTTCAATGAGCTCATCAACCCGAGGCATAGGGTAGGCATCAAACTTCGATATTTCATTCAGACTACGGAAGTCATTACAAAATCAAATTTCCTCGTTCGGCTTGGGCACCAACACAATTGGGTTGTTCCATTCGCTTTGCGAGACTTCTATAACGCCCATCTCGAGCATCTTTTTCACCTCTGCGCTAACAGCTTCCCTTATAGCCTCTGGGATCCTATACGGTTTTATATTAATCTTTTTCCCGGGCTCTGTAACAATGTCATGGTTGATAACATGTGTTTTTCCTGGTGCTGGAGAAAACACATCTCTGTTCTTAGACACAAACTCCTTCACTTCCTGTTTCTGATGAGGGGCAAGGGTCTCAGCAATATACACCTCAGGTTCCTTCCCACTAGTGGCGTAAGTGGGTTTACCTTTAGACGTTAAGAGAGCTTCACGTTCTACCCAGGATTTCAATAAATTAATGTGATAGATCTGTTCTGCCTTCCGTCTACCCGGCTGGCTTACTTTATAGTTCACTTCACTGGTCTGTTCAATAATCTCATAAGGCCGTCTCCAGCTGGCCAGGAATTTACTTTCAACGGTAGGGATCAAGACCAGTACTCTATCCCCTGGTTTGAATTTCCGTAACCGCGCCTTTCTATTGTAACTGGCTTGCTGAGCCCTTTGAGATTTCTCCATGTTTTCCCTGACTATTGGCAGGACTGCTTCTATTCGGTCTTGCATTTGGGAAACATGTTCTATCACGCTACGGTGAGGAGTATGCTCTTGTTCCCATGTCTCTTTAGCAATGTCCACAATTCCCCTGGGATGTCTGCCATACAATAGTTCAAAATGGCAAAAAAACAGTGGAAGCTTGTGGAACTTCCCGAACAGAGAACATTAGATAAGGCAACAGACAATCCCAGTTCTTTCCGTCTTTATCTACTACTTTACGTTTTATTAAATCTCTCCACAAGGCCATCGGTTTGCGGGTGATATACCGAAGTTTTTAGTTGTTTGATTTTAAGGAGTCTACATAGCTCCTTCATAACTCTGGACATGAAAGGAGTTCCCTGGTCCGTAAGGATCTCCTTTGGGATGCCCACCCTGCTGAACATCAGCATTAGCTCCTTGGCTATATTCTTAGAGGAGGTGTTTCGTAAAGGTACCGCCTCAGGATACCGTGTGGCATAGTCTACAATGACTAAGATATATTGGTGCCCCCTAGCGGACTTAAGCAACGGTCCTACTAAGTCCATACCAATTCGCTCAAATGGTACCTCTGTGACAGGAAGGGGTACAAGAGGGTTGCAGAAACCCTTACTCGGAGCCTTGAGCTGACACTCTGGACAAGATTTACAAAACCTTTCAATGGCAGCAAAAATACCTGGCCAATAGAATCGCTTCAGAACCCTTTATCCACTCCAAGGTGACCTCCCAACACATGGTTGTGGACTAGCTTCCATACCATATTCCGGTGTGTCTCTGGAACCAACAACTGTTCCAGCTCATCAGTAGGGATGTGCGTTTCGGGTTTCGGAATTTCGGAATTTTCACGAAATTTCCAGATTCGTGTTTTCGGATGCGGCCGAATTTCCGAAAAATTTTAGATCCGAAAAGTTCAGATCCGAAATGTTTTCCGAGCCGAAACGAAATATTTTCGGATTTTTCGAATGGGCTTGAAATGTGGCAAACGAGGAGAAACAGATTTTCCGAAAAACGAAAATTTTCCGAAAAACGAAAATTTTCCGAAAAACGAAAATTTTCCGAAAAACGAAAATTTTGTAAAAACGAACATTTTCTGAAAAACGAAAATTTTTCGAAAAAACGAAAAGTCGATACAAAAAACGGGCAAAATGACACGAAAATACGAAAAAAGGTCGATATGCCGAAAAATGTGCAATTCCGAAAAACGAAAATTTTCCGAAAAACGAAAATTTTGTAAAAACGAAAATTATGTAAAAACGAAAAAGTTTTAAAAACGAAACTTTTTTAAAAACGAAAATTTTTCGAAAAACGAAAAGTCGATACAAAAAACGGGCAAAATGACACGAAAATACCGAAAAAAGGTCGATATTGCCGAAAAATGTGCAATTCCGAAAAACGAAAATTTTCCGAAAAACGAAAATTTTGTAAAAACGAACATTTTTGTAAAAACGAAAATTTTTCGAAAAACGAAAAGTCGATACAAAAACCGAGCACAGTGACACGAAAATACGAAAAATGGTCGAAATTCCGAAAAAAAAGGACCCGCGAAAAAACAGGTCGAACCGAATCAATCGAAACCGAAATCGGTCGAAACGAGCCGAATCGAAAAGTTTAAAAATCCGAAAAAATCGACCGAATCGAACCGAAAAAAAAAATCGGTGCACAAAGCCTACTCAATCAGCCCCCTTTTGCTCCACCCTGTAAAGCAAATTATTTTTCACCTTGAAATAGGGGAAACATAGCGGTTTATCAGGGTTAAACAGATCATGCTCTATGACTTGTACACGGTCTCTGGCCATAGCCAAAGTTGGGTCCTCCCACTGGGCAGCTCGGAAGTTGCCAGGATGGACTACAATATCATGAAGCTCCACTTCTCCAGGATCATCATTATGGGGCGCATCCTCCTCATTGCCTAAACATACCAAGGGAGACTGTGGCTCTCTGCCATGCTCCCAATCGATATTAGAGAAAGGAAAAATAGCATCTGACCCTTCAACCTCCTGCTCCTTCTTAGGCTAGGGTCAGACTGAGGCAGTGCGAACGCGCGTTCTGGCGCACTTAATCACGGCCGCACTAGCAGCAGATGCCGGGCAATGACGGCCAATATACGATGTACGGTCGCACAAAAGTCCGGCTGCGCAACGCAAGTGGAAAATGAACGCATTTTTTCGAGAACGTTAAACCACTACTACTGACGTACAGAGTGCGCTGCGCCCGCTAGCGGCGTGTTTGCTCGATTAGGAGACGTCAGACGCTGCTAATGTCCAGCCAACATAACGTCCAGATGCAAGAAGTGTTTTATTGATGATCCGTACAAAATCACGGATGAAACTGCGCATAGTATGACCGCTATTGCGTATTCCGTGAAAAAATACGTCCATTCTTCGAACGCACATTTTCACGGACAACGTGAAAAATGCGTTAGTCTGACCCTAGCCTTAGAGCACGGTTTCTGCTGGAATGAGAACTGTTCCCATAATTGACAGAACTGAGGGAAGTCTCTTCCTATCACCACATCATAAGGCAATACAGGTACTACCCCCACTTTACATACAACTTTCCCCACATCAGTGAGTATTTCTACATCCGCAGTGGGGTACGAATGGGTGTCCCCATGTATACAAACAATACTAACAGTTTGTCTGCAATCAAGTTTTTCAAGCTGGAGCAGAGTGCCCTTTACCAAGGTGACCTCGCTCCCAGAATCAAGGAGCGCTTAAACACCCTTCCCTTCAACCCACACAGTCCTTAAATGGTTAACGTTCACAGTACTTGTTACCACACACAGTTTTGAACAGGTTAACACAGTCTTCTCCGGGGTTCGTGCGCATATGTCACACTGCATGGGCTCATCACCCTGACGGCAATTGCGGGCTATATGTCCTGGCAAATGGCACCTGAAACATACTATTTGCTCCTCGGTTTGGTCTGGCACCCATTGCCGCTCTCTTTGGTACCTTTTACCACCATAGTCATAACTCCACGCTGGACACAGGGCTCTGTCCTTTGTTGCCAGATTTCCGATTGGCCCGGCTGTTAGGAGATCTGAACTTAGGCTGAGGGTCATGGGTGTGCAGCTCCTTAGCAGTCACGTATCGCTCAACCAGACACATCATCACCTCAGGATCCTTTGGGTCTCCTTGGCTGACCCATTGTCGCAGGGCGGCAGGCAAATTCCTGAGAAAACGGTCCATGACCAGCATCTCCAGGATTTCTGTGGGCGAGTTTGTCTCTGGTTGTAACCATTTCTGAGCAAATCTCAGCAGTTCATACATCTGAGTCCTTGTAGGTTTTTCCATATCATAGCTCCACTTGTGAAACCTTTGGGCTCGTAGTGGGGGGGTTATTCCAATCCGGGTCAGGATCTCTCTTTTCAGGCGTATGTAGTCCTGAGCTTCGCGGAAAGGCAGATCCTCATAAGCTTTCTGGGATTCCCCGCTCAGACATGGAGCCAACAGTCCTGCCCACAGTTCAAGGGGCCAATTTTCTCTGTCAGCGACACGCTCAAAGGTTGTGAGATAGCTTGTGCAGAAAGTCAGTCGCTCGAATACGTCGCTCCCTGTCCGCAGGAGGGCTCACTATACCAGGCTGTAAGGCTTGCTGCAAAGCATTTGTGAAGATTGCTCTGTCTTCTTGCTGAGCTTCCCTTACACTTGCCACTTGTGCCACCAATAAGCGGTTGGTTTCTTGCTGTACCGCAGTGGCTTGAACCAAGGCTTTCACCAACTCCTTCATTATCACAGCCAAATGGGGTGAAATGAGTCTCCACAGGAATTCTGTTTAAAACGTGCCAGGAACACTTTTCTTTTCTCTGCAGCAGCACTGTGCTGATTAAACCTTCAGCTGTTCACCACAGTTTCACCAGGCACTTTTCAAACTTCCATGCCCACAGACCTGTTGGCGCTAATTGCCCGCCTTCTCCACCATATTATTCACACGGGGGTGCTATAGCGCGGTCCTCTAGGGCAAGTATGTCACAGAAACAGTCTCTTTATAGCTGAGTTTTATTGTGGCACTCCAGCATACAAACCAAATAAAACAGAAATCAAAGCCTAACTCGTCTGAGTCTTACTAACAAAATATATGTCCCTTACTAACCCAGGTAAATAACAAAATAATGGAACTCTTTGCCAACCTTGCTTTTTGGGACACTGCCAACCTTAGCACTTCACCAGTGCTGCTGCTGCTTGTCTGTGTCTTTCTCTCAACATGAATCAATCTCCTCAACCTCTTCCTGGTTCCTCACAACCAGGAAACATTTAATGGCTTTTAATTAGCAGGTGTGGAGACCTTGCAGCAGAGAGGAACAATTTAAAACACATATTTTCCTTCTGGGTTTAAACAGCCCACTGCCCTCTCAAAAACACAGGGGGAATGTACACACCATCGCACACAATTTCCTTCACCTTATCACACTATATATCACTCACCATGTCAGAAAGACCAAAAAGGACAGGCAGATGCTACCAGACACAGATAAGAGGACAAGCAGCCTCTGTGTCGGGAGGCTGTGCCTCTGGTGGACGTGGTGCATCCTCTGCAGGGGCACGTTTGTCCTTTCTAACTGGTGCTGGCCATCTTAAGCATCAGCAACATACAGAGGATTTGGTGGATTGGCTAACCAGGCCATCTGAGTCCTCTGCCAGCCAGGCTTGTAGTGGTTTACAGTCCACCTCAGCTGCCAAAACCTCTAATTCAGCCTCTATGTCAACAGCTACTCCTGCCGTAGCCTCACTATCAGACACGGAGGAGTCAACTGAATTGTTTGACTACAGTGACAGTGACATGCTGCTTGAGGATGCGCAGCAACTACAGTGCTCTGATTCAAACTCTGAGGTTGAAGAAGGGAGTATAATCAGCCTAGAGGGAGAGGGTGCCAGTGACACACAAATAACTGGCACTCATGTTGCCCCAGCAGCTGCAGCATACTGCCAATTTGGCTCCAGTGACGAGGAGATAGGGGGTGATGACAATGATGAGGTAACTGACTCCACCTGGGTGCCTCAAACAGATAAGTCAAGGGAGGAGGAGGAGGCACAACAAAAACGAGGCAGAACGTCCTCTATGACCAACCATAGCCAGTCCAAGGAATCAGAAGTCACAGCTGCTCAGGTGCAGAGCGCTGTTGTCTCAAAGTACATGTACAGGAAGTCTGCTGTTTGGGAGTTCTTTAAGAAATGTGCAGAAGACCGCACCATTGCTATTTGTAATCTATGTCAGATGAGGATCAAGCGTGGGAAAGACATCCCACGCTTGGGTACCACGTGCTTGAGGCGACATATGACCACCTGCCACGCATCCTGTTGGCACGACACTTTGCATAGGTCCTCCTCCTCCTCATTTGTCTCTCCCCCCACTATATGTCCTTCCATGTCATTGTCTACAACCTCCACTGACAGGGATGATGCTACAGTAATGGGTGTACCAGGTCCTTCCTCAGAATGTGACAGCATCCCATCAGCTTTAGATTTACGCAGTCAGATTACGTTGTCCCAGCTGCTGCAGCGTAAGAAAAAATATAGTCCCAACCATCCCCAAGCACAGCGTCTAAATGCCAGGTTAGCAAAATTACTCACATTACAGCTGCTGCCTTTCCAGCTGGTGGACTCTGCTTCCTTCCGTGAATTTGCTGAATGTGCTGTACCACAGTGGCAGGTTCCAAAACGCCATTTCTTTTCACGGAAGGCCATTTCAGCACTATACCAGCACGTGGAAGACAATGTTATGGAGTCATTGGGAAAGGCAATCAGCAGCAAGGTGCACATGACTTTAGACACGTGGTCCAGCAAGCATGGACAGGGCTGTTACATTTCCTTCAAGGCACACTGGGTAACTCTGATTGCAGCTGGGAGGGATCCAGGATGGGGCTCTGTGCTGGAGCTTGTTCATCCACCATGCCTCCAGAAACTGCTTGTATGATGTCTGTCTGCTCCACCACCTCTTCCTCCTCCTCTTTCTCTGTCTCTGGCGAAGTGGCAGTTAAACCGACTCGTGGCAGGGGCTACGCAATGGCTCAAGCAAAAAGATGCCATACTGTGCTTGAGCTGGTTTGTTTAGGGGACAGGAGCCACACCGGGCCAGAAATTCTGTCAGCTCTGCAGGGCAGGTGCAGAGATGGTTAACACCACACCAGCTTCAGCTGGGAATGGTCATCTGTGATAATGGCAGCAACCTTCTCTCCGCCCTATGCCAGGGTAAGTTGATGCATGTACCATGCCTTGCACACGTCCTAAATCTGGTGGTACAGCATTTCCTAACCAGGTACCCAGGGCTGGCAGAGCTTCTCAGCCAGGCCAGAAAAGTCTGCAGCCACTTCAGACGGTCATTCCCAGCAAGTGTTCGCCTGGCAGAAATTCAAAGAGAATTCCACCTTCCTACAAACCGTCTGATATGTGACATGCCCACCAGGTGGAACTCGACATTAGCAATGCTGCAGCGTCTGCACAAGCAGCAGAGGGCCATCAATGAATACCTGTGTGAGTATGGCACAAGGGCAGGTTAACTTGTTTTTTTTTCCCCCTCAGTGGCTGATGATCAAGGATGCATGCACTGTACGGTCACCATTTGAGGAGGCAACGAGAATGGTGAGCCGGGACTGTGCATGCATCAGTGACACAATTCCTTTATTGTTCCTGCTGGAGCGCACTCTGCTGGGAATTATAGATGTGACACTAGAGGCAGAGCAGCAGGAGGAAGAGGAGCCCTTCCCTAGCTCTCAAGGCCCCAGTCTTTACGCAGACAGCATTCCTGCGGGTCCTCAGATCAGACAGGAGGAGGAGGATGATGAGGAGGAGGAATATTTAAGTTGTGGGGCATTGAAGGTGGGGATTCCTCAAGGGAGGGGTTTGTGTCCCCAGAAACCCAAGGACTAGTATGTGGCTGGGAGGAGGTAGTGCACGATACGGTCATCCTCAGCAACCAGGAACACTCGGAAGCTAATGCCACCTCCAACCTACGCTGCATGGGCTCCCTTATCCTACAAAGCCTGCTAAAGGACCCCAGGATTTGTGCTATCAAGGAGAGGGATCATTACTGGTTGGCAACCCTTCTTGATCCACGATACAAGGGTAAGGTTGCAGAGCTCATCCTGCCCTCACAGAGGGAGCACAGGATGAAACAACTTGAGGACGTTCTAAAGCGACACTTGTGTAACACCTTTCCAGGCACTGTTAGGTTACCAAGTGATGACACAGGTGCTTCTGAGGCTGCAGTTTATCAGAGGAAGAGCGGTGAAGGGGGCCGCTTGACTGATGCCTTCTCCAATTTTTTTAGTCCACGATGCCCAGGGACGTCAAATGTAGGCACCCATTGCCAGCATCTTCACCATATGGTGCAGGACTACCTAGGGGCAAGGGCAGACCTGGATACCTTTACAGCAGATGATCCACTGGCTTACTGGGTGTTGAGATTTGATCACTGGCCAGAACTTAGACGATATGCTATGCAGCTACTAGGTTGCCCTTCATCCAGCGTGATTTCTGAAAGGACGTTCAGTGCCACTGGAGGTTTTGTCACACACAAAAGAGTGCATCTGTCCACCGACTCTGTAGACCAGCTGACATTTATAAAAATGAATCAGTCCTGGATCAGCAGCTATCACTCCCCTGATGCTGATGTAATTGAATAGATCGGGGATCTCTTCTGCATTCCCAAAACCTCCACCACTGCACTCTTCCACAATACCACTGAGGGGTTACGTTGTGAAGGCACTAGCTGGCTCCAAAGGCCCAATATTTGGGTGCACTGACTGTGACGGATCCCGGACTTGGGGTGAGTAGATTCGCCGTCAGCGCCGAGTACACCTGGAGGTCGGTAGTGTGGTAGCGAGGTGCCGCTGGTGCTTGTAGAATACCCCCGAGGTTGCAGCGCTGTAGAGAGGTCCTTGAAGTGTCCCAGTTCCCAAAGCCCTGTTATCCCCAATTACTAGCTGAGGCAGGAGTAAAGGTTCAAACGAGTGATTTATTTTTCATGGAGAACACAGCTTATTTATGGGGAAAAAAGACATTGTTCTCCCCTGGTCCGCCCTCAGCCCTCCCGGGGTGATTTCTGCCACTGCCTAGCCATGGCCCAATTTCCCTTTGTTCACCTTGGGCCCCCCTGGTGGGTGCAGCCCTTATCTTGAGGCTCGGTGCCAGCTCGTCTGGTGAACTTTCCAAGGCTCTGAGCAGGGAACAGGGGAACAACAGGGAAAATCATATTGAGGTACTTATAAAAATAAGGGCTAACGAACTTTTAATAACACACAAATAAATAAACACTTGAACTGTTGTACTGCGCTACAGCGTAGTGGCAGCCGTCCCGTCACATATCTCCCCCAAGTTACCAGTTGGCAGACCCGGTGAGACCCTCTGCGGGTCCACTTGGACCCCACCTTAGATCTCAAGTTCAGTCTGGCGGGATAGCCCATCCGCATTGGCATTTTGTTTACCAGGACGGTATTGGATAGTAAAGTTGAAGGGCTGTAGGGCCAGGCTCCACCGCAGGAGCCTGCCGTTGTCTCCGGCCACCCGGTTCAGCCATACTAGGGGGTTGTGGTCTGTGAGGACCATGAAGGAGTGCCCATACAAATAGGGTTGGAGTTTCTTCAGTGCCCATACCAGGGCTAGGCACTCCTTCTTGATTGCCGCATAGGCAACCTCCCTGGGTAGAAGTTTCCGACTGATGTAGGCAACCGGGTGGTCATGCCCATCTTCACCGACCTGGCTCAGCACCGAGTCCGAACATAGAAGCGTCTGTGTGGACGACGAAATGTTTAGTTGAATCAGGAGCGGTCAACACGGGGGCCTCCACCAAGGCTCGCTTAAGCTGCTGGAAGGCTTCCTCACACTCAGGGGACCACAGTACCTGTCGGGCAAGGTTCTTGCGGGTCAAGTCAGTCAGGGGTTTGGCAATGGCGCTGTAGTTGGGGACGAAGCGGCGGTAGTACCCCGCCGTACCTAGAAATGCTAACACCTGGGTCTTGGTGCGGGGTGAGGGCCACTGGGCGACAACTTCAACCTTGGCAGTGTCACGTCTCGGCCTTGCCCCCTGCTGGTGGTAGCAGGGATTCCTGTTTGTTTTTTGTTTTCAGCCTGCAGGCCATCTGTTGGGCCAATTGGTCTGCGGTCACATGACCTGTTCTGCCCTATAAGTACGACCAGGACTCCCCTTGATCCTTGGACCAGGATAGTCTTTCTTGCCTAGTCCCTGTATGCTGGTTTACTTTGATTTGCTGTGTATGACCTCTGGCTCATGTATTTAGGATCCCTCTCTTGTCTGACCCCTCTAGTTATGATATTCCGTGTATGACCTTTGGCTCTTGTATTTGGATCTCTCTTCTGTCTGTCCCCTGTACTGTACCGTGCTTAGGAATCTGTATGCCTGCATTCATCGTATGTCTGGTTTATGTTTTGTTCGTCTTGCAGGCCTAGCCTAGTTAGTATTTCGAGACCACCTTTCAAGGATCTCAGTCAGGGCTTAGGGATCTTTCTAGTTTCTGTTAATATCTTGGTTTGTTCCCTGGAATCTGTATGCCTGCATTCATCGTATGTCTGGTTTATGTTTTGTTCGTCTTGCAGGCCTAGCCTAGTTAGTATCTCGAGACCACCTTTCAAGGATCTCAGTCAGGGCTTAGGGATCTTTCTAGTTTCTGTTAATATCTTGGTTTGTTCCCTGGAATCTGTATACCTGCATTTATTGTCTGTCTGGTTTATGTTTTATTCATCTTGCAAACCTAGCCTAGTTAGTATTTCGAGACCATCTTTCAAGGATCTCAGTCAGGGCTTAGGGATCTTTCTAGTTTCTGTTAATATCTTGGTTGTTCCCTGGAAGCTGTATACCTGTCCTTAAGGCTTCATCTCTGCAGATTGGGGGTTCCCCCTCACCCTATAGGGGGCTCCCCGTTACATTATCCTGGTCCCAGAATAGAAGCTGGCAGGTATGTCTCATATGTATGAAGCTGTATTGAACTTGGTGCTTGCTATGCTGAAAGAGCTGCAGAGGTTAATGGAGGCTCTGAGCCTATCACCTGCTGCAGCTAACGATGCAGCACCACCCTGCACTACTTGCAAATCCATGTATGAGAAGGAAAGACGCAGGTTGTATGGTCTCTGTTTTTATTGTGCAGATCCAAATCACACTATTGAGCATTGTGTATTAAAACCTGTTAAGCAATGGCAGGGGAACCATATATCCAGGTATCGCTATGGAGGTACTGGTGTGTCCTCCATAGGCATCCAGACTGGCAGAATAGCCACCTCAAATCTGGTGAATCATGGGATCACTATGCCCTCGTCTCCCAGTGAGGTTTCAGTGTCTCCGGTTGGGAATGCTATGCCAGCCATGTCTGTATCCACTAGTACGCTGCCAGCCATGTCTGTATCCACTGGCACGCTGCCAGCCATGTCTGTATTCACTGGCACGCTACCAGCTATGTCTGTATCCACTGGCACGCTGCCAGCCACGTTTGTATCCACTGGCACGCTGCCAGCCATGTCTATATCCACTGGAACACTGCCAGCCAGGTCTATATCCACTGGCACGCTGCCAGCTATGCCTGTTCCCACTGGCAATGAAATGCCAGCCATGTCTGTATCTACTGACACGATGCCAGTCATGTCTGCTTCCCCTGGCACGATGTCAGCCATTGTCTGTATCCACTGGCACGAAGCCAGCCATGTCATCCACTGGCTTGCTGCCAGCCATGTCTGTATCCACTGGCACGCTGCCAGCCATGCCTGTTCCCACTGGCAATGAAATGCCAGCCATGTCTGTATCTAGCACGATGCCAGCCATGTCTGTATCTACTGGCACGCTGCCAGCCATGCCTGTTCCCACTGGCAATGAAATGCCAGCCATATCTGTATCTATTGGCACGATGCCAGCCATGTCTGTATCTACTGGCACGATGCCAGCCATGTCTGTATCCACCGGCACGATGCCAGCCATGTCTGTATCCACTGGCATGATGCCAGCCATGTCTGTATCCACTGGCACGCTGCCAGCCATGTCTGTTCTCACTGGTAATGAAAAGCCAGCCATGCCTGTTCCCACTGGCAATGAAATGCCAGCCATGTCTGTATCCACTGGCACGCTGCCAGCCATGTCTGTATCTACACGATGCCAGCCATGTCTGTATCTACTGGCACGATGCCAGCCATGTCTGTATCCACCGGCACGATGCCAGCCATGTCTGTATCCACTGGCATGATGCCAGCCATGTCTGTATCCACTGGCACGCTGCCAGCCATGCCTATTCTCACTGGTAATGAAAAGCCAGCCATGCCTGTTCCACTGGCAATGAAATGCCAGCCATGCCTGTATCCACTGGCACGCTGCCAGCCATGCCTGTTCCCACTGGCAATGAGATGCCAGCCATGTCTGTATCTATTGGCACGATGCCAGCCATGTCTGTATCTACTGGCACGATGCCAGCCATGTCTGTATCTACTGGCACGAAGCCAGTCATGTCTGTATCCACCGGCACGATGCCAGCCATGTCTGTATCCACTGGCATGATGCCAGCCATGTCTGTTATCCACTGCACGCTGCCAGCCATGCCTATTCTCACTGGTAATGAAAAGCCAGCCATGCCTGTTCCCACTGGCAATGAAATGCCAGCCATGTCTGTTCTACTGGCACGAAGCCAGCCATGTCTGTATCCACTGGCACGCTGCCAGCCATGCCTGTTATCACTGGTAATGAAAAGCCAGCCATGCCTGTTCCCACTGGCAATGAAATGCCAGCCATGTCTGTATCCACTGGCACGCTGCCAGCCATGCCTGTTCTCACTGGTAATGAAAAGCCAGCTATGCCTGTTCCCACTGGCAATGAAGATGCCAGCCATGTCTGTATCTACCGGCACGAAGCCAGCCATGTCTGTATCCACTGGCACGCTGCCAGCCATGCCTGTTCTCACTGGTAATGAAAAGCCAGCCATGCCTGTTCCACTGGCGATGAAATGCCAGCCATGTCTGTTTCTACTGGCACGAAGCCAGCCATGTCTGTATCCACTGGCACGCTGCCAGCCATGCCTGTTATCACTGGTAATGAAAAGCCAGCCATGCCTGTTCCCACTGGCAATGAAATGCCAGCCATGTCTGTATCCACTGGCACGCTGCCAGCCATGCCTGTTCTCACTGGTAATGAAAAGCCAGCTATGCCTGTTCCCACTGGCAATGAGATGCCAGCCATGTCTGTATCTACCGGCACGAAGCCAGCCATTCTGTATCCACTGGCACGCTGCCAGCCATGCCTGTTCCACTGGTAATGAAAAGCCAGCCATGCCTGTTCCCACTGGCAATGAAATGCCAGCCATGTCTGCATCCACTGGCACGAAGCCAGCCATGTCTGTATCCACTGGCACGAAGCCAGCCATGTCTGTATCCACTGGCACGAAACCAGCCATGTTTGTATCTACTGGCACGAAGCCAGCTATGTCTGTATCCACTGGCACGCTGCCAGCCATGCCTGTTCTTACTGGTAATGAAATGCCAGCCATGTCTGTAGCTACTGGCACGAAGCCAGCCATGTCTGTTCCCACTGGCAATGAAAAGCCAGCCATGTCCGCTTCCCCTGGCAAAAAGCCAGCCATGTCTGTATCTACTGGCATGAAGCCAGCCATGTCTGTATCCACTGGCATGAAGCCAGCCATGTCTGTATCTACTGGCATGAAGCCAGCCATGTCTGTATCTACTGGCATGAACCCAGCCATGTCTGTATCCACTGGCACGAAGCCAGCCATGTCTGTTCCCCTGGCACGAAGCCAGCCACGTCTGCTTCCCCTGACACAAAGCCAGCCATGTCGGTACTGGTAATGAGAAGACAGCCATGTCGGGTACTGGTAATGAGAAGCCAGCCATGTCGGGTACTGACAATATGTCATTTGTGATGCCTGAGGCTGGTACCTTGCCAGTGGTGTCCGGGACAAGCTGTATTCAGCAATGACAGCTGCACCCAGGTTAGACGAGACAGCTGTGACCACGTTTTGTTATGAGGCCGACGTGCCTGGATTGGCACATGAGACCACTGTGCCCTTGCCCCACAGTGAGTCCAGTGTTGTCCCCACCATTTGTCAAGCCTTGTGAGGTGGTCACAAGTCTATGTCTTGCTCTAAGAGAAGACAAGAAAAGGTGATCAACCCTAGCCAATCTGGTTCTGAAACTGCCACACTTTGTTCTGGTTCCATTGATACTACACCCTCTAAGTCCGAGGTTGCCTTACTCCGCACAGTAATCAGGGAAATTCAGCAAGCTGGTGGTTTAAGGGTATTGAGATCCCTAAATCACATTGTGTTCCCACGGAATATATACGGACGCCTTCTGGCTTTTGGATGCGTGAGAGGCACTGGGTAGTGCTCCAGAGACACCCTGACATTCTGAAAGGGCTGTGGAAGACTCTGATTCAGATGATCCACAATATACTCCTCCTGGGGAGGAGGTGGTAAAACTGTTGTGGCGCCAACTGTACCATGTCCTGGTGATGTCCCATATCCGAGAGTGTACCAGTCAGGCACACACCCTGTACTGTATCGGTCGGGGCCACGTTTAATGGCAAGGTCATTGTCTCTGGGGTTGACAGTAAGTCCACTGTGTCTAGTGGTTCCACTGTGGGTTGTAATATACAATCTCAGGGCACGACTACCGTCACTGGATCTGGCAGTACCTCTAATACCTCTATGTACCATAGTGTGGACGGAACTCCTAGATCACGGTCCAGGAGACGCAAGAGGACTAACCGTAAACATGGGACGGAAGATTCACTCCGTTCCAGGTCCAAGGTACTCATGCCGTCGGATCCTCCGGTACGAGACTCTAGCCCGGTTACCGAAGGTTGTGTTACGGGCCTCTAACGGTGCAGTGATCTGCAGAGAGACCTGGGGGGTTTATGAAAGAGCTTTGCTTGCTCAGGCACAAACTGACTACTCTGAGTCTGAGCGGGATTCCAATGGGTACTGGTGACTGGTCTTATCCGTTTTCGTGCCATCCATGTTTTCTTTCTTGGGTGCCCAGGAGGTCACCCGTAAGGGAGGGGGTTATGTCACGTCTCGGCCTTGCCCCCTGCTGGTGGTAGCAGGGATTCCTGTTTGTTTTTTGTTTTCAGCCTGCAGGCCATCTGTTGGGCCAATTGGTCTGCGGTCACATGACCTGTTCTGCCCTATAAGTACGACCAGGACTCCCCTTGATCCTTGGACCAGGATAGTCTTTCTTGCCTAGTCCTGTATGCTGGTTTACTTTGATTTGCTGTGTATGACCTCTGGCTCATGTATTTAGGATCCCTCTCTTGTCTGACCCCTCTAGTTATGATATTCCGTGTATGACCTTTGGCTCTTGTATTTGGATCTCTCTTCTGTCTGTCCCCTGTACTGTACCGTGCTTAGGAATCTGTATGCCTGCATTCATCGTATGTCTGGTTTATGTTTTGTTCGTCTTGCAGGCCTAGCCTAGTTAGTATTTCGAGACCACCTTTCAAGGATCTCAGTCAGGGCTTAGGGATCTTTCTAGTTTCTGTTAATATCTTGGTTTGTTCCCTGGAATCTGTATGCCTGCATTCATCGTATGTCTGGTTTATGTTTTGTTCGTCTTGCAGGCCTAGCCTAGTTAGTATCTCGAGACCACCTTTCAAGGATCTCAGTCAGGGCTTAGGGATCTTTCTAGTTTCTGTTAATATCTTGTTTGTTCCCTGGAATCTGTATACCTGCATTATTGTCTGTCTGGTTATGTTTTATTCATCTTGCAAACCTAGCCTAGTTAGTATTTCGAGACCATCTTTCAAGGATCTCAGTCAGGGCTTAGGGATCTTTCTAGTTTCTGTTAATATCTTGGTTTGTTCCCTGGAAGCTGTATACCTGTCCTTAAGGCTTCATCTCTGCAGATTGGGGTTCCCCCTCACCCTATAGGGGGCTCCCCGTTACAGGCAGATTCCGGGCGCTGCCTTCCGCAGCCCACCTGGTGGCCCAAGTACTGGACCTCGGACATGCCAACGT